>OX422213.1:312361531-312961531 GCA_949130495.1 Sambucus nigra
GTCCTATTACTCGTTCTAGATCTTGTAAGTTTTTTTTGCTTTAGCGCTTGTAAGTGCCTTAGGAGAGGTTTTTTTCTCCTTCCAAAAAATAAATGTTTCTTGTTGAAATAAAAAAAAACAGCCCTGTCAACAGCAAATCTTACTGGAAAAATTTCAGTTCATGTAAAAACTCTTGTTCCTAGCCTCATCAATTTAAAATTTCACTAGCATTCACTTTTACAAAATATCTGCAATAATCTTATTTGCTTACCCTCATCAATTGAAATCTTACTAGAATTTTCTCAATGGAGCTAACAGTAAGTGCAATAATCTTATGTTCCTTCCCAGCACTAATTGTAGTTTGGCATCTTCGAAAACTCATATTTTTTCCTGGTTGCCCAAACTTTTAAAAAGTGGCCCAAAATTTAGAATATATAAGTTTTTCAAAGGAGATTCTTCTATATAAGACTTCTATTAGACAACAAACATACTCCATTGAACAACTAAGGAACCTCAAGACATTATCCTTAGATATATCTCATTCATGAAAGGCCTAAATCTAACGAAGAAATGTTTTTTTACTTAAATCATTGTCAAAGCTTCGATAAAGTAGAGGGGTATTATACACAAATAGTATGGCCAGTTACCTGCAACTACTCCATATTGTTGAGATGACGGGGTATGTGCCATAGGATAAATAGAGGGCCTAGACATTTCTATGCCAGATGGTTGTGGATGATGGAACTTATAGGCCACATCCGATTTTCATTGCCCTGTTTTCACATAGTATGAGCACTCATTTTCACCCTATCAAAATGGATGATTTGGGGGGGGGGGGGGGGGAGAATTGAGAAAATGTTTTATTCTATTGGCAAAGGTTTTGCACATTAGTTTGTAGGTAAGTTCAAAATTTTTTGGCGAAAAGTAATTGGTTGCTTGGAATTTAAGGATAAAATCATTATTCATTTGTTCAAGCAAGAGATGAAGGAAATTTGCCTATTTGAAATCGTTCTCTCTTTATATGATGCTAAATCGATGTATGCAAATGATATAAGCTAGTTTAACGTACAAAGAAATTAGTTCAGGTTCAATACTAAAAGTTTATACAATGGATGATTTCTACTAGTTACTTTTTTTTATTCATTTATGTAAAGAGATTAATACTACCTGTTTTGCTATTCTACACTTTTGAATTACCCCAAAATCATTATATTGTCTTGAATCAAATTAACTATTGCATTTCGTTTAAGCGTAACACATTCAAGTTGTTATAACTATAATTTTTTTATATCCATTTCGTAATGCAGGATATTACCAGCTCAAGTCATGATAACGCGGATGATACCAAAAAAGTTAGACAAGGATCGCCACTTGTGAATATTGGATAAGAATCAAGCACTCAACCTTCAGAAATGTAAACTACAGAGGAGGGAGACAACATAAGGATGCCTAAAAGACTCAAATCATCAAGGTAACATTTTTATATATTATGTTACTTACACAAATCAACATTATGAAAAGCCTTAAATCAACAAGGTAACATTCAATACATTTTGTTACTTACATAAATAAACACTATAACATTAGCTTATTCTAAAAAATCTCTCTACATTTAAACATTAAATATCATTATTTTGCATGAACAAAGGAATGGAGATCAACGAGGGAGGGAAATGTTTATTTTGCCTAAGTAGTGACTAGTGAGAATGATAAAGTTTCACGTGATTAACATACAACAGAAATCGATTGCACATTCAGGGAGTCTATAGATACATGTATATGTACATACAATCATATTACAACATTAAGATAACATTAAGATGCTTGATTTGCAGAGAACAACATCGATATCTTGACTTTGCATCCACTCTCAACCTCATAATAAGACATTAGATATTTTAAACTCACCGGTCATAAAAAATAGCAAATCAATGACAGATAATATATATTTGAATACAAAAAATGCCTCTACTACTAGTTTACATCAAATGGTTTAACAAATAACATAAAACGACTGCACCTTCCAAAAACCCTACAAGTACAATGTATATGCACATATTAGCATTAAGCAATGTCACAATATTAATATTTCTCATTTACATAGTAAAATTTTGAATGACTAGCATCGGCTCTCAAACTCATCTTAAGCTAATGAAGATACCTTAAACTCATCAATCACAACATTGAATCAATGACAAACAAATCAAAAAATAAATTGACAAAAAATAACTCTAACCTCTACAACTAGTTTATATCATATGATTTAACAAACAATAGAAATATGATCGCTTATTCCAACATGAAGTAGTAAGAAGATAAGTGAATAAATTTGTGGGTGATACTTATAAACTAATCTATAAAATGGAGGCGGTGACACTAATGTTTGCCCCTTTGGTTTTGAGAAGTATCAATCAAGACCCAGTAAGCAAACAGTCGAGTGAATTAGTAGTCATTTATACATCTTATAGTGTGGTAATCACACTTATATCCATGCTTGTGGTTAAAGTAAAAACAATATTGGAGCATGAAAACGTAAGATAAGAGAAAAACGATATGAAAAGAGCCATAAATACCTCACAGAGGATCAAAGAAAGTTGTGGAAACAACCCGAGTAGTCACGTGACTCACGGGTTTGAGATTTGATCAAAATTTGGAAATTTTAAGTGTTAAAACTTGAAAATTGGGTTTTGCAGACGAAAATGCAAAACAACAATAAAACATTACGGAAAGAGGAAAACACACCTCATACTTGATTAGAGTAACTTGTATAAACAACCCGTGTAGTTATGAGACACATGGATTCAGATGTAGTTTTAAATTTCAAATTTCTAAGTATAAAACTTTAGAGTTGGGGTGGAGCATGAAAACGCAAGATAAGAACATAACGACCCGAAAGGAGAGACGCACACCTCATAAGGTACTTATATAAGATTATTGTTAGGCTCTGCGAGCCGTGTGAAATTATTATTATATTTTTATTAACCCTCGGACATGAGTCTGTTGAACCTTTATGTTGATGGACTTAATTTTTTTATCTTATATATGTCGAATCACTGGAAGGGATTTATTGTTGGTTTAGTTGTGGCTTTTGTTGTTGTTGAGTTTATTTTAATGTTAAAACAGATTGGATTTCACGAATAAACAAAGGAAACTCTGTCAAAATTTTCTGTATTCTAAATTAATTAAGTCGAATAGACACACATTTGAAAATTGGGTATTGGTGGACGAAAAAGTAAAATAACTAATAAACATACCAAAAAGCGAATGTACATGCATTTTTTGCCCAATTTTTTGAAAATTGTTTACGATTATTTGTGTTATATAAAAAATCTTTTCGATTTAAATTATACACTACTTAATACTTAAAAAAAATGGGAATTCATATATTGTGTTTTACATTGCACTAGAGATTTATTTTTTATGTTTTAAACGTTTGTAGGGGCATCTACTTATATGCATGTGAAAGTTGAATCGCTGTCAGACAACATGATAGTGAATGTAAGCGGGAAGAGGACTTCGATGCATTGTTGCCTAAAACTATGAAGCGATTATTACTACAGAGGAACACTTAATTTTGATCGACAAATTTAGTTTGGATGATGTGTCAGCTCGATTTGATTTCATCTAGTTTTGTTTGATGTGAGACAAAAAAATGTTGGTTGGAGTATTGTTGTATTTCTTGGTTAAATGTTATAATTTATAATGTATCAATTGTAACATTGAATGTGGAATAAATGATTATATGCATTTTCGTTTGTGTTTAGATTTGTTTGTCAACTATGACATTAATATTAGTTATTATTTTTTTTTATTATATGTTTAATTCAAGACCATTTATATTAAACCTTCATGTGATGAAATTCTTTTATGACCTTTTTAAAACTTTGAAAACTATTTATCATGACGCTTTTTAAATTAAATATGACATCTTACAAAGTATATTATGACCATTTTTTTGTAGCAGATATGACATTTTTGAAAAAAAGTCATATATAACTGTTATCTAATATGACACTTTTAATGAGTATCAATTATGACACCCAAACTTATGACGCTTTTTATTGAAAAATAAAGTGTCATAAAATGTGTTTTATGACACTTAAAAATGTCACAAAAGGCTTTTTTCTTGTAGTGACTTGTCTAACAATCTCCCACTTAGACTCAAAGTCATGCTGCAATGCATCTCACTCACATCCCCTCTACGTAACTATCAAAATTTTTGGCTGGTAACCTCTTCATGAAAAGGTCTGCTACGTTTTTCTCTGATGCATTCTTCATAATTATGACATCCCCTCGCTGCACAAATTCTCAAATGAGATGATACTTAAACTCGATGTGTTTACCTCTCTTATGGCTCCTGGGTTCCTTTAAGTTAGAAACCGTACCGCTAGCATCGCAATGAAGTGTAATAGTCGATTGAACTAAAGGTACTACTCCTATGTCCATTAGGAAATTTCTAAGTCATACTATTTCCTTGGCTACCTCGTAGGCCGCCACATATTCAACTTCCATTGTGGAATCAGCAATGCAGGATAACTTGATACTCCCCCAACTAATGGCTCCACCTCCTAGGGTAAACACATATCGAGAGGTAAAATTTATGGAATCTCTATCAGATTGAAATTCTAAGTCGTTGTACTTAATAGGTACTAGACTCTCTACCTAGTAAACTAGCATATAATCTCGTGTTCTTTTCAGGTACTTTAGTACATGCTTTACCGCAATATATTGTTCTTTCCCAGGGTTAGACTGATATCTACTAACCATGCCAACAACAAAGTATATATCGGGTCTAGTGCATTGCATAACATACATAAGGCTCATAAATGCCGAACCATAAGGGATGTCTTTCATCTTCTCTATCTCATCAAGTGTCTTACGACACTTATCCTTGAAAAAAGATATTCCATGTCTAAAATCGAGGAACCTTTCTTTGAATCTTTCATGCCAAACCAGGTAAGAATGGAATCAATATAAGTTTCTTGTGATAAACCCAATATCCTATTCTTACTATCTCGTATAAGCTTGATCCCAAGGATGTGAGTATATTCTCATGAGTCTTTCATATCGAATTGGATGGACGACCACACTTTAATCGAAGATAACACTTCAACATCATTTCCAATGAGAAGAATGTCATCCACATATATCATTAAAAACACCACTACGTTTTCGTTGCATTTCTTATACACAAAAGACTCATATGGACATTGATCAAAACCAAAAGATTTGATTACCTGATCAAAACAAATGTTTTATGTTCTAGATGGTTGCTTAAGTCTATAAATGGACTTCTTCAGCTTACATAATTTATGCTCTTGGCCTTGGGCAATAAAGTCGCCTGACTGAACCACATAGATACACTCATCAAGATTCCTATTAAGATATGCAGTCTTGATGTCCATTTTGCCAAATTTCATAATCAAAATTAGCCATAATGGATAAGAAAATTCGGATGGACTTCATCATAGCTACCAGCGAGAAGGTTTCCTTATAATCAATGCCCTCTTTCTGAGTAAATCATTTTGCAACAAGCAGTGACTTAAAGGTCCCAACTTTCCCATCCATCACTCTTTTCCTCTTATAGACCCACTTGTATCCTATGGGTTTTATCCCTTCGAGTGGATCTACAAAATTCCAGACCTAATTGGAATACATAGATTCCATCTCAAAATTCATAGCTTTAAGCTAAAGTTCTACATATTTATCTTAGATAGCCTCGTTGTAGTTACTGGGATCAGCTTCGAGTTCCTCAGGGACCTTGTCAGAAGACTCTCCCAAAATATAAACCGTTCAGGTTGTCGTACAACCCTCTCACTACGACGAGGTAGTCCTTGTGCTGGTGTACTAGAGTCAACGCGTTGTGTTATTTCATCCTGTATTAGTGGTGTTAAAGAATATTATTGGTTCCCTCGTAACTCTTCAAGAAAAAAACTTTACTTTCGGGTTTATGATTCATCATATAATCCTCTTTTAAGAATTGGTCATGGTACTAACAATGAGATTCTGATCGTTAGGATCATACAATAAATAACCCTTAGTTTTCTTAGGATGTCCTATAAAGAAAGAAACTTCTGATCTATCTATCTTCAGCACGTGCTGGACTACCCTAGATCCGAATATATTTCATATTAGTCTTGCGCCCGATCCACAATTCCTTGGGTATAGTAGAGACCGCATTTAAAGGTACCAAGTTTAATAAATAAGTGTCTGTTTCTAAAACGTGTCCCTAAAAGGAATTTGGGAGATCTTTATAACTCATCATGGAGCTAATCATATCCAAAAGAGTCTTGTTCCTCCTTTCTGCTACACCATTTTTCTAAGGCATACGAGCTGTAGATAATTGGGATGTGATCCCTTGATCTTCTAGATATTGCCTAAACTACCCTAAGAGGTAATCGACACGATGATCAGATCGTAGTGTCTTGATACTTTGACCTTGATGCTTCTCCACTTCTGCCCTATAAATTTTGAATTTCTCAAAGGCTTCGGACGTGCATTAGGTAAACGTACCCATACCTTGAATAATCATCTATGAAAGTCATAAAATACTCAAATTCCCCTCTTGCTCAGGTTGTCATCGTTCCACATAGATTATAATGAACTAATTCTAATAGTTTTTCTGATCTATAGCCCTTGGCCGAGAAAGGCCTCTTGGTCATTTTACCTTCTAAACATGATTCACAACCTCGAAGTGCCTTCACTTCTAGTGAGCTAAATTTCCCACTTACTACCAGTCTACGAATCCTTTTTAGATTAATATGACCTAGGTGTAAGTGCCAAAGATATGGTTGGTTCACCAGGGAGAGCTCATTTCTCTTTAAATTTAGTTCAATTGAATTACGAAAAATATTGATTTGTTGTGTGTGGAGATAGTATTAACAATATAAAGATTATCAACTAATGTACCAGAACAAATAAAAAATTTATTCTTCTTAATAAGCACGAGTTTATTAAAAGAAAATAAATATCCATAAAAGGCCAAACAAGAAACTGAAATCAAATTCCTTATAATAGAATGTGCATAAAATCAATCTTTTAAAAGTAAACTCCTATTATTATTAAAGCTTAAATGAACATCTCTCACAACAACTACCGCTACTCTCATAACATCTCCCATTGTCAGATAAATCTCTCCATCACTTAATCACCTGGTTTCCTGGAACCCCTACAAAGAATTGCATAAATAATTAGTGTCTCCCTTATCTACACACCAGGTACCGGTAGTACGAACCATAAAACATGATTTAATGACAAATAAATGGAATTTACATTCGTTATTCTGTTTATTACAGAAAATTGAATAATTATTCTTCCAGTGTCTTGACTGCTTATAGTGGAAACACTTGCCTTTAGGCTTTTTCACACCTCCTTGAGGCCCACGAGCTGCCTGAGGGACCATAAGATATTTCTAAGCCTTCTTCTTCTTTTTATATTTGCCCATAAACTTAGAAGTATAACATTTCTCAATAATAAAAGAACTTACTGACTTCTTGATGAGACCCTCGGCTGCTTTTAGTTCTTTAAGTAGTTCCACCAAAGAGTAAGAAAGTTTGTCCATGTTGTAATTTAGGCGGAACTGCTTAAAGGACTCAGGCAGCGACTGGAGAACAATATCAACCTGGGTTTGCCCATCGATTTCCATTCCAAGGGTTTCAAGCTCATTGATAAGAGACATCATCCTTAAAACATGTTCCCTCACTGGGGTCCCTTCATCCATGTTTGTGTTTATGAGTTCTTTCATGGCAACCTGCCTTGCAACACGATTCTGATACCCAAACGTATCTTTGACATTCAGCATCATGTCATAGGCATGGTCCATCGACTGATGTGGATGTTGCAGAACATTTGACATATATGCCAAAATGTAACATCGCGCTATCTCATCAACCTTGATCCATTTCTGGTAATCCTGGGTTTCCTTTTCACTCGCCCCCTCACCAGGTTTCTTAGATGAGATATCATAGAGAACAAACCTGTACCCTTCAACAGTCAATATAATATCAAAATTCCTTTTCCATTCAATATAATTAGGTCCAGTTAATTTATTTTCCTTGATAATGACAACAAGTGGATTAAAAGAGCTTCACATCTTAATACTGAGAATCAAATAATAAAATGAATTCTTACAGCGCATAAAAATTTTTGAATTCTAAATTAAAATTGATGTTCCCTCCATCAATTTTAAAAGAATTTTCCAGCATCCCGATTACCATTTGAATGTTATTCCTCTTTAGAGAACATACTTTCCAAAAAAAGATTAGGCAGACATATTCTTTTTAATTTTATTATCTAGACAAAGCCTATGTCAAGTAAAATTAAATATCCCCACTTTGGTTCCATAAAATAATAGCATTCCTCTTTGGAGAACCTACCATTATTTTACATCTAAGTGTTTACCACCAACTAATTTTATATTATCGCATACATAAACTCCTCCTTTGGGGCCGCCTATGTGAATAATGAATCCAAAACTACCCTTAAGAAAATTTATACTAGCTACCATAATAATTAGCATTCCTCGTTGGAGGACCTACTTATTATTGAAAGTCTACAAACCGTTGATGGAGACCATGGGATTTTCTCTTAGAAAATTTCCTCTCCCACTTAGTAATTTAAAAACCTTTGTAAGGGTTATAAAAAAATGTGTCATATTTTTTTTTATTAATTTGAAAAATCTAGGACAATTGATATATTTCTAAAAATACTGGGATATCCCTATATTAATATATCAAGCAAATGTGTGATAATTAAAAAAAATTCAAATACCCTTGATTGTTATAAAAAAGAATACTCAATTTTTATATTCTCTAACTATGCATATTAATGTCCACAATTTAAAATAATTATAAATTATTCACATTTAGCATCTACATGATTTAAGTCCGGTTGGTATTCCATGTTGTCCATAATTCTAATGGAGCCCTTAACACATATTAACAACCCAAAAATTAAAACATGAATAATAAAGACATGAATCAACATAAGTTAAAAAAACTGAGATAAATAAGGATTCCCGACTATTATGGTCAAGATACAACTCGGTCGTAGATTGGAGTTCTCAATAGTCATTCTTGAACCTAAACACTTCATGTTGCCACTACTTTGGGATGGAACGGTGTTCCACAGTCATCCTTTAACACTGTCCATATAGATTTCTGTATGAAAAACAACCTCCGATCATAGATTTGGTTTCGCACTCCTCCATTGAAAGTTATGATCAAAATAGTAACAATTTACATATGTCCTATGCCTCCATAAAGGAGTTCACATTTTACATCAATATTACATTAATCCAGCAAAAAACACACACGAATAAATCATCGTGGGATCCAATCGCATAAAACATACACATAAATACATAACCATAATAGTGGGACTTGATCGCTACAAAACAGAAATTAACAAAGATCTACATGCTACCCAACATCCATTCACATATATGATTCTTTGAATTGGACAACATGGATTAATTATCCCAACATCCATTCACAGGGCTCTAATACCAAATTATTGGAGCTGCAGTCCAAGGGTCTATTGAATACGCGTATAGATTAAACTACAAAATCATTGCACATATGTGAAATTTTATAAGGCGAAATTAGGATTCACCTTTCGAGATATCTTTCATTTGATCTTGAGTTAGCACAAATTGGTTGTGATGACAGTTGATCAAGAATGCAACTCGATGCACCTCACGATCTTCTACATTATTCATGATATGGACAGTCACGAGCAGAGAGTGGGCTCTATCTTCGTGACCACCCACTCTTCTCACATTTCCTCTCTACTATCTCTTTTTCTCACAAATTCGAATTTAGGACTTTTAAGTACAAAAGACTGAAGGATGGCTTAACAAAAACGAGCCTTTGGTGCATATATATAGGCTACAGTAGGAACCCTAAGGAGATATAAGGATGTGGCTCCTAATGGGCCCGAAAAAACCTAATCCTTCCCGGATCCTAATATCCGTCCCTTAATTATAATTAATAACATAAAATAATAATAATTGCAATTCCCCTCCTTAACTCAAAATTTTATTTCGATCTCCTCATTATTAATTACTTAATTCTTCCCATGTTAAGGTTACATCATCATCATCCTTACCTTAATCCCATCATATGGGGTCGACCACACGGATTCTCCTTTTCCATTCTAATCTATTATATGTTTTATTATCATTAAAGTTTCATTCCTTAAGGTCTATCCTAATGATTTCTTTCCACAATAGCTTACGGCGACCTCTTTTTCTTTTACCCTTTATTTCTAATAATCTTCCTCTTGTTATAGGGGCATCTACTGGTCTACGAAACACATGTCCATACCACCTAAGTGTACTTTCTCTTAATTTATCGTTAATGGGAGCTAATCCTAATTTTTCTCGCACGTATTGATTTTTAATTTTGTCCTCTATACTAATTTTAATCATCCACCGGAGCATCCTCATCTCACTAACATGGAGACTTTGTTCATGTTTCTTCTTTAACGCCCAACACTCCGCTCCATACAAGGTCACTGGCCTAATAACTGTTCTATAATTTTTTTTAATTTATTAGTTATCCTCTTATCGCATAACACACCACTCACTTGTCTCCATTTCATCCAACCATTTGGTATTCTACTCGTAACATCCTCATCAATATCCCCATTACTTTGTAACATTGAACGTAGATAACAAAATTTATTATTTTGCTTTATCACTTTTTCTTCAATCTTTAACATTATGCTACTCGACTCCTCATTATTAAATTTATATTCAATTAACTGATGGCACTTATTTCATTATTTTTCCTTATTAGCTGATGGCACTCACTTCCAATTTGTTTAACCTTCAACTTATATGACTTATCCAAGTCTTTGTATTTTAACTCAAGATGCTCAAGGTCAGTTTTTTATTATTTCAACATCATTTTTGTTTTCATTTATAGGTTTGTGATGATCATCCTCAATCTATGTTTCAGCTTGGTACACATAATATGGGTCTTTTCAATGTTAAAAATTATGTTGATATAGACAATTCCATAATTCCTTTGATAATTTCTGGTATATCACCATCAATAATAACTGTCACAATTTATGTTAATGCTTCACAAAATGATCCAAGTGATTCGATTGTTTCGTTGTAGTCTGGCTCACAATTTGGGCACTTTTGATAATCCATTTCAACCTCCAACATGAAATTTGTCATTATCATTTATGCAATCACTTTCATCGTTCTCAATTCCAGCATCATTTACTCAGTCATCTTATTCATCATCCTAAGCTTCAGTTTCCACATTTTTATCTTTGGAATGTCTCAACTTTATTATTCATATTAAATTGGTTATGCGTCTACTGTATCTAAAGTGTTACACCTGAGACTTATCCTTATCCTTCCACCTGCCTTTCGGGAATTTGTAAAACTTTTGTCAAACACCAACCCTTATCTATCGATGATGCTTAATCTTAGATTATGAAAAAGGAATTGAGTATCCCCACCATATCTAATCTAAACAATCCATTGTTCAATCAATTATGAAGATCATTTTAAGAACATAATTCTTACTCGAGCGTAATCAACTACCGTCGATGTTTACAAATTCTCATCGGTCAATTCTTTAAAATTAAAATGTTCATATAAAACTTTCCCAGCAAGGGGACCAAACATATGTAACACTTAATTTAAAATAATTATCACAAAATTTGAAATTATCGTGATTTTGTGGCTAATTCCCTCTAATGGGGAGGAAATACAAATACAAACATGAGTAATTAATCACATCACAATATTAAATTATAAATGGGAATTGTGGGTTAAACTAGTTTATTATCCCTTTAAGTTAGAACAATGTCCAAAATTATTTTCAGTCCTAGAAACTTTATTTCAATTAAAACTATTTACTTTAAGAATAAAAACAGTGAGTAAAAGTTAATTCATTTTTGAAATCTAGAATCAACATTGATATAATCAATTTCCAATTAAAATGAAAGAATTGATTCGATTAAATTTTAAAGTGGCATCCCTCTACCGCCATAAAAAAATAATCTCGTCGAGTCTCACAGTTCCCTTATGAAGTGAGATTTCTCGATGGGCACTTAAATCGACTCACCTTGAACTAGGTACATTTTTATCTTTCAATTATGTTTTTCTGATAGTTCAGTAATTTTATGTCTTACATAACCTAATAGCCTCCATCTGTTGGTTCCACATCTAATGACAGTGACTTCTATGGGGAGGATATCATTAGTTGTGCTTAAGTTTACACTACCGGTTTATTCGTTGAAATCAAACCCACTCGTGTAGAATTTTCTTGATGGGAGGACCAAACTCACTCACATTTAATTTCAAATATAATACCTTAAATTTTTTGAAATGAGTGTGTTGTCGTGATTAAAACCATCCGATAAGGGACCAAATCAAAGCTTACATGAGGATTTAACCACATAATAACTTTAAAATACCAATGGAGACTGCGAGGTTTATATGAAAAAACCTCTTTATTCGAGGCCATAACCAATGTAAATACATGATTCCAACTAGTAAGACTATTACATCCCCTCACAAAATCCTACATATAAATCCATTAAAAGAAATAATTAAAATAACGTAATTATTAAACTAAATCAAATTTATGAAGAAAATAACTACGAATAAACCACCGTAGGATCCATTCACACAAACCAATATTTATATGACCATGATGGAATGAATATAAACATTGGAATCTCTGCAAAAACATGTTAGTACAAAGTAACATATAAATATGTATTTTCGTACAACATGTAAACTAGAATTTTCATGGTGGACAACATGGACATTTCCAAAGCATGATCAACTAAACTAAGGGCTCTGATATCAGTTGTTGGGGATCGATATATGCGAAAAAATTTCATCCCAAAAAATTTGATTAATCAAGCAATAAAGAGTGAACAACAAAAACTAGGTTTAAATCTTGAACATTAGGTTTCGAATATAATACCTTTCTGATCTTGTTGGTGATCCGAATGAGGAGAAAAGTGTTCGAAAAAGATGAAGGGGATGTCCTTTTCTTGTCCTCCAAAATTTTTCTATAACATACTGAAAGTCTCAGTTATTCTAGTTTATAATCCTCCCAAAGCAACGTAGGTGCGTGAGAACCTATGGGGATGAAAACATTTGGTTTTGAATGAGATATGGACCTATCTCTCTAAGCCTCTTCCTAAAAACGTGAATATATTTTTTCTCTCCCTTTCTAACCCTTAATAATGATTATGCACCTTAAAATCCAAGCTTACACCAGTATATACATGTATAAGTCATGGTCTTGGGCTAAATTGGGGTTTTAGAGAGTTTGAGCCTACCACTTGGGCCTAGGACTATACTTGGGACCCAAGACCAAATAATTAAATTGGATTCCAAATAAATACTCAAGAATTCCAAAATACAACCCATGATTTATTTACTTTCTTTATTTAATCATTGACTGGACTCCAATTTAATTATCTAAAAATCACTCGGAGTAATGAAGTCTTATTTGCAAAGTTGATATAGTACATAATGTGAACTCCTGCATTAAGTGTGCAATATTTGCATAGTCAAATCAATTTGTTGTTAACTGATTTTAATCAATATCTAATTAGTTCCTCGATTCTCTGACTTAACTTATTTTTTCACTCCACCGGATTATACAATAATCCACTAATCAGGTTTGGGAGTTTGCCTTTCGACGGTAGCTACCCAAATAAAAATCAATTACACTAATTTAAGAAAAAAGTTTGTTAATTTATTATTATAAAAGGGCTTAACAATCCAAAAGTCTACGTGACCAAATATTTTACTTAATTTTAAAATGTTCAAGTTTTATCTTCTTATTTAAGACAGTGATACTAAATTATGCAGAAAGAGTAAAATAAGCAGCAAAGTGGATGTACGAGGAAAAACCCATTAACGGGAAAAACCTCAGGCTGATAAGAATGACAAATACACTATGGTAGAGTTTTACAACTAGAAGAAATAGGCTTACAACTTCACGACACTACAACCGACTAGACATTTGTTTCACACCATTTTCTTCTTAGAGAGTGCCAACAACCGGACTACGCTGCAAAACCACAACATATTTTGGTCCACACATAATTCCTTCAAATCCTCTGGTCAAAACTTTATTCTACATAGTAGAAGCAACTTTTATTCCTAGACGGAGCTTTAAGAAATCAAAATACCACACCTAGGATTTTTGAAAGAATCTTACAGGTATGTGTGTTGGGGTGTTTGAAAAGGAGTGGTACTTTAAATCTTAAAACGAGTTTTTTCAAGCCAAGGTAGAGAAAACATTTGCTCACTAATGAAGATTAGATTTGAACACGACGTGAGTTTAAATCTCAATGCAACCATGTGTTCATTTGTAAGATTTAACTCGTTGATGTTGTGATTCCAATCAATGTTGATCGATATACTGATATAACCTTTTAGTTTTTGGGAAGAAGTTGATTTTCTTTCCCTGTAATAAAATATTATTCAAATTATTTATGTATTACATTAATTGCATACATGTAACTGAATTTTATATGGTAATTACATTATTTTTCATTAAGAAATAAGGTGTTTCCAATTAATATTTCACATTGACGTTCTGTATTGATAATTCATATTGACTTTTTGTGATCTTATATAGTATTATGGAATAACATGTCGGCTTCCAAATTTTCGCAATGAATTTAAGGTATTTCGTAATGCAAAATGTGATGGTAAATCCAATGTAATGTCAATGCTTCTCATTTTAGGGGCAAATGAGAATATAAAGAAAACAAATTCAATATAGATACAAAATAACGATCAAAATCAAATCTAAAGATAAATATAGTAAAAAGTTCTGAAAAGTATATATTGTTCAATGTTTGCACTTGCTGATTTTGAAATTTTGGATTATCACTTATTTTTTTTTATAAAGCTTCTTGAGATTCAACAGTTGAACTTCTTTTAGATTTTAACATCTAAAAAGTGTAATAAAACTTATAATGAATTTTTTTTTACATTGGTTTAACAATCTACGACGTGAAATGACAATACTAATACACTTACATTCGAATTTTCTGATGAAGTTGCTCGAGCTTTATCAAAATAATAATGGCGATGGTTTCCAGTACTCAATAATGTAACTTTATGTTTTGGAATGCTTCTAATTTTTGAATTTTGAAGTCGGAGATTATATAGATTTTTTCATATATGTCACTATAGTCATTTAACATTTTTAAACTGCTGGTTATTAGGTAACATATTGTGGGCGTATGATGAGCATTTTGGTTAGGATTTTGTATAATAATAATGCAAAAAATTTGTAGAGTAAACTTGTTTCAGCATTGGATTTTTAATTCCAAATGTTTTGTGTCAAGGAGGAATCGTTGCACGCCTCTTAACATTATGTCATTTGTTGAACTTATTCTTTAAATATTTTGAATAATGCAAAAGTGCACCACCATAATTGCAAAATCATATGATTATTATTGGACAAATGGAACTTAAATATACTTATATAAAGGTATTTCTTATAGAATACCAATTCACATAATTTGTTTTGCTAAGATATGTATAATCAAGGCGGGTTTGGTTTTTTACACTTAAACCTAAACCCACACCAAACAAGGAAATATCATTCTCAAAATCGCCCCGTTAAGGTTGAGACGGAACGAAAACCCGACGGGGAGGATGAAATTTCCATCCCTAGTGACATGTTTATATTTCTATAAATCTTGCTTATATATATAGTGAGAGAGAGTGAGAGAGAGAGAGAGAGACAAGATCCCTGACAGGTTCTCTTTAATGGGTGCCCAAGACGTTTTTTTTTACATACCAAAAAAATATTTTTTTCTTCGATTTTTATGTGTTGTGTTTAAACATTTCAGGGCGCTTGTAAAAAAATCAACTCAAAATGCATTTTTTGCTATTTTAAAAAAGCTAAATGAAATATATGTCAGTTTTTATCAACTTAAAAACGAACATATTTTGACCTTTTTTTAAATTACAAAAAAATGCATTTTGAGTTGATTTTTTTTACAAGCGCCCTGAAATGTTTAAACACTACAAAAAAAACAATTTCTTGGTATTTATAAAAAAATGGCTTGGGCACCCGGTGGAATCCCCTATATATGGGTGATGCTAAAGGTACCACCAAAATTTCTATCCGACACCACTGCGCAACATTTTTAAACACAATGTACAATCATTTTAAAGCATGCAATAGTTCCAAGTATAAATTTTAGTGGTGCATTTAACACCTCCCTATATTCATTTCTCCTATTTTTTACTAAAATTATTTCACCACTTGAAGAACTTGTAACAAAAACCAACATTTTGAATAATTGTCCCTGGTGTCAAAACAGATTAGAATGTCCAGGCAATTGAAACCCCAAGCTAACTTTTTATCTCAAATTCCACCATAGAATGTAATATCTTGATTAAAGGAGATACAATCATTACTCCTGTTGGTACAGTCTCACCATATTTGCCAAATACTGTTGATGCTGAATTGGTAACCAATGTCAGGGCCGGCCCTAGCCATGTGCCAGGTGGGCAATGGTACAGGGCGCATTTACAATAAGTACCGGTATATGTATATTTTGGGGGTTCAAAAATATTTTATATATATTAAAAAATATTTTTTTTAAATGAGTTTAGTTTTTTAGGGGCCTATTTTTTCAACTATTCAAAAAAAAGAATGATACAACTTTCCAAAAAAATCTCACCCAACTCATTTAATATTACCATTTTTTTAGGAGCCATTTTTTCAACTACCCACAAAATCTTTTTGATTCCCCCTCTCTCTTTCTTTTGCACGTCGGCCCACTCACTCCCTCTCTCCTCTCTCCTTACGTCCCTTTCTCTCTCTCTGTCTCTTTGCGCAGTGCAAGCTTTCTTTTTTCATTTTTGTAGAAGTTGGAGGCTGTCTTCATTTTACTACTGCTCTACGCAGAAGTTGGAGGTTGTCTTCTTTTTTCATTTGCAAGTTGTTGTCTTCTTTTGCAGCAAAAGGCAAGTTGTTTTCTTTTTTCATTATTTTTTTTATACATATGCTAATCATTTTTATTACTATTTGTTTTTAATAATCTGTTTTTTTTTAAAATTCATCAATGTTTTACTAATCTGTTTTTTATGCAATTAATTTTTTTTATCAGGTTGTTTCTTTCTACATTAATCAAGTCGATGAAATTGGAGAGGGAATAAAAGGCTCAAACCAGGTGATATTTTTCCATATTTTTTATATTCAATCAACTGAGATATTTCTAGACTAAAATTGCTAGATAAATTTGATTGTAAAACTTTAATTAGTGATTTTACAAGTCGAAATGCTAGAAGAACAATTTTTAGCTTATTCATCAATGAGTTTTTAGGTATTTAATACTTTTGTATAATATTTTTTTGGAAGGGCCCTAAATTGAGTATCGCACAGGGTACTACAAATCTCAGGACCGTCCCTGACCAATGCAGTGCCTCATTGATGAGTATGCTAATGGAATGTCTATAGAAAGATCGTGTCGATTTTTAACTAGTGCAGTTGCTCCAATATTGTCAATCCTGAAGCTATACACGAAACCGGCAATAAGAAATATTCATATTCAACTTCAGAGTGAAAAATGAGATTTAATTGCAAGCATGATTAAGCAATAAGGCATCCCAACATATCTAGTTTTCATGAACCAATTAACACCATCCTTAGTGAAAATATATGGCATGGTTACAAACTGAATGAAGAAGTATGAATTTACCAGGCTGAGTTTTCAATAGTGAAAATATATAATCTATAAAGCCTATTGCCTATTTTTCTCCGCATGGTAAAGAGAGAGAAGTGAAGAGACACTGAATAATGCTTACCGAACACCTCATTGTGCCTGAGGCAGCTTAAGAAGTTCAGTTAAAAAAAAGTCATCTACTTTCATTCTCACTCAATCTTCTAGCTCAAGTTGGACAAGAAATCAAGACAAACAAAGTAAGAAAGGGATACACCATCATATTGCCTCTCCATTATGCTACTTGACTAGTTTGGCCATAAGTCGCAAGTTTTGATTTCATGCTACCACTCTTCAATTTCTACATGGGAATTCACAAGCGACAAGTGTACTCACTCAAGCTACGGTTTGTCTCGGTTGAAAAAATTAAAAAAGTTGATGCTGTTGACACATGGAAACATTCTAAATTTCTGTACCGTAACTACATCCTAACGTACTTTGACGAGACGTTGTATCACGTGTATATCACAATGAAAATTACAAAGGAATTATGGAATTCTTTAGAGAAGAAGTACAAAACTAAAGATGCAGGTACAAAGAGTCGTGGACCATTTTCTAGACTTCAAAATGATTGACTCCAAGCCGGCTATTGCACAAGTTCAGGAACTTCAGGTTATTCTTCACGACATTCACACTGAAGGAATTTAGATCAGTGACTCTTTCCAAGTGGAGGCGATAACTGAAAAGTTGCCTCCATCTTGGAACTTGTTCAAAAATTATTTAAAGCACAAACTTAAGTATATGAATGTCGAAGAATTGGTAGTACATCTGCGGATTAAAGAAGATAACCGTGAATTTAAAAAAAAAGTGGGAAGAATATCATGGAGTCCAAGGCTTATGTGGTTGAAGGTCCTAAATTCAAACGTAAGCATGATGGGGAAGGCACATCTAAGCAAAGAAAGAAGTTCAAAGGCAAATGCTACAATTTCGGCAAGCCAGGACATCGCTTAAGCGAGTGTCGCAAACCAAAGAATGCTAAAAAGAACAATGCTCAAGAAGATGTGATGGAAGGCGAGAACATTTCTGAGGGTATCGCAGACATAAATCTTTCTGCTGGTATCTTTAAATGCAATTTGGTAGAAAATACCAAGGAATGGTGGGTGGACACTAGGGCTACACACCACTTTTGTGAAAACAAATGGATGTTCACTACTTATAAGGCTTTGAAAATTGAAGAGACTCTATTTATGGGGAATTCTTCGAGTTATAAAGTAGTGGGACAAGGAAAGGTTATTTTGAAAATGACCTCGGAAAAGGAACTCACTTTTAAAAATGTGTTGCACGTGCCTGACATCCGTAAAAATCTGATTTTCAGATCGCTTTTAAGCAAGAATGGGTTTAAACTTGTGTTCGTGTCTCATAAGTTTGTGTTATCCAAAACTGATGTGTATATGGGAAAGGGCTACCTATCTGGGGGGGCTCTTTAAAATGAATGTAATGATATTGATGCCAAAGGCATCCCCAATGAATGAAATTTCTAGTTTTACTTACTTGACCGAGTCTTCTAATATTTGGCATGTTAGATTATGACATGTTAATTTTGATACCTTGTGTAGATTAATTAACGTGGATTTTTGCCAAAGTTTAATATTCATAAAAATCATAAATGTGATATTTATGTGGAATCTAAATTAGCTAGATTAGCTTTTCATTCTATTGAATGGATCACCAAACCACTAGATTTTATTCACACGAATATTTATGGTTTGAAATATTTACAAACTAGAGGTGGAAAAAAGATCTTTATTACTTTTATTGATGATTGCACAAAATATTGCTATGTATATTTGTTACATAGTAAAGATGAGACTATTGATGCATTTAAACAATATAAAAATGAAGTTGTGATTCAAGTAATTAAAAAGATAAAGACTATAAGGAGTGATAGAGGAGGTCAATGTGAAATTATCCATAAAACCACCGCTCCTTATTCTCTTCAATCAAATGGTATTGTTGAATACAAAAACCATACATTGAAGGAGATGATTAACTCTATGTTAATAAGTTCAGGAGCTCCCCAGAACTTGTGGGGGGAAGCCATATTATCTGCTAATTACATTCTTAACAAAGTACCACACAAGAAAACTCATAAGACACCTTATGAGTTATGGAAAGGTCGATAACCTAGTTATAAATATTTACGAGTGTAAGATTGCTTAGCCAATGTAATGGTTCCTAAACCTAAAAAGCTAAAAATAGGACCAAAGACCATTGATTATGTATTCATCATTTATGCTATTAATAGCAGTGCATATCGTTTCTCAGTTTGTAAATCGAAGATTTAGGATATTCGTGTAAATAAGGTTATTGAATCGAGGGACGCTTCATTTTTTGAAAATGAATTTTCATATAAAATGGCCCGAGGATCTGGTCCTTCTGAAAAGGACAAATCAAGCTACTACTAATGGTACTCATCAACCTATTGAACCAATAGAGGATGAAACAAGATGTACTAAAAGATCAAGAACCTCGACTTCCTTTGGTCTGGATTTTCTAATATATTGTCAAGAAAATGAACCTAAATTATACAAAGAAGCGATATCCTTACCCGATGCTTCAAATTGGAAAGAAGTAATTAACAATGAAATTGAATCCATTTTGCAAAATCATATATGGGAACTAGTGGATCTTCCACCAGGTTCAAAACCGCCAGGTTACAAATGGATGTTCAAAAAGAAGTTGAAGGCCGATGGATAAATTGATAAATATAAAGCAAGACTTGTAGCTAAAGGCTATAGGCAAAAGGAAGGGTTGGATTACTTTGACACATATTCACTGGTAACGAGAATCACATCCATTCGAAGTTTAATAATAATAGCTTCCATTAATGGACTTGAAATACATCAAATGGATTTAAAAATAACATTATTAAATGGTGAATTAGACGTGAAAATTTATATGGAGCAACCTGAAGGGTTCAAAGCTCCCAGAAAAGAAGGAAAAGTATGTAAGCTTGTGAAATCACTTTATGGATTAAAACAAGCATTTGAGCAATGGCATGAAAAATTTGATAATGCAATGTTATCAAATAGTTATAAAATTAATGAGTGCGATAAATGTGTTTACTTTAAAAGAATTCAAAATGAATATGTCATTGTATGCCTTTAAGTTGATGATATGCTAATTATGGGTAGTAATCAAAAAGTTTTCCAAACTACAAATTATATGTTGAGTAGTCGATTTGACATGAAAGATTTAGGTATCCCTCATGTTATATTAGAAATTAAAATTTATAAAACATCTTATGGACTTATATTGTCTCAATCTCATTACATTGAGAAAGTACTTAAAAAATTCAAGAAGTATGATATCTGTCCTACCATGACACCTGTAGATGTAAATTTACATCTAGCAAGAAACAATGGTGAAAGCATATCTCAACAAGAATACTCTCGTATTATTGGTATTTTAATGTATATCGTGAACTCTTCATGACCGGACATAGCATTCTCGATAAGTAAGCTAAGTCAATTTACAAGTAATCCAGGGAGAGATCACTGGACGATAATATTAAGAGTTTTGGGTTATTTAAAATACACTCAAAACTATGGACTGTACTATTTAAGATATGAAGTTGTTCTTAAAAGGCACTGGGATGAAAATTGGATATCTGATACAAAGGACTCTTAAGTCTACGAGTGGGTATGTATTTACTCTTGGATGTGCAGCCGTATCTTGGAAATCCTCAAAATAAACGTGCATTACTAGATCGACAATGGAATCTGAATTCATTGTACTTGACAAAGATGGAGAAGAAGCTGAATGGCTTCGAAACTTCTTAGAGTATGTTCCAAATTGGTTGAAACATGTGCCTATAATATGTATACATTGTGATAGTCAATCATTAATTGGAAGGGCAAAGAATCACATCTATAACGAAAAGTCACGACATATTCGTCGTAGACATAATACCGTTAGGTAACTTCTCTCAAATGGAATTATCACAATTGACTATGTAAAGTCAAAGGATAATATATCAGATCCACTAACGAAAGGTTTAAACCTAGAGCAAGTTGAGAAATCATCGAGAGGAATGAGTCTAAAGCCTATAAATAAATAAGAATCAATATAGTGGCAACCAAACCTAGACGACTGGAGATCCCAAGATCTAGGTTAAATGGGCAAATCGAACTACATTGTATTCAATACGCACCGGGGGATATTTAATCCTATCCATTCTAAAGATGAGACAATGCACATCTGCCGCGAATTTAGGATAAGTTACGCTTTTAATGACATCCATATCTAAGTACGTCTAAGTGGGATATAGCAGAATACTCCTTATGGAAATCAAGTATGTAAGTATGAAAGGGGACACTTCTATAAGAATAATGAAAGACAAATTCTCTAAAATACTCACGAAACCAAGTGGTGTTTATGGCCAAAACGAACACAAATGTGAGAACCAATTGCGTTAAGGAATTATTATGTGAATATTGTTATCTAGTTTTACAAAAATGGTTAATAGTTCAAGGACATATAGTCTACTAATTAACCAAGTAAATTCGATAGTATATCACTAAGGAAAGTTCAAGGCCACTAGGCTACTTCTGCTGATGCAATAAATTTTCAGTTTTACTCAAACCTGCATCTACATCTACATCTGCATCTTGCATATTTGTATGTATATATATATATATATATATATATATATATATCATTCATGTGGGGGATTGTTGGAAATGGGTATTGGAAACATATTTTTGAGCAACTTTGAGCTCAAATTTAGGTGGGACCCACACTATGATAATTGTGGGATAATATACGAACGGGTTCTCCTTCGTGAGGATATTAATGTAATATATTCACATGTCCAATTCCATTAAGTTATGAATGATAAATATGTCTCCAAAGTGACTCATAAAGCAATGAAAGTTAATGATTTGGGTGTGTTTTAACTCTTGTCTCACATTGGAAGAGTAGGGGGAAATTGAAGAGTTACTAAAACCCCAATTATAGACTAAGTCTGGGATGCATTTGGGGTATTCCAACTCTTTGAAGGAGAGATGGCTTAAACTATGCAAGTCTTGCGCTTGGGCCAAAAGCCGACACGCGCGCGTGCCGTCCGTCCGTTTGGTCGGCTCGATTCGGTTCGGTTCGGTCTCGATCTTGGGCTTATATATATAAATCCCTTTCATTTTGGGCCGAATTAATTAATTTCGTAATTAATTAATTAAACGTTCTGGGCCGAATTTTAACCCAAATTAAAATTCGTTTGGGCAGTTGGTTGACCCAACATTTACAACTGCTTGTAACTATTGACTGTTTGAATAGTCAACTAGAAACCTATATATATAACATCTCTCTTCATTTGTTAAGTTACGAAAAATTCCCTCCTGCATTCCAGATAAAAATTAAAAACGTTTTCTGCATTTACTGTTCATCCAGTCATGCTTATAGTTTGAGAAAAAGACACAGAATTGAGTTCGTTGGAATCAATTCATAGAAGTGCTTCTTGATTTGATTGAAAATCCGTTCTATCTTGGGAGGAAATAATTCAAACCTTAAATCACTATAGAGAGAATTAATTTGTCTTAAGGAAACTGTGGTATCCCATAGGGATCAAATTCAATATCTTTATTCTTTTGTTATTTATTTCTGCTGTGCCAAGTGAGTAATTCTAATTTTCTATAATTTTATTTTAATTATTTCTGTACTATTTGATAAATTAAATAGTAGTAACAATAGTAAGACTAGTTGGCATCCGCCTCTCTTAAACCCTGTAGTTAAGCGGGAGCCTTGTGCATTTGGTACGATCGACGATTACTTATTATTAGAATAAAGGAATATTCCTAAAGGATTTGCCTTTGCCATCTCAACTGAAAATGATATGGTGTCAAGTGAGGGGAGATCACACCTTTTATGGCATTCAATCCGATGAGTCGCCCATACGTTCACATGGTTTAACAGAAAGCATTGATGATGCTTACATCACTCTCCCCACTTCATGACGCCATGCAACTCAAACCCATGACCTTGATTTGATAACTCTTGATGTAAATGGGACTGGGCTATACCATCTCAACTGAAAACCTTATGGAGTTCAGAAAGAACACACCTTTAATGTCATTCAAACCTAGTGAGAGGCCCATGAGTACACATTGATAACATAGAAATAATGATAGCCACATGGCATAATCCGTGAGATCATTTGGAATCTTCTACATTCATTTTATTACACATGAGCCAAGATGACTTCTCTAACTAACACTAACTACGACAATAATAATAACGAGAAATATTCCTTTATTTTAATACCAACAATAAAACAATTAAATGAAATACATCATTTTTTTCTCGAGCCGTGTGTGAATCACCTCGTATATGCATCACTTATGTATTGGTACATGTAAAAAAATCTATGGGTATTGGGATTCTAATTAATCCTTAAAAGGTGTACACAAAAGAGGTATGGGAAACTACTCAAATACAAAATACATTAACTAAATAAAGAGTTCGGATTTATTTGCAATTTTTCTAATACTATTGTAGATACATTTGGCAACTCGTTTATAGTTTTCCTAAAAAACTCACTTATTACCATAAAGTCTTAAGCTGTAATTATCCTTTCCGCGGAACTAAAAAAGACTTTTTACTCTTTGATTAATTTTTAGACATTCTTATATGGTGTGGTTCATGCATTGAGAGATTGGAGTCACTATTTGGCATACCAGGAGTTTAACTTACATTTTGACCATGAGTCTCAATATATTTTTGTACCCAAAGTAATGTAAATAAGCACTATGCAACATAGTTATCACACCCAGCCCGGACACTGACCCTGTATGGTGCAACCAATGTGTTAAGTGGTTGGACCATTCATATTATCAATTACAGTAAGAATAATGGTAGTTATATTTTACAATTGCATAAAAAAATGTTTTTCTCTATTATAATAATTATATGTAGATCCAGATTTGAGAATTAATTCAGTGACGTCATTATGCATGCCATTGTAGGTATAAAGTATTAATAAGATGAACGCACATGGTTGCTTTATAAGAATTAATTTGATATTATGATAAGTAGCTTATTCATGCTTGTTAAACTTTTTAATGGGTTAAAGTAAGAACTAGATAGGTTAACCTAATCAAACGGGTGAATAAGGGGTTCAAACGATTATCCCAACCCGATTTAGGCACCGTTACACTAGGTTGGTGGGTTAACCTTCTGAACTGAGTCAAATTTGATAACGCTGATATGCATTGCACACCAAGTGGCATTCATATAACAATTTAACTCCGTCCTAAAGTAAAAATAGGTGTAACTAACAAAGTGGTAATATGATAGCATTGTTGTTAGTGTAAATGTTTACGGTGTTATGGGAGTTCAATCCCTTTGCAACATCATATGCGAACTATCCATATTTTAGTAAAATTATGGGGAAAAAAGAAGATTGGGAGAAGTTAGGACTTGATAGTGATGGGTGGATTTTAGATAGTTTCCTTTCAAAAGGACGCAATTATGTGTGTTGGAGTGTTCCTGATGCCAAATGGTGTTCATGGAGAAAAATAATTTGGGGGGAGAGTTGAGACTTATGAGTTATCAGCTCGGGGTTTCTTTTGGTCTACCATGAACAAAGATGTGTACCAACATGTAGACTATTTCCAATTGTGTCACAGGGCGTAGGGTACAATGATTGATTGATATGGGTCTATAATCACCACCATTGTTTCAAACAGTCTATAAGTCATTGTTAGTATATATTTTGTGTTGGGACTATCCCAACTAGGGAAGCAAACAAACCTCCCCAAGCTTAATCGAGCTCGATTCTTAAATGAGTGTGAGATCATGTTTAAGCTCGACCCGTTTGCCAACAAATGTGCTGAGCTCGAGCTTTAGACAAGGCAAGATTGAGCAACTTGGTAATTAGTGGTCTAATTGAGCACATTTATTCATTAACAAACTAAACGAGTGCTCGAGCTGAGCTCATCAAGCTTAATTTTTTAAACGAGTTCCAGGATCAAGCCGTTCATGAACATCTTGGTTTGTTTGCATCCTTCCCAACATGATGTTACCATGATTCGATGGTGGTGGTTGTGGTGGTGATTCTGGACCAATTCTAAAAAATGTCAATCTTAGTACCTTGCAGGAAGATATAAATTCCTCATAAGGTTCTGTAATCCATTGTTTCATGTTAGAATTATAGATTTAATGTCAAATATATTGTATGTTATCGAATCTGATAACGACAAGGGTAACTCTAGGATGAGTTATTTTCAACATGAGAGTAATGATGCAGTAGGGGATTATTGAAGATGAGAAAGGATTCGAAAAAAAACGACAAAGAAAACCGAGAGTACTAGTTTAACTTTTCCTAGTGGGAAGTTTTGGATGAAACCACCAAATCTTGAACCATGCCCTTCCACTTTTTATTAAATACTTTCTACTCACCTACTAATGAGGTGAGTTTAAAAATAGTGTCATTCAGACTTTGGCAATTTTGGACATTTCTCCCCACTATTTTCAATTCTTGGACTTGGGTTACATTTTCAATTTTTGTGAAACTTTTATGAGCAAAAAATTAAGAAAATAGTCTCTAAAAAGTGGAAAAGGACCCCAAAGTTCATGAATTAATAATAGTGAAGGTCGGTGTCCTAACAAAAAAAACCTTCAAAGGCCAAAAACCAAATGACCCGTTAAAATATAAGAATATAACAAAAAATATTTTATAATGATCGGTGGTGATCTGAAAAAGGATTTGATTTCCAATCGTAAATGAGAAAGCTCATCACGCAAGTGCACATATCAAAACCATAAAAAAAATCAACTATGGGAAAAATAAGGTCGTGCTTAGTAGCAAGTCATTGAACATTAGGAAGCTTGATGAAGATACATAAAATCCATCTAATGATTATAAGATAATAACTGAAGTGGAGACAAGAATAACGCAACTCAAATGGATAGGAAACTCACTCGTCCTCAAATTTTCTCAACTAAAAAATGAAATGAGAAAATGGAAATCATAAATGTATGAATCAAGAAAGCCATACCAAATCAACAGATAACCACCAATGGTCCTTGGTGTGAAACTGCAAGGAAAGAAGTAAAATAAGCAACAATGACAAAATCCACATTTTCCAATCTCTTTTGAATCTTAAAACTCTTCCCTCCCCCATTTACCCATTTTTAGAGTTCTTGAAATTGGCTCAAAATTCTTGCTATGAAGATTTTCTGAAAAATGGCACTACCAGTGAAGGTCAGTGTTCGTTGCAGTGAACGGACGTTAGATCTGTGTGAAAATGGGTTTTACGATTTTGGGCATTTCTCCCATGTTTGTTTTCTCCCTTGTATAAATATAACTTTATAGGGCTTATAGCCATTAATCATTATTTATTGCTCTTGCTTGTGCATACACACTGAGAGGATTTGTGAGCTTGAGAGAGTTGTAACTCTTATTGACTGAATCAAACAAAAGGAATCCATCATCAGTGGACGTAGCCATAGCCCATATTGGTGAACCACGTACAACTTGTTTGCTTTTCAGTGTGTGTTTTCTCTTTACTTTCTCATTACTTCGCACTTAGATTGTATTATCTTGTTATCTCTGGGGTTCTTTTTTGTCTTGGATCTTGGGCGTGCATGAATAACTCTATTGAGTGAGTACCCACACGACAAGGAACTAGGGCTGATATTTATGGCTTCCTTTGTAACTTTTTATTTTTTTTCTTAGGCTTTGAGAAGTTTTGGCTAAATATATAAACTTGTATTGGTCTCAGCGGTAAAATCTCAATCGGTGTTAATCAAGTTTTGAGCGTTACATATTCTATGAGAGAGAGCATGGTGAGGTGAAAAGTTTTTAATAGGATATCTTAGTCTAGAAATGTTTATTGTTAAAAGTTTTAGATGTGGTGAAAGAACTTGTGGATACATCAAAATACTCTTCTTATTAGAAAGGGAGAGTTGGTGCAAGTACTTGCACAAAAGGGGAAATCTAAGACTACATAGAATTTTGCGTATAAAATGTGATATTAATGCATTCTACATGTTAGAAATGTAAATTTGACTTTGAAAAGAACATAAAATTATGCCATAAATGTATTTTGCCTAACAATAAGAGACGACCTATATGCAACTTTAAGAGGTTTTTTTGTTTGTTTGTATTTTATGGAGGGGGAATCAAATGCTCAACATTCTATACGAGGGTGAGGGTGAGAGATCTATCTACTAGGATAACATTAAGAGTTCATTATACTCTACCTCACCCCTACCCAAAAAAATATTACTACAATAACATCTTACTTTGGAAATTGATTTTCAGCCTTCTCATACAATTACACTTATGGCGGATTAAAGCATGATCAAATGAAAAATCATAGCTTCCACTCACATATGGTCACAGCTGCCGAATGATTAAGGACTTCACCAAACACAATTATGAATTCAAGGTAAAATGTAATGCTTCAGAAACATAAGGTTTTATTAAAAATGGTTACATAATCAAAATCATGCAGTAGATAATTCTACTAGTACACATCATTTGTAAGTAAATACAGAACATCTATAATTCGATGACCTCAGATAGTAGAGCAACCAAAATAAGACAAAAACAAACATTACAACTAAATGAAGAATGTATCTGAGATGATAACTACGTCTTAATTTCTCATGATCATTCAATTTCACCTATAACTGTGCCAAATAGAATTAACATTCAAATGTTTTGCCAAGTTCTCAAAATTAAAGTTCGATTTGACACTATAATCTACCACAAGCTTTAAAAATGAAGATGATTTATTTTCCAACAACTTCTTCGGAGAATCATATTCCTCAATAACTCATGCTCCATGAGAATAAGAGTAAAAATCAAAATCTTATATAAGTAACCAATATATTCTTACGTTATGTTAGGGTCTCGTAAAGTATAGAGGAAAGAGCGAGAGAAGGAAAAGAAAATGTATTAAAAAGATATAATAAATAATAGCTCATGTTTTTCTTTCATTCACATTTTCTTATGTACTTTCCGAGATCCAAACATATAGTATTAAAAAATATGGTGTATTAAAGATTTTAATATGTCAAACGAACCATTATCTAACAGAAGGACCATGTCAATATCAAGGACAAATGTTATCAGATGTGCAATAGTTATGACGGTAGAATCGGAGAAGTGTTGCCTAAGAGTTTGTTGTATCATATTATCAGTTGCGGTATCAACTGATGCAGTGGCCTCAGCAAGCACCAAGACCTTACTTTTCTGGAGTATGACACGGCCAAGGCAGACCAGTTGCCTCTGACCCACATTCCAATTCTGTCCATTTTCAATAACTGTAGAATCAAGCTTGCCTTCTTTTCCCTAACTTCATATCCTAAGTGACAGTTGTCAAGAGCCTACGCAAGGAAAGACAGTTAACCAAACACTTGCCACTTGTCAAAATGTGAACATATATAAATAGAGAAAGAGAAATCCCTCTAAAAATCACTCTAATTACGAATACCTTCTACCATTGCAAATTACCCCTAAACTATGAAAATATTATAAATACCCCATATGTGTCGCTACAAGTGTCACTAAGAACCCTTTTTAGGGACATATTGGGAAATTGCAGACAAATAGAATAGTTAAAGGAGTTTGTTACAAAATTAGTAGTTCAGGAAAATATTTGCAACTAGTGTGGTAGTTGAAAAGGTTTCTTGTAATTACCCCAGTAATCTTATATACAAAACCATCATAAACATAAAAATAAAACCAAACACACCTCCTAAATTTTTTTTATACTCTTCAAGTGGATCCAGGTTGCTTCATATCATTTCCTCAAATATGGTAGGATCATGCAAAATTATGCTCAATCTAGATCGAAAATCATGCAGTCCAATCAAAGATATGTTCAAACCATCTATAAATATTTGTCCACCCACTGGTTCAATAATCCGGAAGAGTGTCTGTATAAGAGTTGATTTACAACTTCCCATTCTCCCCACAATTCCAGTCCTCATTCCTCCACGAAATGTGCATGGAAAGCAGGGGAATATCGAACCTAAGTCATGGAAAGCACCATTAAATTCATACAAGCATTTAGTATGGGAAATGAATTTGAATAAGCCCATAATTTACATGGGACCCCATTTGGCATTGATAAAGGTCATATGAAAATTTAAAATACCTTAAGACTACAGATTTCAACCTTGACGACCGATGACGCTCTGGCCTATTTGATTCTATGAGAAAAGGAGGCTCACTAGGAATAGAAGTATAGTGAAGTATTCTTTGAACTGAAATAATTCTATTCACCATATCTAAAATAATCCATATGACCCAAGCTTATACGATATTCAGATTAAGGCCATATGTCACTGCTAAGCCCGCAATGCCTTCAAATCAACACAAACAAAAAAAGAAATGGTTAGTCTATGTTAATGAATAAACATTTTCCACGGCTCTAATGTTGATGATAGAGAAGAGTCATTTACTTGGATCAATTGTTCCCTCAGGAACAACAATAAAAAATACCAAAGAAAAAAGAAAATGTAAGGGAAGATAATGTATCCATGTAGAAGCATAGCCATTCCATTGCAGACGAGAATACCCGTCAATTAGTTTCATATTTACGTCCTTAAATCTGCATTCGTCACCAAAGCTCCTAATTCTAGTTAAACCCGAGATTGTTTCAGCAAAATGTTGTATGACTGACTGGGGCTTTGCACACTCCAATCAACTGTGCTAGTTCTCGTGCTGAAGGTATATAATATTGCTTCAATTGACCGAATTATGAGTCCTCCTTCACTAATGCATATACATAATTCTTTTTAAACTTTTCATAAGTTCTTGTTTAAATATGAAAAAAAATAATGTTTACATTTGAATGAAAAAATAAGTAGGAAAAAAATGAAACCCGCATATTGCGTAATTATAAGCTTTGAATTATACATGTCACATCGACAACGCTTAATCATGATTTTATAATTTATTATATGATCCCGAGAAGGGACTAGAGAGCTACCTATAACCAGATGCAAATTGAAATCAAGAGATTGAAAACAAGGAAAACATGCCATGCGACCTACGACATTATTGTAATGATTCCCACTAGTTGTATAATTAATAATTGTGAAGGCAAATAAACCAACTCCACTTCCAATCGTCAAATTTAGTGCACTTTGGTCTGTAGATACCTGGAAGAGGAAAAAGGCCCGGTTATAAGAAAATTTTCAAATTTTAACATAAGTTTTCAACCACCCCGGCTCATCGTTCCTGAGATCAAATATTTTAGACAGAGATTTCATCTCCCTTCCATGAAGTTTGAGAATTCTCATGTTCCTTAAGATTTCATATGCCACCTTCCTCCTTTTATCCTTATATTCCGTTAATTTCTCCTGAAATTTCTTCTCCAAGTTACCCAATGGATGATTTGCGAGCATCAAAGTTAAAGTAGCAACAAGTGCAACAATGGAGGCAAGACTGAGATTTTTATATAAGATCACGATGGCCAAATTGACCTCCACGAGCACGAACACAAACCAAGCATCATGCATGAACCAACAAAATTCGCCAATTCTCTCAGCATCAATAGTTATGATATTGATCATCTCCCCACTAGTGTGGTCCTGCTTGGATTGGCACGAAAGGGTCAGACCCTTACTATAAATCATCTCAACCAGAGCTGTTTGTGCTCTGATGGCGGCTTGCTGCAATTTAAAGCACAAATGCATTCATGATAAGCACTAAACAAGCTTGGAAATGAAAAATGCAGAAACAAATAGATAGCCTTCATTTTTGAATTCTCGATGCCCGTTTAGGTATTGTACAAATGTATCGATGAGGTAGGGGCCCACATAAGAAGCCAGTGAGTAGAGAAGAGCGAGTAATGCAGTTAATTGGATTTCCATCCATGTTATGAAAATCAATGCCTTAGCTAGCCTAAGCGTGGTAACTCCATCACTTCCGACACTATTGGACTCTAGCTTATTCTTAAAAAATAGAAAAGCCCCTTTGACACTATCGATGCTTGCAAGCCGAGGAACATCCTCAAGGTCTAGTGTTTTCTTGTAGCCAGTTACAATCAAAGGACCTATCTAACTAAAAGTAAGGATGATAATAGTACACACATTAGAATAAGGGGTCCGATTTGAACCCCATTTGGATTTATTTGACTTTCTAACAACATCCCCATTCAAAAGTTTTTTTTGAAGAAGTGTATCATCATCATCCTTACCCGTACCAGAGAACCCGATATAACAAAAGAACCAACCCATAATTATAGAGACAACATCATTGAAAAAGAATTTCCCTGGTAATACATAGTGCCTTTTGTAACAAACATAGTCTATAATAAGAGATTGACAGGAAAAAAAAACAACTAAGACCTTAATACTATTGGATAATTGGGTTCACCAGAATTTGAATATTGGGCATACAAGTAAACAGAGACTCCTAACCATGCAAGTGTTTTGAGTACTGAATCCAAAAGGTTGCAATCTTTTCATTAGACCAACCATTTCTATACCAATAAAAGTTGTTCAAAAAATAGAAAATGAGATTAAAAAGTGAAAGACCCATACAAGAAAATAAGGTTTTGTTGTAATGAAATAACCTAGTGTTCCTAACACTTGGCTTTCTACTCCCATTAAAATTAATCCTACTTTTACAAAGGAAAATTGAGATAGACAAAGCAAGCAATAAAACAAGATGTAGTGAACTAGAAAAGTTACGTAAAAAGATGGGTTTAAGTAGAAACCCACTGCCTATGTGATAGAACTGAATAGACAAACTCTGCTTTGATGTTTAAAGAACTAATATTATTTTTTGAGAGTTTGGTTTTCCCTGCCCTCTGGGTAGGGTGGTATGTCAGAATTTTTGTGGTGTTATACAATAAAGTGATGTGATTTTTTTTCCTTTTCTTGGTTTGATATCAAGAGAGTTGTGTTGAGCTGAGAGTGGGTGTGGATCTGTGAATGCATAGGGCGGGCGTGGGTGCATTAATTAAAGGAGAGGGATCGTGCATTTGAAAATGTAGTCAAAGTGGAGAGTGACAGTGCTGAGAGAGACATAGTGCTTTTGGGTGGGTACGTAGTACGTTAACGTGGCGACCAAGGCTAGGCAGTTTAGCAACCAAGATTAGGAAGTTTTTTCAAATTTTCCCGTAATGTTTGAGAAGATTGCTAGTTTTTTCTACTTTTATGCTATTTAAGCTATTTAAGTTATGTTTTAAGATGATGATAAATTCTTAACTCTTTTGAAGTTAATAATAAGAATAAAATTAAAAATAGTTTTTTAATAAGTTCATACGTATTACAATTATTAATATAGATACAATTACATTTATTAATATAAATAGAGTTACAGTCGCAATTGTATATATATTAATAAGTGTAACTATATCGTTTGAACTTATCGTTAATTAATTAAAAAGTTCATGAGTTTAAGACACCAACAAGAAATACGAGCTCATTCGAACGACATAGCCTTCTCATTCGAATAAGAAAGAAATGATCCTTGGGATGTTGATGATGAAATGTGGCACGAAACACGACATAGGGTGTGATCCCTTTAACTTTGCATCTACGTCTTTAACAAAAATGTCATACGCTTGAAAGGTCACCAATACAACTTCTATCCTATGACTCAAAGAGTTTTGTTCGGATTTAAATTAATACATACAAATTGATTCTATTGAAAATTTGTCCTTACAAATCTCCCCCTTTGGCTATTCCGGGACAAAATCAAAGACAAAAACACCTATGAGCCGTCAAGCTCATCTAAAAAGACTCAATCCCAACCCAAAAAGAAAAAGTACAGACACTTGATAACCACATACTATGAGTAGCTTTGCTTGCATTAAAACTTTACCGCATGGTTACAAACCTGCCTGCACTTAAACACACCATAAAAACTCATAGAGAATAGTACAATATAAATTACATAATAAAATCCTCACCGTTTGTCTAACACTGTGTACATAAGAAAGGACGTCTCCCCCTAAGTAATAGATCTCCCCAAATGAAAATGGTTAGATACCGATTCTCCCATTTTTTGTTCAGGAATAAACAAAGATTAAGGTGCATAAAATTCTAATTTTTCCCTAGTTAAACCAATTCTCCCCCTAAATGAAACATGGGATAAGCGTATAGGAAAAACAAGTTTATTATGCAATGGTGTATAGTGATACAAGAAACAACAAGGAAATATGGCAACACAAGAACAACTAATCCACATAAAGCATAATAGATACCAACTATGATGCGATAGAAAAATGATACCAACTAAAATATACTAAGATACACATGGGAGATCAATGAAAATTCGCAACAAGATAGATACCGATATGAACCAATAGCATACAAGGACTAGATGTAAAAGCAAAGACGCAAAACAAACAATACCATATATATAAACATACAAAAGATATCAATGAAGCATAAGCACCCCCCCGCACACACACACACACACACACACACACACACACACACACACACATATATATATATATATATATATAGTATGCCCGTGCCTGAAGGCACGGCGATATTCGAAAAAGGTAACATAATGATAACAAAATAACGATCGACCTGATTTAATTTCTATACAAATAAGTTAAATTTTTAAAAAAATTAGACAAAACTCCCTTTATTTATTGGACTATCCCCCCGCTTAAGGTATAAAAACACTTCAACAACCAAATAAATAGTCACTCATGGACCTTGTATAAAGTACTTCACCATTTAACAATACTCCAAATAAACCCCATAAGGTGCAAAACCTAACAATTTGAATAAAATTGCGTAGAGTCTCCGTTATCTATAGGACTATCCACATGTTTAATGTATAAAAAAACTTCAACAACGATATAAATAGTGACTCATACGTCACCTATTTAATAATTCAAAACAAACGGGAAGAGATCCCTTTGTTTATAGGACAATTCGCCTTATTTAAGAAAACAAATACCAATAATTATATTATTACTTCATCACAAACATCGTATAAGAAATTAAAAAGAAATTAATCCATCACGGATTATAATTCGCACCGCAACCAAATACTGCGTAGATTTATTTATTTTTTCCACTGCAGTGTTTCATTCCTTGAAAGTAGACTCCCTTGTAATTTCGAGTTGTCAGCATTTTGCTGAAAAAATAACATGAAAAAATAAAATATTAGAGCGAAAGTATGAAAAACACATTAAGGAAGGGTTCAATTACTCATAAAGTGTATTTATATAACAAAGAATGAAGAAATTGGGAAAAACGACTTACAGCATATTCAATCGGGTGTAGATTATGTACTTGTGAATAACCAATACAACTATATGTTTGAAATAACAATCTGTAAGACAAATTAAATGAAGAACATAAAAAAATTAGAAAAAAGTTTGGGATGAGATATTATATATGGATTAAAAGCAACACGGTAAACAAAAGAAATGAGTAGGAGTTGTGAAATGATAATCGCTAGTATAACTATGTCATAATTAGTTACATTATATCAACCCAATAACATTCTAATATTTAAATTTTATAATAGCTTTGCAACGTTATTGTGGCAAAACATACCGACTGTGAGGAGGCCTTCTCATTCCTTTTCCCATTATCCTGCAAAATAAAAGGAAATGTATAAATCCTAAAAATAAATGAAATAGCAAATGGTATAAGACGTATATATTTATCCACTGTAAAAAATACATTCGACCTAATATGAAAATAGTCCACGAATAAAAAAGAAAACATAATGAAGAGAAAATAAAGTAAAGGAGAAAATACCACAACTCAAGAAAAAGAACGTAACCTGTACCAAAAAGATTGGATATGCCAAATAATCCTAACAGTAAAGCACATTGACAGATATATACCGAAAAATACACATTTAATACTTGCAATCCACAACTCAAGAAATAAAATATGACTAGAGCCCCAAAAAACAGAATATGCCAAATAATCCTAACAGTAAAGCACATTGATAGATATATACCTTAGATGAACATTGAAAGATTCCGAACATTGGTATTTTATTTCTCTTTTCCAACATTCCCTTAGTTAAACTTTAAACAGAAAAAATGGAGTTGAATCCCAAATCATAGAAAATGAAGATTAAATCAGAAAAAATTCTTAATCGACCCCAACAGTAGATATAAAGACCCAACTATGATATAAACCAACTACGATAAGTCCCAAAGTATATGTCTATCTTCTTTGGCATCCAAATGATTAGAAGAAGTTGCTACCTCCTCTTCATGGGAGATGAAGGAAAAATAGCAAGTACCAAGTCTTATCTTTTTTAACATCCAAATGAATGGAAGAAGCTGCCCACGACTTTACAATATCGCAGTGCTCAAAATCATTTTTGATGTTTGACTTGTAAACATAGTGAAATCTAGGAAATGTTAGGAAAGATAACTATAATTAGCCAAACAGCATTCATAATACACAAATATGGTATATGCACACTGTTAACTCGGTTTTCAAAAAATAAAGATTGGTTCATCGATCGTCCTATTAGCTTACAAAGAAATAAGATTTAATAAAAAAAAAATTAATTAAGGATGTTCAACAATAAAAGATTAAAAATGAAAGTTCAAAAATGAGGCAGCACACAGTTATAAACAAATGGAAAGATTTATTATTGTATTAATATAAACAAATGAAAGTCGCAATGATTCATTTCACAACGATTAAACTCAGTTTTAAACGATGAAACTAAACTCCAATAAAACATCAGCTGCACAAATTGCATTTTTCCATAAGACATGATATGATTTAGGGATCTAAAATCACTGTTAAAGTCTCTCATAAGATATGATAAGATTTAACACTCAAATAACTAAGATAAGTCACAGTGAATTGTTGCTCTGATACGATATTAAACTAAAGTAAAAAGAAAGTTGTTAAATTATATTCTCATAGAAAATAAGCAGTTGGATGGAATTACAAAATAATCAGAATTGCGGAGAAGAATAATCACCCTTACTGTTTCAAAGGTGGAGAACATTCAAATGGTTACCTTTGCTTTGGACATATTCAAACATTCAAAAAATACACAACAACAAACATTCAAAATGGACACATTCAATATCTCAAAGAACAGTAGCCAAAAACCTTAACCTTACCTTTAGTTTGGAGTAGGGGCATTGGCAGTAGTAGCAGGCGGTATCGGAGGCAGCAGCAGGCGGCGTCAGAGGCAGCAGCAGGCGGTGTCGGAGGTAGCAGTAGGCAGCGATGGAGGCAGCAGCAGGCGGCGTCGGATGTAGTAGCAGGCAGTGCGACGGAGGGAGGTACATGTTGTCAATCACCGCAGCAGCCACATCTCTTCATCTCCTTTAGAGAGGTCACTCTCAAACAGTGGTGCTTCGCTCTCCAGGTCGTCTATTGGAGCTCAACGCAGCCACTAAACATCTGACACCACAGAGAGCGAGTTGCTCTGAAAAATAAGAACAAAATGAAACATTTATTAAATTTTTACACCAGCTATAATAAAACATTTATTAAATTAAGTTGAGAGAAAATGGAAATAGAGTCTCGACCTAAGCCCTTGATAGAAGATTTAACCATTTGTCACAGGTCATATCAAACGAACAATAGAAACTTTTATGGGAGATCAAATAGAAGGGGACAATCTAATTTCTTCTCATAATTCTCCAATTGCCTCTCAAAGCTATCTAGACTCTTCAACTGCTGAAAGAATTGATCATGCTAGCAGAGAAACTCAGAAGTAAAACTGATAGATGTGTCTAAACCCAACAATTCTCTTAATAATTCCAACTCAAATAATTATAAACATTGTTACACAAAATCAAACACAACTCATATTACCTAAAACTACTAATAGATATATGTTTTTTTTTGTTTGGTCACATCCATGTTGGTCTATTACATTACTATCAACATACAAATAACTTTTGCTGGCAACTATTATTCATTTGACATTATGAAACCACATTGTTCGCAAGGATGTCTTGAGAAATTACTTATAAAAAATTGTCTTGACAAAATGACAAACACACTAGGATGTATGAAGAAAAAGATTTTCATTATCTTTCACTGAAAAGAATTAGCAAAATTCTTGTAGATCCATGAACAATTAAAAAAAAGAATAAAAATGTACAATATTTGACCAAACTGTTTTGTATTATAAGGACTATATTTGTAAGAAAATGAAATGTTACCTCAATGGTTTCATTTGTGGTGGATGCATCAATGGTGGGGCCACTCTAAATAAGTAAGTGGGACCAAGTTAGCTACCACATTTACATAATGTACTTTGTAGATTTTTCCATTCATGTCACGGTGCAAAAACTTGAACCCGGTGCGAAATCGGGTTGATGATGATAGCACACACGGTAGAAGAAACTAAGTCGATTCATCTTGTTATCCAAAAGAAAAAGGTTGCAATCTATTTAATAAGGGTGTCACTGCAAAATAACATGCACGACGCAGACCCATCCCATCTCTGCAAAATAACAAACTAATCAAAATCATCCAAATCACAAAGTTGAAATGAGTTTAATAAAAGAAAGGCCAACTGCCTAATTTTCTGCACATATTTATCATGAAACAACATTGTATAAAGCAGACACTTAAATCAAAGAAACAATAGAAACTTTTATGGGAGATCAAATGGAAAGTTTGAGCTTATAATACCAAACAGTTAGGTAAAATATTCCCATAGATCCAATATGCACATTGTTATTCATGTTAAAAAAACACGGATAATAATCCACACCTATGAGGCGGACCCACATGTATGGTAACCCTTCGAGTAGCAGGATAATAGTAGGATAAGAAATGCTTGAATTCATATTGTAGGAACCCTTCAAGTACTATTAGAAACAAATGCGATAGATTTTATTAACAAAACAACCAGTACAATGAAGACTGGACACATATGATCTTAAAGAAAATAAAGATGAAAAAGTAATTGCCTTGTAAGATGCGGATGGCGGCACAACAAGCATATTCCAATAAATCCCGTCAACATATTTTTATCGATCCCCGTAGACATCCATTGCACTGTTATATTTTTATTGATATTCAAACAACAATCCTTTTGCCTGCATTCTATGATACCATTAGATTTTCACTTTTAGTAATCATCCTATAATTCAATTCTACACGTATGTCGAAAACACCAGAACTTAATTATAAAGAACGTTGTGTCTCATAATGCGTCTTGCACATGAGCTTCATAATGCATCCTGCACATGGCGTAAATATAGTGGCCAAGATAAGGTATTGTTTCCCCTAAAATTATATGCATATTAATAAATTTTAAGGAAACAAAAAACTCTGTAGAGCTATAACTCCAAATTACACCAGGGAAACCTACATTGTGTCATGTTGATAGACTTGGGAGGTGATACATGTGAATACTGGTGGATTAGGTTGTAATAACCCTTACTTTTAAGTAACTAATTTCATATAATTTTTCTAGGTGAGGTAATTATATAAAATTATGGAAGTTAGAGTTAATATTATTTTAAGTGATTTAAGAGATAATATTTACTGAGCTTTGCATATTTACCATTGAGAGAAGGTAAATAGCATCATGTTATATTTTATTGCGTCGTTGTGCTTTAAGCGACGGTTGTGGCATATATTTCAATTGGATCATTATTACTAAATTAATATGATGTTGGAACATGAAATAATTTATGTGATTCCGGATGCCAATTTAGAGGGTGTGGTTAGTCGTGAAATGTTTGAGACAGTCAAAATAAGTGACATATTGTATTTTTGGATTCCGGGAACTTTTAGCAGTTTATAACTTAATTATGTAGTTACGAGTTATTTTAATGGTTTATTAACATTTAAAGATGGGAATTTATACTAAAGGAATGTTTAAGTCTTCCAACCCTTTTTATTTCTCATTTGTGTGTTTCTCTCTCTCTCTCTCTTCTCTCTCTCTCTCTCTCTCTCTCTCTATATATATATATATATATATATATATATATATATATATATATATATATATAGAGAGAGAGAGAGAGAGAGAGAGAGAGAGAGAGAAAGAGAATTTGGGGAAAAAAAGATAAAGATTAGAGAGAATTGGAGATTTTGAGTTGAAATCGTTGCTACGAGAAGAGAATCCGAGACTACAAACTTGAGGCAAGTTTCTTACTTGATACTATATGATTTAATGTGGTTAAATTGTTGTGATAGTTGTGTAATTAGTGAATTGGAGAAAATAGTAGGTTTTGGTAAACTTTGGGGTGCTAAATCGCTAGATCTTGTAGATTGTGTGATTTTTAAGTTGGTTATATGGGTTTATTGAGGTGTATAATTGTTGTGGTTATGATTTTGGTTGATGAGAATGAATAAAGTATGAAATTAAGGGGTTTAGGTTTTGGATTTGGCATTGTAAAAGAAGGTAAAATCGAAGGTCTGCTAGGCGCGGTCGACCGCGATCATAGGAACGGTCGACCGGGCCTTCGAGGGTGAGCCTACTGCTTTCGCGTACAAGTATAAAAATAGAGCGCGATCAATCGAGGTCCTAGGACCGGTCGATCAGGCTTCCCAAACTGAGTCTATTGCATTCTTTTGTAGACAAAACCTTTGAGGCGCGGTCGACCGCGGTCCCATGACCGGTCGATCGGTCCCCTATTTTTTCACCCTAGAATTGTTTAGTTTCTTCTAGTTCTTTCTTTTAAGATAGAGACTTAGGAACCTTATTGAATGAAGTAAAACTAGAGTATTAGAGTCTAGTAATGATGTATTTAGAAACCTAAGTAGAAATGAGAGTCGGGGTTTAGATTGGGAATTGATTTAGTTAGTTGATTTAGACGTAGATAAATGATTTTTTTATAAAATGAGTCAGTTTAGGTCTAAAGAGAAATAAATTGAATTAATGTGGGCTTCTATACTTGGGTGTAGTGATATTATACCTTATGGTTTGAGGAATGAATGTTAATTCATAGAGCCTTGTGTTGGAGATGATTAAACAGTGAGGTTTATAATGATGATATTAATCACGCATGGTTCCGAATAAATGTAATGTATATTTTAAAATGAGATCAAATTATGAATGATAAAATTGGATACACACACCTCTCTAAATTTCTATCATAGGGGAAGTTACGTGCATGAGGTGAAGTCCCCTGGCTAGTGAATGCAGGGTGAATATAGTCCTCGGCCATATGACCGGTTATTATATATTGTGTGAAGTGAGGTAATTCCGGGTGTGGTTATGCCTCACTATCGCAGGTATATGGCCGCTTACCGACATCACGCGATGTAGGATACCCAAGTTGTCTTGTGTGATAGGCCCTGAAAGATGATAGCCATTTACGGGCGCATCCAATGGGGATACCCGAAAGAATGGTCTTAGAATCGTTATATGTTGTGATTATAACTATTCTTAATAAAGTAGAACTTGTAATGATGATAAAGCATTTTATGAGATAAACTGTTTTGAATATGTTTCCTAGAGAGAAAAAGGGAAATGTGAAGTTGAATGGTATAAACTGAAATGGTGATGCATTTTTTTTGGTGAAATAAATCGCTTAAAATATGTTTCCTAAAGAGAAAGGAACTGTGCATTTAAGTTGTATAAAACGAAAATGAAATCTAATTAAGTGAAACTTAGATATTATCTCATGCGAAAATGAATATTGTTCATTGTTATTCATATTGCGCTAGGTTGTGCTTTTAAATTGAGAGGTGAGAAATCTAATCTTTATTTGTGAGAGCAAGTTCAGATTTTGATGGATGATAAAATATTCACAACTTTCATGCATTTTATTCACATGGTGATCATATCAAACCGGGCCCTGACCCGTCTATATTTCTTTATTTTGCATGAATTATATATTCGCCCAGGTGCTCTACCACAAGGACACCCGTACTGACCTCTCCAGCCGTGTGTCCTGGAGCTATAACATTTTGCAGATGTTGTAGGATATTCGTTATAGACGCTTCCATCTTTTTGTACTCTAGCTACGATCAGTCTACATATTTGGGTGTGTTGCCCAAGTTTTGTATCTATTTAATATAATGTGATATTTAATTTTAATAGTCGGTGTAACCTACTTGTATTCGTCTGTTAACCGACAGCTTATTCGGTTATTTTACTGTGCATAATTGTTATATAGGTACTCGTTTGTTTTTTATATCCACCCCTTTTCAAATTGTATTGTCTAAATGATTTTCCTTAAACCTATAAATTAAAATTTGACACTACGTTTTCTAAAATAATTGGTGGTCATGTCGTATTATTATTTTAATGACAGTGATGCTAAGAATGGACCATCTATGATTCATGTAATTATTGGAGTATAGGGCTGACCACCTCTTATTTTAATAAGCGGGTTGTCACAGATGGTATCAGAGCATCAGGTTATAGAGTCCTCAGGAATTTGTGCGGACGTACTACGCCCTCAACATTGCTTTTGAATTAATGTAGATCCTTAGGATTAAGATCATTGACTTCTCTGGTGAGATTTCGTTATCCTGCCACACTGTAAGATGTTAGTGAATCCTTAGTGCGATCGTTCGAGATTCGTGTGTTGAAAGTTAAAGGGCAACCAGGGAAGGTCATTATGAGGGCACCAGGAGATGGGGCTTAGTTTCAATTGTAAATTGAATTAGGGGATGAGGATATCATTGGAGGTTATCCCTCTATGGCATTTTCTTAGATTGCTACAACGACTACAAGGATATAGTAGCTATAATTTCCTAAGTACCACTATAAGAAGAGAGTGGTACTAAACTTGGATAATTTAGCGAAGTAAAATTGGGAAGATGTTTGAACACCTTTGATAAGGACCATACGTTGAAGTTAAGTCATGTGGAGGTCGTGTAGCTTTATTCAGTGAAAGTATTGGGCTCAGAAGCTTTGGTTGAGAGAGGGGTATAGGAATACCCATATGTGAAAATTTGAGGAAAATTTTTCCACCGATTGGACCAGTGTTGAGATAGTAGGAACGGTAGTCCGTATATTTGAAGGAGCAGGATGTGTTGCTCTTAGGGGAAACTTTGTGGAGGGTTCTAATAGCGAGTTCTTTGATATATTAGAACTGAATAGAAGGAAACTTTTCAACTATTCCCAAGAGGATCGGTCAGAGGCCGACAGTAAAGGAAGAAATATATGGTTAAGGAAACCTTGCACTGAAGTATGGTAGGTACATGGAAGAAAGAGTCCTTTAATGTAATGATGGGCCCTTTAGTAAATGTTGTTGACACTTATTGAGAAGTCGTGTTAATGAAAACCTCATTCGTGGACTTCCACCCAAGGAAATTTGTGGAAATAAGGCAATTGAGACTGGTAGTATGTTTTCCTTTGCTGAGGGAGTTATGGGAACTACGAAGGGGATTGTCAGGATCGAGGCTATGGAGCCTGAGATACTGAAAACTTTAACATGGTCAGGGTGGCCAGAGATGGGGAATGATTATGATAAGGAACGTAAAACTACATGTTTTAATGTTGTCCGGTGAGAGCTCAAGGACAAAAATAGGGTGCTCGGATGGGGCATTAATTGGAGTAGTTTTTGGTACAGATAGAGCGAGGGTGTTGTATTGAGAACCCTTTTGAGAAGCCAGGGTAATTAGCAAGAGTGTTGTTGTGAGTTTCACCTCGGATAAGGGTAGTGTGTTTCGTGGGGCAAGATTGAGCCTTAGTATTTTATTAACCCTAGAATCGGGTGTGTAATTCGAGCGTTATGGTAGTATTAATAGTAATATAAAAGGGTATATCTATATGTTTTCTGTGGTGGTGAGGTTCTATTTTTGTCATTCATTGTGAATGGAAGATGGTATTTTAAAATTTTATTTCGATTGTGCTACTCGTTTTGTTCGTGTTATACGAGTGTAAAATATTTTGATTTGAGATATAGCAGACTTATGATTGTGAGATTATCATATCCACAGTTCCAGGGTGGAACTACGGGTTGGGACTTTATAGTGACGATTAAAAGTATGTATGAATTGTTATTTTACTTGTTTTATGCTACCATGTCTCCACGACCAATAAAGTTAAGTAGTAGTGTATCGAAGGGGTTCATTGTCTAGATTTCACTTTGCGAGATGTCCTACGCATAAAACTGAGCGAATGTCAGAAATTGAGAAAGGGCTGGGGCACTAGGGACATAGTTAGTTTAGTACTTATTTCAAGTGGGTAGGTAACGCATTAATCTTAAGATTATTAGGAAATAAGGCCTAAGGGGCATGTGGTGTTGTTTTAGAAATGCCGTAGTGGGTTAACCACGAGAATATTGGTGGTTTTTTTTAAGAAGGATTGGATTTCCAGGAATAAGGAATATGAAATCTTGAGTAACTTGAGCCACCATCCCGAGAAGAATGTGAAGCCCATCTCTAAAGGAGTTGTTACGTCTAGGACTTGCTTTTGATTAGCTGAAGGACAAGTTGACTCCTACTCATAAATTAGTGTTGCCCAATTCGGGAGTGGACTATTTGGTTATTATAGACGCGTCTCTGCAAGAGTGGGGCGATGACCATTGCGTATATATCTTGTGACTTGAACCCCACGAGGAGAACTATCCCATGCAAGACTAAAAGCACGCCACAATAGTTTTTGCCTTAAAGATGTGGAGGCGTTACCTCTTAGGAGGGAACTTAAGTTTTTCATCGGTGGTTGGATTTAGTATAAGACTATCAATTTGACATTCATTATCACCCAGGAAAAGTAAATGTCATAGCGATAAACTAGCGAAGGCATGGGAAGCCGAGTAGAAGGAACTTAATTAGAAAGATGTTATTATGGCGCTTATATTAGTGATTGACCGTTACACTTGTTACTGAGATGAGAGTCATGGAAGAGCAAGGAAGGGACATTTCTGAGTTGTCTACCTATACCCCACTTATCAAATTGTGAATATGGACTACCGACAATCGATTGGATTGTTACTACCGATAGAAATACTGGTGCCGGAATGGGAGGGTGTATCCTTGTATTTTATCACTAGATTACCAATGCTGTAAAGCGGTCACGAGTACGGTTGGAGGATGATATTGAGTTTATGAAACCTTATGGGGGTACCTATCAATATAGGGTCAGACCGAGATAAGATTTTCGTATCCCATTTTTGAAGAAGTTTCCTGGAGATAATAGGGACCAGTTCAGGTTGAGTACCTTCTACAACCCGAAAATATTTGGTCAAAGCGGGGAGAAACAACGTATGTTGGAGGACATACTTTCGATGTGCATACTTATTTTTGGTGGATGAGAGAAAAATCTTCTTTTGGTTAAATCTGTAATCCATAATGGGTATGGTATCGTAGGTAACGTCGTATAGTAAGACGAGTAGATCACACTTATGGGTTGGTAGAAGAGGACAATAAGCTCTTAGACCAAAAATGATCCAAAACATGTTTTTAAAGACTGATTCATTCGAAACCACTTATGAATTGACCAATTGGTCAAGGGGGGCTATGCTGATACGAATAAAAGTCTTATAAGATTTGAGGTAGAGAATCAAATTAAAGACGGGTATTTTTTATAAAGGGTATAGTACGATTTGGGATGTTAGACAAACTTGCGCAGTGTTAGGTAGGTTTTTCCCTTTGTTAAAGCTAGGCCCGATAGTTCATATGGGGAATAACCAGTTATGACATTAGATCGTGGGAAGTATAGACTAAGATCGAAAGTGGTACCCTTGGTTCATGTCCCATGGGGACACCACAATGCCAAGGAATTTATTTGGGAATGAGAGAATGATATTTGAGAAATTTACCCCTAGTCTTTGTATGAGTTACACCGAAATTTTGAGGGCAAAATTCCCTTATAAGGGGGGAGTATGTAATAACCCTTACTTTTGAGTAACTGATTTCATATAATTTTGCCAGGTGAGTTAATTATATAAAATTATGTAAGTTAGAGTAAATATTATTTTAAGTGATTTAAGAGATAATATTTACTAAGCTTTGCATATTTACTGCTGAGAGAAGGTAAATAGCATCATGTTATGTTTATTGCGTCGTTGTGCTTTAAGCGATGGTTATGACATATATTTCAATTAGATCATTATTAATGAATTAATATGATGTTGGAACATGAAATAATTTATGTGATCTCGGATGCCAATTTAGAGGGCGCGGTTAGTCCTGAAATGACTGAGACAGTAAAAATAAGTGCCATATTGTATTTTTGAGTTCCGGGTACTTTTAGCAGTTTATAACTTAATTATGTAGTTACGAGTTATTTCAATGGTTTATTAACATTTAAAGATGGGAATTTATACTAAAGGAATGTTTAAGTCTTCCAACCCTTTTTATTTCTCATTTGTGTGTTTCTAAACTTAGAGAGAGAGAGAGAGAGAGAGAATTTAGGGAAAAGAAGAAAAAGAAGAGAGAGAATTGGAGATTTGGAGCTGAAATCGTTGCTACGAGAAGAGAATCCGAGACTACAAACTTGAGGAAAGTTTCTTACTTTCTAGTATATGATTTAATGTGGTTAATTTGTTGTGATAGTTGTGTAATTAGTGAATTGGAGAAAATAGTAGGTTTTGGTAAACTTTGGGGTGTTAAATCCCTAGATCTTGTAGATTGTGTGATTTAAGTTGGTTATATGGGTTTATATAGGTGTATAATTGTTGTGGTTATGATTTTGGTTGATGAGAATGAAGAAAGTATTAAATTAAGGGGTTTAGGTTTTGATTTGGCATTGTAGAAGAAGGTAAAATCGAAGGTCTGCTAGGCGCGGTCGACCGCGGTCATAGAACCGATCGACCACGGTCATAGGACCGGTCGACCGGGCATTTGGGGGTGAGCCTACTGCTTTCGTGTACAAATATAAAATTAGAGAACGGTCGATTGGGGTCCTAGGACCGGTCGATCGGCCTTCCCAAACTGAGTCTACTGCATTCTTTTGTAGACAAAACCTTTGAGGCGCGGTCGACCGCGGTCCCATGATCGATCGACCGGTCCCCTATTTTTTCACCCTAGAATTGTTTAGTTTCTTCTAGTTCTTTATTTTAAGATAGAGACTTAGGAACCTTCTTGAATGAAGTAAAACTAGAGTATTAGAGTCTAGTAATGATGTATTTAAAAGCCTAAGTGAAAATGAGAGTTGGGAATTGATTTAGTTAGTTAATTTAGACGTAGATAAATGATTCTTTTATAAAATGAGTCAGTTTAGGTCTAAAGGGAAATAGAGTGAATTAGTGTGGGCTTCTATACTTGGGTGTAGTGATATTATACGTTATGGTTTGAGGAATGAATGTTAATTCATAGAGATTAGTATTGGATATGATTAAACAGTGAGGTTTATAATGATGATATTAATCATGTATGACTTCGGATAAATGTAATGTATATTTTAAAATGAGATCAAATTCTGCATGATAAAATTGGATATACACACCTCTGTAAATTGCTATCATAGGGGAAGTTATGCGCATGAGGTGAAGTCCCCTGGCTAGTGAATGCAGGATGAATATAGTCCTCAGCCATAGGACCGGTTATTATATATTGTGTGAAGTGAGGTAATTTCGGGTGTGGTTATGACTCACTGTCACAGGTATATGTCCTCTTCCCGACGTCACGCGATGTAGGATGCCCAAGTTGTCTTGTGTGATAGTCCCTGGAAGATGATAGCCATTTAGGGGTCCATCCAGTGGGGATACCCGAAAGGATGGTCTTAGAATCGTTATATGTTGTGATTATAACTATTCTTAATAAAGTAGAACTTGTAATGATGATAAAGGATTTTATGAGATAAACTGCTTTGAATATGTTTCCTAGAGAGAAAAAGGGAATTGTGAAGTTAAATGGTATAAACTAAAATGGTGATGCATTTTTTTTGGTGAAATAAATCGCTTAAAATATGTTTCCTAAAGATAAAGGAACTGTGCATTTAAGTTGTGAAAAACTAAAATAAAATCTAATTAAGTGAAACTTAGATATTATCTCATGCGAAAATGAATATTGTTCATTGTTATTCATATTGCTCTAGGTTGTGCTTTTAAATTGAGAGGTGAGAAATCTAATCTTTATTTGTGAGAGCAAGTTCAGATTTTGATGGATGATAAAATATTCATAACTTTCATGCATTTTATTCACATGGTGATCATATCAAATCGGGCCCTGACCCGTCTATATTTCTTTATTTTGCATGAATTCTATATTGGCCTAGGTGCTCTATCGCAAGGACACCCATATTGACCTCTCCAGCCATGTGCCCTGGAGCTATAACATTTTGCAGATGTTGTAGGATATTCGTTGTAGACGCTTCCATCTTTTTGTACTCTAGCTATGATCGGTCTACATATTCGGGTGTGTTGCCCAAGTTTTCTATCTATTTAATATAATGTGATATTTAATTTTAATAGTCGGTGTAACCTACTTGTATTCGTCTGTTAACCAACAGCTTATTCGGTTATTTTATTGTGCATAATTGTTATATAGGTACTCGTTTGTTTTTTATATCCACCCCCTTTTCAAATTGTATTGTCTAAATGATTTTCCTTAAACCTATAAATTAAATTTTGACACTCTGTTTTCTAAAATAATTGGTGGTTATCTCATATTATTATTTTAACGACAATGATGCTAAGAATGGACCATCTATGATTCTTGTTATTATTGGAGTATCGGACTGGCCACCTCTTATTTTAATAAGCGAGTTGTCACATAGGTCTAGGAAGAAGGCCCGTACAGGTGGGTTGGCCCGTGGATGTACGTTCCACATTAAGTAAAAGAGGTATTAATAATCAATTGTAATTAGTTCCATGCACACGAAAACAAATTCAAAAATCCCTTAATAAAACTAAGAGTAGGAAATTGTCACATACTTTATCAAAGAAGTGTATGTTCTTAAAATCAAAAGAAACCTCTATAAAAACAGAGGTTGCACTCTTCATACATTTTTTGACTTTCAATAACAACAAAAAGTATAAAAAAAGTATAAAATTTACCACACAATACACCTCATTGCTTATAAAAAAAATATCTTGTATTTTAGGTTGATACATAATCACCTGAATACAAAGCCCAAAGTTAATAAAAAAAATGCTCACATTTATAACAACCACCGACATTAAACCCATATGAGAAAGTGTATGCATTCCCATATGTCTTCCAGTACATACTGTAACAACTGAAATATAAATAGAATGTGAAATAAATATGACAAAACATGGAATTTATTCAGATTATAAAAATAAAAATAAAAGTTGCAGCCAAAAATCTCAATGCAAAAAAACTGTACTTAAATAAATAAAAAAAGTAGAGAGACTTTACCACTACTTTCCTTTGACAATGTTTTTTCTTAATGGAGTTTTTCTTTACCCTTTGTCCTCTTAGGAGTAAGAACTCTTCAAAACCTACAGAAAAATGACACTAAGAGATAATCTTCGGTTAACACGTGTTAGTTTTAACTACCTTTAGTCAACACCAAATAGAGAAAAAGTTAAGCACTAAACATGAAATAGCCTTATTATTAAAACAACCCAAATAATAGAAGAATAAATGAACAAATAATAGAAGAATAATTGAACAAAAAAACTCTATTAAAACAACCCAAGTACTATATTTTTACAACCCATCTATGAAGACATCTAAGATGATACCTTAAATGGTGGCGAAAGAGAGAGAATCAATAAGGAAACCTAAATCAATGAGATGACCATCTGAAGTGGAGATGAATGAGAGCCATTAAAGAACATCAAAATCAAAGAACCCCAAAATAAGAAACCTAAATCAATGAGACTCAAAATCAAAATACAGAGGAAGAGGGCGATTACCTAAGAGAGAGAGAAGGAGCTATGAGTTGTGATCGCATGCATATATGGTCTTCCATTTTGAGAGAGAGATGAGTGGGTAACGTGTGTTGGTAATAGTGTATTCAAATTAAAGTAAGAAAGCACCCAGAGAGAGAGAGGGACGGATGAGGGAGAGGGAGAGTGAGAGGGGGGGGGGGGGGGGGGAGTTGTGTGTTGTTCACAGATGGGATGGAGGGTTTGGGTGTGTGGAAAGTATGAAACAGAGTTTGTTTAGATAAGTTTACAACATTACCCTCAATTTTGAATTTTAAAGTAGAGGGGGAATAAATTGGAGTGCGTTAAAAATAGAGGGAAATCAAAGACTTAAGGGGTAAAATAGGAAGTTCAAAAACAATGCATCTTGATGACATCATAGTTTCATCTTATGACTTACATAAGTTTCCTATTATATATATATATATATATATATATATATATATATATAGAGAGAGAGAGAGAGAGAGAGAGAGAGAGAGAGAGAGAGAGAGAGAGAGAGAGGTAAAAACACCATACAAGACAACAAACATGATAAGCTTTTCACACTTATATGGCACAAATGTGTCTAAATAGACATGTGGTAAACGGAGAAAAGGGATGTGAACTAGATATAAAAGAGTTATGACAAAAACACTTAAACATGTTCAAAGAGTTATATTTAATTGTAAAACTTTATCAACTTAGATTTACACTCACGTGAAAAGATAAAATGCACTCAAAGAACAAACAAGCACAATATACACAAGCCTAGAATTTTGATGATTCAACAAATCAATAACATCATGACAAAATAAGCATAAGTAGGATTTATTGTGCAAACCCATTGATCTTCAACTAAACACCCTCAAAAGATAAACATATTACAAATTTTATTTTTTTTTTCAATTCTTTTAAAGCTCCTTATTTTGAAAGATCAAACAAACTAAACTATGTTGGATTTTGACAATTTTTCTATTTTTATTGCCTTTAATCTTTCAATAGGCTCTTTCTAATGGTGACTTTCCCTCAAAGGAAATTTGCTCCTTTTGTAGCCCTTTTCCTTGCACCCTCACATATTTTCAAAAGAATTCAATTAAATCTCACGGGCAACAGTTCTTACATGCACAATTCTTCCATAGTCACAAAACATGTTGATGACATAATTGATGGGAGAACATCTCTTAAAGCTCAAATATACATGTGAAGTTAAATTTCAAAAGAACTCGTGCATGTGTGTGTGTAGAGGCATATACAAAAAGAATCCATTAAGCAAATCAAATTCAAACTACTCCATGAAAGCACAATAAAGAACAATTTAAGCTTTGAAGTTCATAACCAAAAGTTTTAGCCATATGAAAACATCGAGTGATATAGAATTTACACACAAGGATATGCCACACACAATGTGTAAAACTAAAAAACTCATAGAAAAAAAAAATCTTTTTGAGTTTTTAAATTATTAAACAAATTTTAAAACAAAGATAACTTAAAAGAAAAACAAAATCTTTTATGTATTTTTTCAATAGGACTCAATAAATGAAAAATCAAAACACAAAAGATACACTCGTCATAATTCTAGAAAATATATATATAAAGAATCATAGAGTATAATATGACTAATGAACATACCACTAGCAAGAATATATCACGAAGCACAACTATTGTATGTGAACAAAGATAATACAATCAACCTTTAGATCTAACATGAGAAGTATCATGTGTAAGTAAATGAGAATAATAAAGTCTATCATGTAAATCCTCCAAATCGTATCTCCAAACTCACATTGGTGTAACGTTCTGCTCTCGGGTTTGGGTGACCTTGGTGACTCTACCCTTGGACTTCCTAGGACCGTTTCAAAGATCGAAACAAAACCTTCTAAGGTGACCCTTCATACCACAATGTGTGCAAGTGAAAGAACGGTGATAAGTATTATGTAAGGTTTGACCTCTTTTAAGGTTACTAACAACGGTTGACTCTCTCAAAAGCATGGTTTTGGATTTATTAGTGGAAGCATTTTTAGTATAGAAGCCAATACCACACTTATCATTTTTTATTTGGACAATGCCTAACATATTATCCAATTTTTCGGACCTAGATTTCAAATCAAACTTCACATGAATCGAGTCTCTTAATTTATCTTCAAGCTCCACTATCCTAAACTCAAGTAAACTCCTAGTCTCTTCAAACTCAAGAAGCTCTTTCTTTATATCCTCCATTAAACCTCGAAGACTATCTCTCTCACCTTTAACATACTCTATCTTCTCTCGAAGATCCCTCTCACGTGCCCTAAGATCCTTAATTAAAACACCTTCATCATTACTTACAACATGCTCTTTCATCCTAACTTCCAACTTCAAATTTTCCTTTTTAAATTTCAATGATTTCACATACAATTCATGGAAGGTAAGTCGGAGTTTACTCACTTCCTCCTCATCTTCTTCATTCGCGTTCTCTTTTCCACTCTCTCCACTATCAAACACTTGGGAGTCATAAACAATGAACTTGGAAGTTTCATGCAATGGTCTATCTTCATGGGAATATTCCTCACCAAAACTAGCATGAGTAGCCATGAACGTGGTGAAATTGCGCTCAATGAGGGAATCTTATCCCTCTTTCGGTTCACAATCATTAAGGGCCACACTATATGCAATTGGTTTCTTTCCCTCCTTTCTTAGTTTAGTGGGACACTCGACTGCCCTATAACCATAACCCTCACAACCAAAAATTAATTCGATTCGTTCCTCTTAAGATCGTCATTATGATTTTTAGGGAGTTTCTCGGCTGTTTTTTTATTTACACTTCTCAAATTTCTTATAATCATTTTTAAATTTGTCTTTATTAAACTTAAGAAATTTTCTAAAGTTCTTAGCAAACATATCCATATCATCCCAGTTGATGTCAGACTCATCATTTGAAACATATGTTTCCTCCTTTCGGGATTTCAAAGCTGTGCCCTTATCCTTCTTCTGCACATCCTTGGAGTTAAACATGTCAAGTTCATAGGTTTGTAAGTCACCTATAAGTCCTTCAAGTTTCTTAGAGTTTAAAGTGCCTAAATAATTCAAAACGGTCACTTTTGGATTAAACCTTTCGGGTAATGACCTCAAATTTTTTTATGACACACTTATCGGGTATCTTCTCTCCCAAGTTAAAAGACGAGTTCACAATATCGGACAATCTAGCATAATACTCATCGAAGTTTTCACTCCCATCCATTTTATTGCTTTCAAATTCATTGGTGAGGTTCTGGAGTTTGGAAGCCTTAACAACACTTTTACCTTCATGGGTGAGTTGTAGTGTGTCCCAAGCTTCTTTAGACATTTTGCATGCTGTAATATGGTGGAACTCCTCCAGTGTGACCGCACTAAAAAGATCATTTAAACCACGTGAGTTATAGTTTGCTAACTTATGCTCATCCTCACTCAATCTTTCTACGAGTTTAGGAACACAAACTTCTCCTACTAAACACGTCAGTGGGGATCAACCTCTAACAACCGCTTGCTAAACCCGCTCATCCAATAACCAAAGTGCTGACTTCATGCGTGCTTTCCAGTATGCGTAGTTAGAACCATAAAAAATAGGAAACCTCTAGTTAGATAAATTTGCCATATTCAAGCCTAAAAGGATCTAACGCGATAATTTAGTGCAATCGCTCTGATACCACTTGAGAACGTAATGGGATGGGGTGATGGTTTCGAAATTCTAAAATTTTGATTTCTTCAAATTAATTTTCTCTTAAACAAGACTTAATTAACGTTCAAATTTATATAAACTAAATTTAAACCATCTTTATTCCAAATTGAATTAAAGTAAATTAAATTACCCAGATAATTATGCACCAATTAAACCATTTTATGGTTAAACCAATTTCATATTTTTAACCTAATCATGCATTTAGGTGTCAATAACAAGATAAAATAAATAACCACTATGCTCGATGTATGAGAAATCCAAATGGAAAAAATCTCGAACGGTCCAGCCACATGTCCAATAAGTGCGGAATTACAAAAGGACATAATAGAATACTTACACAACGACTCGACGCTCTCGCAAGCCTTGAGGATCTTAGTTCCCTTAACGTTTGCTTAGTGATAATATAGGAGTACACCTACGTCTCGGAGTCCACCGATGGGGCACGAAAACCATCATGCATACGGAGTCCACCGTATGAGAACCAACGAGCATGGAATTATCCACAAGAAATAATCCTCAATAATTTAGAGAATGATAAACTCGGTGCCAAAACTTGATCTCAAAACATATATGTATGTTGAAACTTGGATCAAAACAAATTGGGTATAATCTAGAGTTTGTGTTTTATAAAATTAATCATGAAAGATTAACAAAACTCAAAGGAATTTTTGGAAGAGTATTTTGTATCATAAGGATGGAAAACGTCACCTAAAAAACTACTATCCCGCACTGCATAAAGTGGGTAAGAAAGTAGTGGGGAGTTGTAAAGAAAACTGGATGAAAAACTGACATTTTGAAAAAATCTGCTTCGGTCATTCGAACGAAATACAGGCTCGTTTGAATGACATAGCCTGCAACTTCTAACGAGAAAGAAATGATCCTTCTGAAGAGATGTCAGTGGAGACAAAAATTGTACATCGTTAGAAGTCGTTCGAACGATAGCCAAATCTCGTTCTAATGACCTGTAAAAGTCATTCTAATGACCATAAGAAAATTAAAAGATTTTTCTTCAAAAAATATAAAGTGATTTTAAAAATAGTTTAACAAAAATTCAAATGACCAATAATGAAATTTCCAAGCCTCAACACAATATAAGCATTCATACCTGAGAGATCCTTGGGATGTTGATGACAAAACGTGGCACGCAACACTGCATAGGGGGTGATCTCTTTGACTTGGATGCTACGTCTTCAATAAAAATGTCATAGGCTTGAAAGGTCACAAATACAACTTTTTTACTTGACTCAAAGAGTTTTGTCAGGAATTAAGCCAATACATACAAATTAACTCAGTTGAAAATTTGTCCTTACAATTAATTAGTGTAACTGTATTTGCATTAATAAGTTCAATTGTATTTATATTCATGTATCTACATTAATAATTGTAACACACCTGGACTTATTGGAAAAACTAATTTTAGCTTTTTCTTATCGTTAATTTTTAAAAAGTCTAAGGATTTATCACCATGTTTCCCTCTTATATAAGTGGAGGGTTCTATTTACGCATACTTGGTCTATAAAAATTACACATTCACCAACATTTTATTGGATTCATGTTTCATTAAATCAACTATTGAATTTAATAGTATTTTCAAATTGGCACACATGTTAAAAATCAATGTAATAGGAGACCAAGAGATGCCTTGTCATAATTGTATGAGTTATAATAAAATCATATAGTTAAGGAAATGCATAAATATGTGAGCATATGTGATACTCTGTAAATATTTATGGTGATCAGTCATAAATACCCAATTTACGAGAGTCAACCAATTAATAACATTCTAAAACAAGTGAAATAGCACGAGTACAACATAATAAGAATAAAATCTAAACCATACCAAAATGTTAATAAATAAAAAATCTAAATATCCACACGTATGAAATACAATAATCAATAAGAATGATTGATACATATATGATATCTTATAACATTTCTTTGTACATCTGAATCAAATTAATTAATGCATATAACATTTACTACTAGATGAAATCAATCAAAGAATAAAACACTATACAACTCCTCACACTACACCAAAATAGGCAGATGGTCACGGTTTTTGCCCATGACCAAGGCCTATGGGTCACTGTTTTGTACTATGACCATATTGAGGGTGACAAAATTATGGGTCACGGTCCAAAACCGTAACCCCAATACTAGTGAGTGACATGAATGTTGATTGGTTGGTCACGGTTTTGGACCGTGACCAACATCGTGACAAAATTAAAAATTGGTCACAGCTAAAAAATGTAACCAAATTTTAATTTTAGATTTTGTCACAGTTTTGGTCACTGTTTTGAACCATGACCAAATAATAATAAAACAAATATAGATTTTCTACACCCCAAAAAACCTATATATTTTTCCGAATCTCTTTATAATTTCATAAATAAATATTTGGCCACTATGTCATCCATAAATAAAAAAATAATAATACAAAACAAAGTAACTCACTAAAATCATCAAATTGTTCAACATAAATAACAATACAACGCAAGCTTGAGTGAATATGTTAATAACATCGCAATATCTTCATCAAAATCCAAAGTCGTGATTGTTCATTCCACAAAACAAGACTTCAAATTATTCCAAATGGTAAGTAACAAAGGACTTGAATCCCAAAATAACTTCGGGACACCTACGTAGTAAAAAATGGCATCAAAGTCCACATAATTCATAAGATGAACAAGGTTGGGGTATAACCCATAATCCGAATTTAGGGTGTCTGTTTTGATTTATGAAAATGTATGTGAAATGTGTTGAAAGTGTAGCGAATTGTGAGAACACTCAAAATTAGGAGCTGTGGTATAGGCCCCTTTTTTGGTTTTTTTATTTATGAAAATATATGTGAATGTATATATGATAATAAAAAGAGTGAGGTTGGCGATACAAGATAAAAATGGAATAATAACACGAAACAAAGTAGGATTAGTGATTGAAGAATATAAGAAAACGAAAATGCAAAAGTTGATCGGAACAACAACCACATAGTTTGTCGGAGCTCAGAACAACAGCCATATAGTTGATTGGTGATCACTCAATAGTTGGTCGGCACAAGAAAAAGTTGATTGGATCATCACCACATACTTGGTCAATAAAAATGCAAAAGTTAACAACCACATAGTTGGTCGAAGCTCGGAACAACAACCACATAGTTGATTGGTGATCACTCAATAGTTGGTCGACACAAGCAAAAGTTGATCGGCAACATACAAAAACACAAGTTAAGATAGGACTTTAAGTACTTAATACTTGGTCAACACAATCGGGGATAAAGCTCTGTATAAAAATCAATAAGTTTTATCCAAACTGGGAAAAATTAGTGAAGAACGTTGTGAAGATTATTAAATAGGTATGTAGACACATATTCCACATACACCTGGTCACCACTGGTAACTAATGCTAAACCTAAAAATTTAGGTGCATTAGTAGAACCTATGGAAATACCATGGGTAACTAGTACTAAACTTGGATTTAAATCTAAGTGTGCTAGTAGAACCTATGATCACATCAAAGGTAACTTAGGCCAAACTTAGAAATCTAAGTATATCAGTAGAACCTGTGATAATCTCATTGGTAATTGGTACCAAACTTGGGCAAATGCCTATATATACAAATAGAAATAATGAAACAAAGAAGTCATTCACATCCATAAATTGACAAGATAAGTTAATCAAATATCTTTTTATTCATATAAATGATCATTACATGCAAATATTGTTCATAGTTGAATTAGAGGAGACAACTACTCTACTGGACGCTTTCCTTCAGCCTTAGAGGATCTCAATGCTGGTTCCATGCTTATTGGAGGATCATCCAATGTGTATGGGGAGTTAATGAAGTTGAAATCTTGAAGCATTCTCCTATTGATGCTGCTCGAATCATCTAACAGATGAGGAGGTCCAACTATTTCTAGCTCGTCATGCAGATCATAATCCCCTAAGTATTTGGAGATTAGGCATTAAGGAATGGTTTTTACAGGGATCTAACTGATATCAAGTTTAAAAGGAGGATCTTGACACTCCTAAAGCCCTGGATCAACCCAATACCATTGTTTACTATCCTGATCAACCTACATAACTATTAGGCAATTGGTCTAGCCCCATTTATTTCCTTCACATTGAGATTGACTAAAGCGTTCATCAAAATGACTAAGAGACTCATTGTACCCCTCCATCCAAATTTCTTTAGGTTGCTTGTGAAACTAGAAAGTTAAGCTTTCAACCTGGTGTTGTAGTTTCTTTTGCACTCCATCCTTGATCTGCAGTTGAGAAGACTAGGTGGAAAGTTTCTCGCCCTAGGTTTGGATCTTTTGGGACATCTGAGTAATGGATAAATTCTTGGCCTTTATTTCTATAGCCTGATTGACAAGTGTCTGTTGAGTTCTTCTTTCATCGGTTATAGCTCAGCCAGGTCTTGATATTAATCGGGAGGAGGTAGAAGGATTGGATTTTTTCAAGGCCTCATGTCCTTCCCTCAGATTAGCATTTTTAGTCTCTAAAAATGAGACTCCCTCATCAGCAGCAGTAGTTAAAGGAACCTTCAAAGAATTTCGATCCTCTCTTAAATTGTTATTTTCTTCCTCCAATAGCTTGGAAATGGACCTAGCCTCATCCATTTCACACTTGAGAAAAAACTCTTTCTTCCTAAAAGAAGGGGCATATTTCTTTAATTTTTCCTCAAAACCCCAATATTCACTTAGAGCTTTGTAATCGTTCTCATAACCAGAATGCATGAGAGCCATATTTTCTATATGATCTTCTTGAACCTCTTCAATCATTTCAAAGTAAGGTACATTAATAGCTATTGCCCGATCAAGAAGACACTTCAGGTACAAGTAAGCTTCCTTGGCTTGATCTAAAATGTTAGCCCCGAGTAATTTTGATAGATCTTCCTCGAACAAAGTTATGTGATCAGCCTTGAAAAGATCATTGCCTCTTTTCAGTAGCTCAAAATTAGTACAGGAAAGTTGATCCATTTTATCCGTGAACTATAAAGAGTAAACAAATCTCCAATCAACAATAGAATAAAGCGTTTGAAGCAGTAATTGAAAGAAGACAAGTGCAAAGATAAGAAATAGTCATTTTCGTTGATAAAAGTCAGATAACAATACATTGAAAGGAAATAAAAAGAAATGAAGACAAAAAAGAAAAAAGGTTGATTGCTGAGAAAATCTATACCTTCTCCCTATTAGTAGAAGTTTCAACTTGATTGGAGAGAGAAATGGGTGGAGTAATTTTCTCAGAAGTTTTGGCGAGAGAAGACTCAGCAATGTCTGCAGTTGGTCAACTGTAGGTTCCAGAACAAGGGTGGAATCCCCTGATCCCACATCAACTTCAACTTCCTCATCTAAGTTTGCTCTGGAACCAGGTCATGTGACACACCCCAACCCAGTTACTTATAATTAAGTTTGAAAGTCAAAGTGAGTCAAGTCATAATTACCTTAACCAAACCATAATCATGAGTATCCTTTTTCAATTATTAACATGAATCAATAAAACTAAAATCTTAGACAACTTTAAGGCAGTTAGGCTTATTCAAACTTACTAAAGAGATAAGTTGCCTTAAATTACCCCATTTAAGTTTGACCAAAATCCTAGTTTCATGCATCCCTTGCTAACCCCACCAACCTCCTAGATTTGACAGTGATATCACAATACTTGAAACACATAAACATAGGAACCATGAGCCAAATAGCTCAGCAAATACATCACTATTACACTATTGCATAAAATTAACTGCAATAAATCATATCTCGTGATGATATATTCATACTTATCCGACCCATTCATAAGATTTACCAATTATATACTTATCCAGCTCATTCATAAGTAATTACCAATTATATATTTATCCGACTCATTCATAAAGAATAACCAATTATATACTTATCCGCCTCATTCATAAAGAATGACCAATCATATACTTATCCGGCTCATTCATAAAGAATGACCAACTTATCTGAATCGTAATTCACATATCCTGTCTATAATAGACATTCTCCCCCATTCCAGGTCGAGGAGTAACCCCTTGTCTTTAATAGACAAATCTCCCCCATTTCGGATCGGGGAGTAACCTCCCATTTTGGTAAACCGAAATGAACAAATTCATATTCAATATTATTCTGATCATATCTGTAACCATGTATAATACATCTTACCAATAAGTGATATTCAGATCATATCCATAACCATGTATAATACATCTTACCAGTGAGTGATATTCAGATCGTATCCATAACCATATGTAATACATCTTACTCGTGAGTGATATTCAAATCATATCCATAACCATGTGTAATACATCTTACCCGTGAATGATATTTGAATCATCTCTATAACCATGTATAATACATCTCTTTCTAGTGAGTACACTCACCTTAGCCACTTTATGTGTTTTTCCCATGCCTTTGTCTGGCACTTGTTCAACCGGTTCTTCTTCCCTTAGGAACTTTTTCATAATTTCCTACAAATTTTCCTCAATTTTTTCCTCACTTTCTACTTCCTGAGCTTCTCGATTCTCTTTCCTCAAACCGAACTCTCTCATTCCTAATTTTGACTGAAGGAGGAGGTCATTTCAAGGTTTTAAAGTCGGCATTGGTCCAATCAAAATATGACATGTGTCGCCATATAAGACAAAATATCCTTTAAAGCTAAATGACTACTTTATCCCTATTCGTAATTTCACCATAACTCCTTCCTAGGACCTTTGGTTCCCAAACCTTTTACCCCTTACAAACTTAACTAATATATATACAACTATCTAGTTTTCACCTCAAGTCAATTATCATATTATAGTGGCCAAAACTAGTCCCGAACTTGAACATTCCTACCGAAGACTTCATAAATTTGTGTTTGTGACTAATTCAATATTTCATAAGTTATGAAGGTAGGATTAGACTAACAAAATAACTCAGCATTATATATTCTAATAACACATTATCCCCATCCCATATGGTAAGCATGATTTATCATAATCATATCCGGTTCGTCACAACCTTCCCCCCTTAGAAAATTTCGTCCCTGAAATCTAGGATGAATTTCACTTACCAACCAATTGGGAATACTATTTCCTCATACCCGACAAATCTTCTCTCATAGCATCTTCATTTTATTTATCACTTATACGTAATAATAATGATCTAATGATTTCTTATAAATGGAAGTCAATTCCTAACTCATATATTACTTCATACCTTAATTCCTATGGTCCATCCTTATTATCGTGTAATATTTCAAATAATAAATATTCTATTACATGACTAACTTCTTATATTTACTTTCTCCAACTTCCATTTAATATTTCAATTCATAAATATCATATTACAAGACTAGCTTATTATATGCCATCTTCTCATCTTCCATTCAATACCAAATACACGTGTTTGCCTTTAACTAAACATACAATGACCTTAACGAGTCATTTATTCAACACAATTACTTTACAATTATAATCTTACCCCAATCCTTAATGCAACATCATTAATTTACTAACTTTACCAGTTTTCGTAACCTGGATGTTGAACGTAACATCACCACTTTGAACCTTAACCATGCCTACCAACCCCATAATACTTTTCTAATTATTATGTCTTATTTCTTTCAAGTAACCTGTACAAATACCTTAATGTATCACATTATAGTATTCCACATAGCACATTATCCTTATACATATTTTTAGTGACTCATTATAATGTCAACCATATTCTTTATATGACTTATCCTTAGTGATAGCACATCGGCACAATGACAAATAGAACTCAATATCAACCCAAATCAGTTGTTAATATTCAAATCTGACTAGGATCTTTCCCACACTTATACACAACACATATTCTTAAAAGGATTCCTCAATATTTTTAAACTTCCAACTCCTAGCCACCTCGCCTCAACTTTACTATTCTTATAAGCATTGCAAAACATCACAAAGAGTCATATCCACTGCATATACTCATACTATTAAAGAAGTACATCTCAACTTTCATTACTCTTTTCTTTTACTTATCATAATCCATTACGAACCTATGTTCGGATCGATTGTGATAGATTATATTTCAGACCATTTCACACATTAACTTTAAACATATACAACTACTAATCTTCTCAGTTCACCTTTACTATGTGAACCTTCATTTTATTCACCCTCTAACAATTCAAGTATCATTATAATCATATAACAATAATTCTTCTCACTTCTTATCCTTTAGTAAGATATGGGTTCATGTACATCACTCTCCCATACAAATGAGGAGTGTACCCATTCATGTCTTAGTACGTAACACGATTCAAGTCCACATATACCAGTATAAGAAGATATCACTTCTAATACTTTACAATTTTTCTTACCACCTTTTATCTTTAAAAATTTTCTTCAATGACATGTTTGTCCATACAACATATGAAATAATGCAATGATTCATATTAAAATACTTGTATTTGTTGTCATCCCCGAATAAACCTCAATATCTTATTTCCTTTCCTACAAGACACTTCATTTCATATCCCCTGCAACAATATATATGTATGACTAACAGATGTTAGGCAATTTAAAGCTTAACATACTTATTTGTATCCTTAACCATAGAATACTTATTATTCAAGACAATTTCGACGTCCACTGCCAAATCTAGGCGCTTCTAACTCCAGAACCTTTAAAACCTAGGCTCTGATACCAAAGTTGACACACCCTAACCCAGTTACTTATAATTAAGTTTGAAAGTCAAATTGAGTCAAATCATAATTACCTTAACCAAACCATAATCATGAGTATCCTTTTTCAATTATTAACATGAATCAATAAAACTAAAATCTTAGACAACTTTAAGGCAATTAGGCTTATTCAAACTTACTAAAAAGATAAGTGGGCTTAAATTACCCCATTTAAGTTTGACCAAAATCCTAGTTTTATGCATCCATTTCTAACCCCACCAACCTCCTAGATTTGGCAGTGATATCAAAATACCAGAAAAACATAAACATAGGAACCATGAGCAAAATAGCTCAGCAAATGCATCACTACTACACTATTGCATAAAATTAACTGCAATAAATCATATCCCCGTGATGATATATGCATACTTATCCGACCCATTCATAAGAATTACCAATTATATACTTATCCGTCTCATTCATAAAGAATTACCAATTATATACTTGTCCGGCTCATTCATGAGTAATGACCAATTATATACTTATCCGGCTCATTCATAAGGAATTACCAATTATATACTTATCCGGCTCATTCTTAAAGAATGACCAATTATATACTTATCCGGATCATTCATAAAGAATGACCAATCATATACTTATCCGTCTCATTCATAAAGAATGACCAACTTATCCGAATCATGATTCACATATCCTGTCTGCAATAGACATTCTCCCCCATTCCTGGTCGAGGAGTAACTCCTTGTCTTTAATAGACAAATCTCCCCCATTCCGGATCAGGGAGTAACATCCCATTTTGGTAAACCGAAATGAACAAATTCATATTCAATATTATTCTGATCATATCCGTAACCATGTATAATACATCTTACCAATAAGTGATATTCAAATCATATCCATAACCATGTATAATACATCTTACCAGTGAGTGATATTCAGATTGTATCCATAACCATATGTAATACATCTTACCCCTGAGTGATATTTAGATCATATCCATAACCATGTGTAATACATCTTACCCGTGAATGATATTCAAATCATATCCATAACCATGTATAATACATCTCTTTCCAGTGAGTACACTCACCTTGGCCAATTCATGTGTTTTTCCCATGCCTTTGTCTAGCACTTGTTCAATCGGTTATTCTTCCCTTAAGGACTTTTTCGTGATTTCCTATAGATTTTCCTCAATTTTTCTCCTCACTTTCTACTTTCCGAGCTTCCTGATTCTTTCTCCCCAAACCAAACTCTCTTATTCCTGATTTTGGCTGAAGGAGGAGGTCATTTCAAGGTTTTAAAGTCAGCATAAGTCACCCCTCCCTTAGTCCAGTCAAAATATGACATGTGTCGCCATATAAGACAAAATGTCCTTTAAAGCTAATTGACTACTTTACCCCCTATTCGTAATTTCACCATAACTCCTTCCTAGGACCTTTGGTTTACACGCCGTTGGTTGGGTTACAAACTTAACTCATATATCTATAACTATCTAGTTTTCACCTCAAGTCAATTATCATATTATATTGGCTAAAACTAGTCCCTAACTTGAACATTCCTACCGAAGACTTCACAAATTTGTGTTTGTGACTAATTCAATATTTCATAAGTTATGAAGGTAGGGTTAGACTAACACAATAACTCAACATTATATATTCTAATAACACATTATCCCCATACCATACGGTAAATATGATTTAAACATGATTTATCATAATCATATCCGGTTCATCACATCATGTTTGAGTAAGAGCTCCGACTCTTGAGGAGTACCAACTTTAGAAAGTGTTACTGACCAACCGTCCTTGTAACATTTTTCTTCACAAACTTAGAAGTAGCTTCTATGGCCTTCCCCCATACATTGTTTAAAGAGGCTTCCCTAGCTTTCACCCTCTTGGCCTTCTCAGCAACCAAGATCTTCCTCGACTGAGAGACTTATCCTCGAGCTGTAATAACCTCATCTTTAGCTTTCTTCTGAACTTCCTTAGCAGCTTTTATTTTGTTCTCCCAATACTACTTCTCAGTTTCCAAAGCTTGTTGGGAGTCAAGCAAGGACTTCTTTAGGCCTTCAAAATCCTCTTCTACATCATTTGAAGAAGAACGAAGTGCATCTTCCTTATCCAACATCTGGTTGAAATCAACTAGGAACTGGAAGAAGTGAGGTCAAATTAGTACAGCAAAATAGTAAAAAAGTACAATTATGAAGAAGCAAGAATACTTAACAAGGCAAGGCTTTGAGCAGCCCTTTCAGAAATTTTCAAATGGGGCATGGCAGAGGCAGCACCCTTATGATTTGGAAAACTATTAGACTTTATTAATTGTCTTGCTAAACCAGGACCTATGGCCATAAGAGAACTAGTGTCAATAACAAATAAATCGACCAAGTTCTGTTGGTCGGTAGTAGCAGCAGTTTCTTTAATAATTTTGGAAGGAAGACCTTTTTCTTATACGTTTAAGAAAGGACTGTTCACACTTTTTAGTTGGGGATTTCTTCCCGGCATCTTCCTTATAAGTGGCACCACCAGTAGCAGATTTAGTGGAGCCAAGGGAAACAACATCTCCCATGAGGGGATTTCCTCTTTCCCATAGCAACATCAAGAGGAATATCATAATCCAAGGATGAAAATGGACCAACAACAAGTTCACCACTGCCTAATGAAGTGGACATTGGGTCCTGGTCCAAGTCAAGCAAAATAGTAAGAACAACAGCAGAAGGTCGGGCAATAAAAGAGGTGATAGAAATCCTTTATTTCAACAAGTATGATGCCTACCTAGTATGTTCCTCGCCAATTTTCTGATGAAGGCCCCAGAGAAACTTTAGCTCGTTAAGCTTAATGTTACCTTCTTTATGACACTTTCTCTTCTTATCAACTGAAAGTAAACAAATAACTAGTGATTAATTAACATTTTAGCAGAAAAGTTATTAACAAAGTCACATAAGAATTTAAAACAACCTATCCCATGGCCTTCCCGAGGGCATTTTGGCCCATTGTACACTTCACCCCCTGTTAGGGGTACATATTACCAATTTTTGGCAATCACTCCGTGGTCAAAGTAATCCCTATTGGAACCAGGAAAGTTAACAACTAAAGCTCTATTTACAATCCTAATTTTTAAATAGTAAGTACTATTACTAGTGACCCATTTATAACAAAACATGATTTTGAGAATGTCTATATGGGTCCCATAGAGTTGATTGACTATATGAACACCATTGATAACCCTCCAAGTATTGGGGGCCACTCTAGCAGGTACAATGTAAAAATATTGACAAAATTACAGACAAAAATGATTTGGGGGAAAGGTAAAATCGCATTCAACAACGAATAAAGAAGGGATCGAATGACCCTCGAACAAAGAAAAACGTCTACAAGGGGATTGGGAAACTCTAAATCTACCCAATCTAGTATGTTCCATTCTTTTCTAAACTCATCTAAAGAAATAACATCGTAAACCATGATTCGATGCGAAGAAAAGAAGGAAGAGAAAGAATTCTAATAAAGACTTAAGGATTCACCAAGAACTAGAAGACAAGATGAATGATCGCACGAAATCTCAAGAAATTATAACAGAAACTCAGAGGGATTGAGGTGAGAGATAATCGAGATTTTACCACATTTTATAAATTGCCTCAAAAACCGACGAATGTAATGATTAAAGAAAAAAAACGATTGAAATTTCGGCGGCCAAGAAGAAAATGACATATTTACCCCAAAACGATTCGTTACAAGTTTGGATATTTATAAAAATGCCGCCAACAGTACAAGCGATCAGCAAAGCTGATAATTTTACAAGTGTGGGAAGTCGACAACCGAACAAGCATAAAAAATATAGCCTGAGCTACTATCAAAAGTAAATGGTCCATACTTTCAAGCAAGCATCAAGCATTGAACATTGGGGGCTTCTGTTGATACAAAAAATTACCCACTTATGTGGACCAATAAAAAATAGACACATGTCATCCACTATGGCAATAATCCTATTCCGTAAGAAATAACCACCGACCAAGGCTTGGAATGTCGACCATCATACTGGGATGCCGACCAATGCCGGGAAGCTCAACCAACAGTAGGGAGGTCGACCAACACTGTCAGCAAAATGCCAACAGCCAGAAACATTATTAACCTTCTATACTGATGTAAATGCCTAATTTATAAAGGCATTCCATCCTTTAGCATTCCATCTCTCAGTCTTCCTACTAAGCTATAAATACGTTATAATCCCTTCATCAAGGGAAAGTGATTGAGAGGCAAACACAAGGCAATAACAAGTACAGTGGATGTAGGATTTTCTCAATAAGCCGAACCACTTTAAAAACCTTTTTATTTCCTCATTTCACTTATAAATATTATCTATGATTGATTAATTAGACCTAGTCTAGTTTTTTACATCAACAGATTGCGTCATCTGTGGGAACGTATTTCTAAACTTTTTCACAATTAAACATGACCAATATTCCTGAATCAAGTACCAGGAATGACGACATCCTGCCTATTCCGTCCGCCCCACCAACAAATAATGATCTGACTGGAATCCTAGATAACCTCGCTAGAGGTCTGAGGTTATGCAAGAAACCATAAAGCAGTTAGCCCAAACGCTGCAGGCCGGGTCCCTTGCCTTATCTATTCATGGAAATATGCCACCACTGCCTCCAAGAAAAAACAAACATAGCCAATCCAGGACTACCAAAGATACTTCTTACTATCTGGGAGCAATTTCTTCCCTCAGAACTTCGGAACCATATAATGAACAATCTTTAACTCCAGAAAGATTGAGTGCTTTGGAAAAGTTGAGTGGAGCATCTCCCTTTGATCGTTTAGGACCTAGGGGGAATTAAAATATACCTAGGGCATTATCGAGAAATACTTGATGACTAATCAATAAATGTGAAGGCTCAGCCCAATCCATATCAGATGCTTGACGAACTTCCCGTGATGAGTAAACTTCACAAGAGGAGAGTTCAGTACAAATAATTAGTCGGAACAGTCGAGCTGCGACACATAGATATGATGTTGGTAATAATGCCTGGAAGGGATCTATTCAACGATTGGAAGATAGGTTGGGAGAAATGGCGAAGGAAAAGAACCCTTTGCAGAGAAGTTTTAAGAATGGATCTCCTTTTGTGCAAACTATTATGGATTTTCCCACTCCTTCAAAGTTTAAGGCTCCTGTGGTTATGCCCAAGTATGATGGGAAGACTGATCCTGTTCTTCACATAGAATAATACCAAGCATCAGCTGACATTTACGCCGTCCCCGATGAAATGAGATGCAGGGCATTCTCAGGAACAATTACACGTCCTGCACAAATTTGGTATAATAGCCTTCCTCGAGGACAAATATCTAGTTTTAACCAGCTCGCTGAGCTATTCATTAGTAACTTCTGCTTTGGATCCAAACCTGTGAAAAGAGTAGCTCACTTGCTCAGTGTAAGACAAAAGGTGAGAGAAAGTACTAGAGATTATATTACTCATTTTAACAACGAAAATGTAAAGGTAGTTGATTACGAGGAAAAAATAGCTATTACAGCCCCCATGAGTGGATTGCTCCTCGAGAAGCTCTACTACACACTTACCAAAGACCCTCTGAAGACGATGACAAATTTAATGGCCAAGGAGCTAAGATAATGAATGTCAAGGAAGCCATGGCAACCAAATAAAACTCGGGAGCAAAAACTAAAGCTACAACTAAGAAAAGGAGAAGAAAGATCATAAGGATCATAGGGAATCAAAGAAAAAGGGGAATACTAATAGACTCAATACATACAACAATTACAATCCATTAATGATGGGCATCCACCATGTCTGGGAGGAAATAAAGCATAGCAAGGAGGTAGATTGGCCTAAAAAGCTAAGAGAACCTACTGAAAAGAGGGATAGGTCCAAATACTACAAATTTCACAGAGATCACGGGCATACGACAGATTGTTGTGTTTCTCTTTAGAATGAAATTGAAGCACTAACTCAGATGGGAAAGCTAGACAAATTTGTTTTTCGAAAGGACAATAGTGTAGTCAACGAAGGTCAAAGTCTCCATGCAAGCCCAAAGATGAGAAAAAGAGAACTCATGAAGACGATCAAGAAGATCCTAACCTACCTAAAAGGACCAGGCAATCGAAACGTGAGGTATTCATGCGTAGTTCTGGATTGTTTACTTGTCAAATGATTACAGGTGGAGATGCAGGAGGAGGAGATCATATTTCTGAAAGAAAAGTCTACCTCAATGACGCTCAAGCTTGCTCTTATATTCAAAGGATCATCCTGGTTGAGGAAGATAGGCTGAGGAAAATTAACAAAGAGAAGTTGATGATTGGTTTTTCCAAAAACGATCTTTCAGGGGTACTTTATCCCCATGATGATCCCCTAGTAATCAAAGTTAGAATGTAAGATATAATTATTTCTAGGTCATTGATTGATAACAGCAGCTCAATGAACATCATGTTTTATCTATGATTTGACAGTATGGACTTGAAGCTTAGCCAATTGGAACCTTACCACAGGCCCCTAATAGGATTTTCTGGCAAAAAATTATTTCCTTTGGGCATAATCAAGTTGGGAATATTAAAGGGCATATGGTCAGCGAGTCGAATTGAGAAGATATATTTCTTTGTAATGGACAAAAATGTTCATTATGCCAACAATACGATCATGGGAAGAGTGGGATTAAAGAAATTTGAAGTTGTGTCGTCTACAGTCCATCAATGTTTGAAGTTACCAACCAACATTGGAGTAGTCATGGTAAAAGGTGACCAAAAAGTATCTCGGGAATGCTATTATTACTCTTCTGAGTAAAAAAATTTGAAAGAAATAAAGAGAAAGACCACCACTTACCAAGTGGATATTCCTGAGACCAAAGCAACTCTGAGGTTAAAACCCTAGATCCGAGAGAAGAAATAAAATTGGTGAAAGGTCAGATAGTAGAAGAAATGGATATCATAGTTCTAGATGATAATAAAACGGAACGAACTACTCAAATAAGAACAACACTTGATAATATTCTTAAATAGGAGGTAGTGACATTCCTGAGACAAAGAAAGAACGTGTTCGCTTGGAATCATGAAGATATGCCTAGGATTGACCCTAATTTCCTTTGTCATGATCTCAACGTCAATAAGGATGCCAAGTCAGTAAAGGAAAGGCGTAGAGTATTTATCCCCGAGAAGAACCACGCTATCCATGAGAAGGTAGAGAAACTATAAAAAGCCTCATTTATTGAAGATGTGAAATATTTAAGATTCGTTGGCCAACGTTATTATGGTCAAAAAGAAAAATAGGTAGAGAATGTGTGTGGACTTCATAGATTTGAATAAGTCATGCCCAAAAGATCATTTACCCTTGCCATGGATTGATTAACTCGTTGATTCTACATCAGGGCATGAGCTACTAAGTTTCATGGATGCGTATTTTGGTTATAACCAGATTAAGATGAAACCTAAAGATAAGGAAATAACTTCTTTTATTACTCCCCGAGAAACTTATTGCTATAATGTTATGCCATTTGGTTTGAAAAATGTAAGTGCTACTTACCAGAGATTGGTGAATAAAGTCTTTGAGTAGAAAATAGGCAAGAATATGGAAGTAGACCTGCTGATAAAGAGAAAAAAGCATCTGACCACATTACTGACCTCAGCCAAACCTTTGATCAGTTGGAGAAGCACCAAATGAAGTTGAATTCAACCAAGTGACTTTTTGGAGTTCAGGAAGGAATGTTCCTCGGGTATATAGTAAACCAGAGGGGAGTTAAAGCAAACCAAGACAAGATCAAAGCATTGATTTAAATGCAATCCCCTACTTGCAAGAAGAAGGTGAAAAGTCTAACTGGGTGAGTAATAGCCTTCAACATATTTGTGTCTTAGGCTACTGAAAAGTGTCTACTGTTCTTTAAAGTGCTGAGTAAGAGTTTTGAATGGAACTATGAATGCGAGAAAGTTGTTCTAGAGTTGAAAAAGTATTTAGGATCACCCCATTGCTCTCTCGACTAATTTTAGGAGAAAAGTTGTACCTATACTTGGCCGTCTCTGAGTCAGCTATGAGTTCTGCCTTGATACGAGAAGATAACAGAGTTCAAAAGCCTATCTACTACACTAGAAAATCCTTTCGAGGAGTACAAATTATATATCCACGCTTGGAGAAGTTAACTTTAGCATTTATTGAGGCATCTAGACGGATGATACCTTAGTTTCAAGCCCATACTATTATGGTGTACACTGACATGCCTCTTCAGCAAGCCTTCTATAAACTAGACAAGTCTGGGAGATTAATGTATTGGGCGGTAGAACTGGAGGAATATGATATTGTGTATGATCCAAGATACTTATTAAAAGGCCAAGATGTGGAAGATTTCATTACTACTTTCACTTATCGGAGGTTCCCGAACAACGAAGAACTCAAGTAGAGCAAATCCAAAAGGGGGACAACCCAACTGGTGTCATCAATGACCAATACCCCGAGCAGATCCCATTAGGGGAAAGATCAGAAGAAATTACTACCGACCTACCAAAGATGTCCACCAGAGCAAAGGAGATGGCCAAAAGATATGAGGAGGCAAGGAGTAAAATATTCCATCATGGGATATTATCATACCAAGCGTTTGACGACGACATCCCTATATGGAACTTGTATGTGTATGGATCATCTTGTGCAATAGGAAGTGGAACAAGTATAATACTCAACTCTCCTAATGGAATAGATATTGAATATGCTCTACAATTCCTGTTTTAGGCCTCAAATAATGAAGTTTAGTATAAAGCCTTCATTATGGGCTTAGGTTTAGCTCAATCACTGAATGCCGAGGAAGTTGTGGTACACAGTGATTCTCAATTGGTGGTGAATCAAATTCTAACTTTGTATGGAGTCAAAGGAGAGCTAATGATAAGATACATAGCCAAGGCGGTGGAAGTTATAGCCAAATTGCTAGCTATTCGGATGAGTATAATTCCAAGATTATCGAATACCTGAGCTGATGCACTTGCCCAGCTAGCATCAGCCACCAGAATTAAGCTCTAAAGAACTATTCCCATTGAAATTTTAGCCTACAGGTGTATTGATGGAGACTTGATCATTAATTTCATTACAGTAGATATGGGTCCATATTGGATAGATCCCATCAAAGCTTCTATTGAAGAAGGAATCTTTCCAGAAGATCCAATCGATGCCAAAAAACTTAAGTATAAATCAGCAAGATATGTGCTAGAAAAAGGAGTTCTGTACATGAGAGGATTAACAGTTATTCTGCAATGCGGTGTCCATCCAATGGAGGTTCAAGACATAATAGAAGAAGTTCATGATGGTTCTTGTGGGGATCATGTGGAAGGCAGATTATTGTTGCCGCGAATTAATACCTAGGGATACTATTGGCCAACTATGAGAGAAGACTATACAACTTTTTCCAGGAGATGTGATAAGTGCCAAAGGTATTCCATCATTCGTAAAACTCCATAGGTTTCTCTCACTCCAATCACCTCACCTTGGCCATTCGTTATGTGGGGAATAGACTTAGTTGGGCCACTATCGAACACCCCGAGGATGATTCAAGTACTTGGTCACGGCTATGGATTATTTCACAAAATGGGTTGAGGCAGAACCATTGATAGATATGCCCTATGAGAAGGTCTACTGGTTTATCTGAAAAAGCATCATTGATAGAAATGGTTTGCCTTATGCCTTCATCACACACCATGGCACATAGTTTAGTAATGAATAATTTACCGCCTACTCTGCCCAATCAAACATTCAAAAGCTGCAGTTTCCTCTAGTTCACCCTCAAAGAAACGGGAAAACTGAAGTGGCGAACATGACTCTACTCAATGGGTTAAAGAAAAGACTTGATGAGGATAAAGGAAATTGGATTAATAAATGACACTCCATTTTATGGGCATATCGAACCACTCCAAGGACTGCCACTAGAGAAACACCATACATGCTGGCGTTTGGAACTGAAGCGGTAATATCAGTTGTACTAGTTTTGCCAACCCACGGAGTGTTAAATTTTAATTCTCATGTTAGTGATTTGATGAGAAGATTAGACCTGGATATGCTGGAGGAAGTGTGCGAGGATGCAACCTTGAGAAATGTTGCGTACCAACAAAGAACAACATGATTTTATAACAAAAAGATGAAGTCGACTAACTTGAAGGAAGGGGATTATGTGCTCAAGAAGGTGATTTAGAAGACTAATAAACTTGAGGCCAATTGGCATACGCCATATCGTATTTTAGTAGTTGTCCGACCTGGTACTTACAGAATTGAGACTATGGAAGGAGAAGAGTTCAATAATCCTTGGCATGCCGAACATCTTAGGAAATATTACAAGTAATGTAATGAGACAAATATTTGTGATCATATCACTTTAGTATCAATAAAATGATGATTTCCCCCATTTTTTCAATTTTTTTTTGGAGTACTGATGATATACATCACCACATACTTGGTCGGTAAACATGCAAAAGTTGATCGGAACAACAACCACATAGTTGGTCAGAGCTCAGAACAAAAACCACATAGTTGTTTGGTGATCACTCAATATTTTGTCGGCACAAGCAAAAGTTGATCGGATCATCACCACATACTTGGTTGGTTAACATGAAAAGTTGATCGGAACAACAACCATATAGTTGGTCGGAGCTCGGAACAACATCCACATAGTTGATTGGTGACCAATAAGAGATTTTGATACCTTGTATCTCGATGAACATCACATAACATAAAACACTAATCGCGGTAAACACACAAATATTGAACATCAATAGAATTTGTGACCATTTGTATCGTTACCTTAGATTTACGATTTGTAATCAGTTTCACATTTAAAACTTATGAAGATCTACAGAATTCTATTTTGCAAAATGTGAGTGATGGGGAACCAAGTGTAAGAGAACTAAATATACGACTAGAATATACACAAACGCAAATAAATTCCCGAATGACTGCACAGACAAGAAATCTTATTGCTATTTAGAATTATATCTGCATATATAATAAATTCTCAAATTCCCTTTACATGATTATCAGATGCTTTACGACTCTCTCCTATCCACTCTTTGTATTGTTGGAAAGAAATTAAGTAAGTCTTCAATATTCAAATAACCTTTATAAATAGGTTGAAATGAAGGCCATGTTGGATACAAGAACTCTCAGTTTATAATTGAAGCAAATTCATTCAACTCAAGAAAATTCAAAGTAAATTCATTCGACTCGATCATTCAGTAAATATGGAATAAAACCAAACAGATGTTCCATAGAACTAGAATATTACAAATTTGTTCAAAAAGAAAACATTTTTCAATGCCTAGTCTTGTCCAACAAATGAAGTGCCAAGGTAATACAATAATTTTGATAGTTTTTAAAAGTTACCCTTCCCCGTCGTCAAAGTACACAGACTCATCTCCGCAACCATCGTATATTGTATCAACCAATATATAAGACTCGCTCACTACCAAAGGCAGATTATGCACATGTGTTTCGACATTCATGGAAATGAGAGTACACAAGCTAATGACCCTACTATTGGACAATACCCTTAAATAATATGACTCTCCATAGTCACCCTTCATGCATAACGATTATCCAAGGAATGTTAGAGGAGACATTTAGGAGGAGAATGTTCCAGGAGGAGGAATTTGGGAGGTAAATATTCCCGGAGGAAGAATTTGGGATGGGAAACCTTGAGTCGTAAGATAGAATAATGTTTGCAAAGGCATCTGATAAGGGTAACCCTGTAGTTGAGTAAAGAATCATACCAATTCCTGGATTTCATTCTTCAGGATTGTCATATTGTTGCTAATATTTCCCACCTCCTTCTGAAACTCTGACACATCTCCTTTAGTCCTGGCATGATCTTCCATCTATCTAGACATGTGATTCCTCACCGAAGAGATCTCGTCCAATAGAGGTGCATTATGTTCCATTTTTCTACTAGGTATATGTGAGCTCATACCTCTTATCCTCCCTTTATTGTTGCTCCCTAAGTACCTTGGTTAGGTTATCTACTTCAATGTTAAGGGGTCTACACTCGGACTGGCTGCTTGACATGCCCTCTATAATTTCCTGTAACATAATATTATATTTAGGACTATGATTTTAATAATATTTTATTATAATGTGTATATATATAATAACGAAATTCAAACTCACCAGAGTCAGAGCCAATTTATTTGGAAATTTATTGGTCCCTTTTCCCTATCGATCATGCAAGTACATATTGACCCAATTAGGTTTTTACCTTATTTTTGAGTCCCCTTGCTCATTCCTCCCATTCACCCTTCAGATCATCATAAGATTTTGCCCTAAGTTTGTGGACATCAACTTTCTTTGACATGTTCGGTTTATTTTTCTCACTTTTTAGTCAATTTTTCCTTCTTTGCCTCATTCTCCAAGACGTTGTTTTATTAGTCAGTGGGCATTTGAATATTTTGGGGAACTCTGTCTTTCAACCTAAAAATATCAGAACTCGTTGCCCCCTTTGGGAAAAAATGCTTTCGAATGCTCTTCTGATAGGCTTTCAATTGATCAGTTACTCGGGAAAGAACCTTTACCTTCGAACCAGCTAGGAATGAGAAAGTCTCATCAAGTTATTATCATACGTCATCCTTTATGGAAGGTTCAACCTTCTTCAGGTTCTCTGCACCCTCGATGCCCACAGTTATCTTTCTGAGAGACAGACAACAGTTTTTAAAAAGATAAAGGTCAGGTTTATTTCCGATTGGATGATTCCTATCTAACGAGAACCTAATGGGCTTCTTAAGGTTTGCTTAGGATTCCTTGGTAATAGGAGGTGGGGATGTTGGATTAATAGGGGGTCTTGAGTTTGATGACCAAGAGATGCAGTAGTAGATTGAATCTCTGATATAGTAGAGTATTGATAATTAAGAGGAGATGAGAATTGAGGTTAGGGTGTAGGAGAACTCCCAATTGACGGTGTTCCGTTATTTAGTTGATTATTTTCATTTTTGTTTGACATTTCCTACTCTTAACAAAAAGAAAAAATTTAGCTATATAGTGAAAAATATAAATATAAAAATCTTTGTCTTTTTCAAAATATTTATCAAAAACAAAATCTTTTTGGAATTTTTTAAACTTTTTCTTAAAAATAAAAATAAAAAATTGGATTTTTTCAGATTTTGTTTAAAAAGCATATAAATACATAGATATAAACATGATAATCACCCCTACACTAGATAAAGGACCCGAAATTAATCAAAATAACAAATACCCAAAGAGTTACTAAGATCCTCGAATCTAAGTGCATCTAAAGGTTTCGTGAAAATATCGACTAATTGATGTTCGGTGCTCACAAAGCTTAAGGACATGACCTTCTCAATGACATCACGAACGAAATGCTCATTTATCCTAATGTGCTTCGTGAGGGAATATTAGATCGAATTATGGAATACATGAACTACACCCGTATTATCACATGAAATAGTCATAGTGCCATGGGAAATTTCATAATCTTCCAACATTTGCTTCATCCATAAGATTTGCGTGCAACAACTCCCGGAGGCTATATATTCAACATCCTCCATGGACAAAGAAATGTAATTTTTCTTCTTTCTCAAAAAAGAGATAAGATCACTCCTAAAGTAAAAGTAATCACCCGAGGTTCTTCTACAATCATCAATATCCCCGGCACAGTCTGCATCCGAATTGGCAGACAAATGGTCATCGGTCTCCAAAGAATAGCAAATACCATAGAAAAGAGTGACACTAACGTATTTCATGATACATTTAAGTGCTAGAAAGTGATAATCTTTAGAGGACGTTTGGTAGCATGCACAAACTCCCACGCTAAAGGCAATACCGGGACAACTAGCTATCAAGTAGAGAAGAATACTTGTTATGCTATTATAAAGGGTTTGCTTTACGACCTTGCCTAAAGTTTCTTTACTAAGCTTTCTAAGACACACTTCATCACTAGGTCCTAACATATTTGGATTGATATATGAAATTCCATCCTCAAGTTGACTCACCTAGACCTAAGAAGAAGGTAAGCTCACCAATCATGCTAATATCAAACTCACTCTCCATCTCCTCCTAAAGCGTGTGATCATATCAGAAGCACGTGGATCCAAAAACTACGTCGCCAATATAGAGTTTGGCAACCAAGATAGCACCACTCTCTTGGCTCACAAACTATAATGGTCCAATTGAGATTTATGGGTTACTAGTGGGTCAACCCGGTCCATCTCGAACGTTAGGTGTGAAGTGAAAACAGACAACCTAAATAGTGTTGCTAGTCAAATTTTAATTAATTAACATTTAACTTGTTTAACATGCAATTCCAATTTATATCAAGCTACGTGTGTCATATGTGGGAAGTGTTCCCCAAATCCAAGCATTCAGAGCTACTCATGTAAAATAAAAAGGATACTCACCTGCATAACGCTCTCAAAATACTAAATCGCATACAACATGCTTTAATAAAGGAAGGGGAATGAGATGAATGCCTAGTGGGAAATACAACAATGCAATATAGAATCAAACAACAGAAAAAAGACTCTATAATGTACCACCTACATGCACATGCAAATACTATATATATATATATATATATATATATATATATATATATATATATATATATGCGCGTATGTATAGTAATGCATGAATCCATTTTTATTCCAAAAACGTTACTTGACTTGATTAAATCTCATTAATCTTAAAAGACCCCTTTTCACTTGACTTAAAATTTATTCCCCAATTTAACACGCCCGGTTAAATACTTAAACAAAATAGGGTTGTTTAGAAAAACACTTCATTTACTAAAATTTCTCATTTACTCACACCATATTCCACTTTAGTATTTTCCGTGAAAAACACCTTTCAACATACGCATACTTGGTATTAGAAATACTTGTTTTTCTTTTGAAAATCGTTCGCAACACACACTTGCATTAATTATGGGTTAAAACCATCTTAGTTTGCTTAACTACCCATTAGTCACCTCACTTTACCATTCCTTTCACTTCACATGGACATTAGTCAATTTCTCATATTTCTTACCCATATTATTTGTTTAACCGGAACATTTACCAATTTCATTACATATTAGGTTGTCTTTTCTCATATTCTAAGAACAACCGATTTCCTTATCATGTTCCACTTTTTTCATTATCTTTTTCTCGAAGTTTACCACATAACTGTGTACTTTATCGGGCTCCACACCGACGACAACGCTACCATATGCTCTGTCCAAGTTTTGGGTCTTTTACCCTAGGGCTCCGGGACCTTCTTAATTATTCCAGATCACACCTGAGTCCCCTTTCAATGTGTTCTAACATTTTAAAATGTCCACATTATTTCACTTTTACCGATCGAAGACAAAATCTCAGGAACTATGCCCCATATTTGTGTTACACTTAAAAATCACCATTTCTTGTCCTTTACACACTTACGTTGATTTCATTCGAAAATCACTTTCTTTTAGGACCATTTTATGTCACACATTTTTCAACATTTTTATTTCATAAAAATGTTCCACTTTACGTAAAAGTATAATTTTACACCTTTTATTACCAAACTTGCAATTTATCCACTTTCATAAGTGTTATTTTCCCAAAACATTGTTAAGTCACTAACTTAACTTCTGGAATGTTCTTAACTTGTTTAACAAGGGAGTCACTTTGGCATTTAAAGGCCACTCTCGCCAGAAAATATCCATTTTCCTTTAACATCACATGTAGTCTTGGAAATATCCATTTATCATTTTCTCACTATTTAATAACACTCCTTTGGGGATGAAATTTCTATCTTTATTATTTCAAGTTAAAACCCATTTTAATACTTCTTAAACATGTATGCTCATCATTAACTTACTACAAGTTTATACACACGAGAAAATGGATTTTAAGTCTAGAAATCCATTAAATGAGTTTTAGATATGATTATCACATGAAATTTCATAACATTTGTAAACTCGTGATTTTAAAGACTAAATAGATATTTGTTCTTAACAAACATGTTTAAATGTCTAAATATAAGAAAACCTTCATTTTTTGCAAGAAAACATCAAGATTCATACTAAGAATAGCTTATCAACGAAATGTTTCTTTTAAAACATTTTATTTCATAAAATGTTTAAACACAAGGCTTTTCCTTGGAATTTATCATCTTTTCTCTAACCATTTGAAAAACCATTTCTTAAATCTTCAAAGCTATTGAGAAATCATGAGTAATGGCTACCTAAGCATACAAAAATTCTACTCTTATGAACTCTAACATATTTGACCCATATATTGCAAAATAGAGAAATCTTAAACTTAACAAGAGTAGAGTTTCTCCCACCTCAAAGGAAGCTTAAAAAATAATGGAGGAGTTATAGGAGAAGATGGAAACCTCCCACCTCCTAAGGTGGCCTCGAAGAGTTTACTTAGCCCCCTTAGTTTGCTTCCTGAAATATCCAAGAAAACCCCCTTCTTACTCCATTGTTTGTTCTTCATTTGCTCTCCGAAAATCCCCCAATAACTTCTTCATAAATAAATACCTTGACCAAAAAATGGTGTAGATGGGTTTTATAGGCTTAAATGTGGTAGAATATAAGGTAAATATGGTGTCTTAGGGTGGAGGAGTGGTGGTGCTATGGTAGTGGAGGTAGTTTGGGGTGTAGGGAATCTCCAAGAGCTAAGGAGAGAGAGAAAAAATTTGATGGAGAAGTGTTGTAATGGCCCCCATCACTCTCCTCTCTCTTATTAATACTCAAAATCACTAAAACTATTTACCTTTGGTCCACAAACCCCCTGATTTGATCTGATCCATTGAGAGCTTGTGGCCATCCCCGATCCTCGCCGCGCGGGCGGGCGCGTGAAGGGGAGAAGATCCTTCGGGTCTCGCGCATCCCTCTCGGGAGCGCTTCTGCCAGCGTCATTTGAGATGAGGTGTAAAAATGTAGAAAGATTCAGAGTCGCCAGTCTATTTTACTCAAAACAGACAAAAGAAAAAGGGGAAGCCATCCCGAAGGATGGCATCCAAAGACATATTGGTGCATGCAAAACCAAGATGATTCGAGAAGGGTTCAGAGGCTTAGTTACGAAATGGGAAGGTGTTAGGCACCCATTCCTCCCTTTCGATCTCTCATGGATATTTGCTATTTTACTTTATATTTCTCCCCGTGATATGTGTGCATGTGTATATATATAATGGAGGTAGGAATCCTCGACTTGTATCATGGAAAAGATAAAGCGAGTCATCCGTAGGAAGATATAAGAATAGTATTAAAAAAATAAGATTTACGCGATTACCCCTACGTTGGTCGTTATAATGGAACGATAATGCATATGGAGTAATACGTTAACAGTATATAGAACATAAGAAAATTAGCTTTAGAGAAGATAGGAAAATAAGAGGAAAAGTGAGAAAAGGACTCGAGTCTCGGGTTTTACCCCGAGACGCCTACGTAGCCTATAAAGGCATCAAAGTCCATGTAGTTTGCATACAAAACGAGGGGTGGGGTTTATCCCATAAATCCAAATGGGGGATCTCTTATTTGTGGGCGTGTGTGTGTGTGTGTACGAAAAGTGTTTTAGTTGTGAGAAAAGTGTGAGAAAAGTATGAGAATCCCTATTTGGAATTTATGAGCAAACCCTATTTTTCTTATTTTTTGGGTTTTTATTTATATGAAAATAAGAGATGTGCAATAATACTAAATAAAAAGTATATTAGGATGTGTGAGATGAGATAATAAAAAAGTGCTAAGTAATAAAACAAGTTATTGCGAATTTAAGAGAATTTAAGAGAAAGTTGAGAGAGTTGGACCTTCTTGAAGATCTTGATCTTGATCTTGATGTTGAATGTGGGAGAGCAGCCCTTGCACTTGGATGATGATGGAGAGTGGATAATTCACCAAGTTTGATGAAAAGGATGATGAAAAGTGGAAGTAAAAAAGGGATTTGGAAGTTAAAATCACGCTGCCTTCGAGACAGGTTTCTGGGATTCGCTGAGAGTGATTTTTATTAGATCTGGGATTCTCTTGAAAATGAGGTGAATACCTCCTTTTATAGGCTCAGGTCACTTCCGATCAGCATAGACCTGATCCTGCCTATCGGCACCTGCCGATAGGCAGGGTCTGGAACCTGCCATTTGGCTGTGTGTTTCAGGCCTTTTCGGGAAATCGGCTGCCAGGGGCAAATCGTTGGTTAGAATCTCGCACAGGGTAGACCGTTGGAAATATAATTTAGAGACCTTTGAAAGTCCTTTGGACCTCTCCCGGGTTCGGGAGTTGACTTTGGGTTAAATATGGCTCGAAAGCGTTTGTCGGTCCATTGGACGGGGAATCGTTCAGATGCAAACGGATCGTTCGTCCGCATGGTAAGTCCAAATCGCGCACAAGGTGGACCGTTGGAAAGGTTAGGAAATGTACTTCAACATTCCAAAGAGTTTGACCCGATTTGGGGAGTTGACTTTGGCAAACTGGGCCCTGGAAGCGTCCGGTGGCCTCTTGGAGTTAAACGGATCGTTCGTCCGCATGGTAAGTTGGAATCACGCACGGGACGGACCGTTGGAAAGGTTATTTAGTGACCTTCAAAGATTCATTCATCATTGGTCGATATGAAGAGTTAACTTAGGTCAAATAGAGCCCGGGAGCGTCCGGTGGTCTCTAGGTTAAGTTTCGGACGCAAACGAATCGTTCGTCCGCATGGTAAGTCAGAATCGCGCATGGGACGGACCGTGGGAAAGGGTATTCAGTGCCCTTCAAAGATTCATTCAGTCTCAGTCGAGATGAAGAGTTTGACTTTTTGGTCAAACTGAGTCGGGGAGTGTCCGATGGCTTCTAGGTCAGTACTCGGGACATGACCTGTGTTTGTAGTGATGAGGGGAGGTACTAGGGACCTAAGCAGAGTTGGGGGTAACAGAATGGGGTGTCTATAGAGCCCCTCGATGGGTGAGTTTGGAACAAATGATGACCGTCGAATATACACCACATGATGCTTTTGAGGGGGTATGACCGATTCAGAGGTTCGAGGCCGATTCTGAGGACCTAAGGAGTGTGTTAGGGATGGAATGACGATTTAGGTCTATTTTGAGGACCTGAAGTGGTGTTGGGGGATGACCAATTCTGTGGGTCAAAGTCGAATTTGCGGGCTTAGGGTGAAGATCTAATAACCGAGGTCAATTCTGACCTAAGAGTGGTGACGATCGAGGACCGAGGTCAATTCTGACCTAACTCAGGTGACGATCCAAGACCGAGGTCAATTCTGACCTAAGAGTGGTGACGACCAAGGACCGGGGTCATTTCTGACCCAACTCAGGTGATGATCTAAGATTGAGGCCAATTCTGACCTAAGAGTGGTGACGACCGGGGATCGGGGTCAATTCTGACCCAACTGAGGTGACAATCCAAGACTGAGGTCAATTCTGACCTAAGAGTGGTGAGGACCGAGGACCGGGGTCAATTCTGACCCAACTCAGGTGACGATCCAAGACCGAGGTCAATTCTGACCTAAGAGTGGATGAAGATTGGATTTTGATTTCGCTGGAGAAAATGTCTTTGTGATTTGAGCTGGGGATGCTTTTCTTTCTCTAGGAGACCTCGCAGGGGGGGGGGGGGAACAACCTATTTTTGGTGCTGTAAAAAATTTCGTTGGGGAAGTGATCAGGCGATCCTTAGAGATCCTCCGGTGCTTTGCCGGGAGGAGATTCACTTGGTTCTTGAGGATTCCACTGGGAAAGAGAAGTTCCGCTTGAGGGAATGCGAAATTTTCTTGGTGAAAATGTTCTAAACCCTTTCTGGGATTTTTAGGAATTTTTTGAGGATTTTTCTGGGCTTTCTAGTATTTTCTGGAAATTTTTGTATGAAATTTAAGGGGGGTGCCGGTCGGCATGGTATGAGGGGTGCCATTCGGCAGTGGCATAGACTTTTGGGCTACCTCGGGAAGGTAAGAAGTCAGTGCCGATCGGTATGGTGGGGGGAAGTGCCGATCAGCATGGCGCTTGGAATCCTATACAAAGGGGCGAATCCCTTCATTTTTTTCACAACTTATTTGCCTTCTCTCTTTCCTCGATTTCTCTTCAAATCATTCTAGAATTCCGATCTTCAAGAAATGGCCGCTTTTATGAGCACTGCAGTCCACCGAGAGTGGTTGACCGTTGATGACTGGGCGAATGTGGAGTGGTCGGCCAGGGCGCCTCTTGCTTTGGGGAGTGAATACTCCTTTGATGCGTTTGAGCCTGTTGCGGATGAGCGGACCTTGCTACGGGAGCCATCGCATCATCGCTCTTCGAGAGTGAGTCCCGACGGTTTTGTAAGTAGCCCGACCTTTGGCATTCATTTCTTTTTGGTGATTTTTCTTTCTTTCTTGACTTTTGATAAGCCTTTTCCTTTTTGTCAGTCTGATATTTCTTTGAAGAACATGCGCGCTCGCGGGACGACGGGGCTCAGGGACGTCTGGGAGCATCTCCCACCTGTGGTGTGTTGGGTGGTATCATCAGCGAGTTTTGTAAATTTGGCGTCGGTGCTGGATGAGACGCCTCGTTCGACAACGGTCCTGTGCGCTTTGGGGGAGAGATGGTGGGATACTACCCACACCTTCCATTTCGGCTTTGGGGATATGACTGTGACTCCCATAGACGTCCAGCAACTGCTGGAGTTGGATTATGATGAAGAGCAGATAGATGTGGATCGCTCTTTACTGGTGAGACCGAAGGCAGTGCGTACGGCACTTGGTGATGTAGGGAGGATACTTTCTCGGGATTCTATCCGGTTTTCCCTGCTAAAGGATGTTCTGATGAGTAGGGTGATTGGTGTGGAGGATGGGCTGCAAGTGAGGCAGATGGCCCGATTATTTATTCTGCTGGTATTGGGAAGTTTCATGGTGGCGTCGAGCGGCGACATCGTCCATTTGTGGTTCTTGCCATACCTGAGGATGTTTTCAAACATCCCTTTCTATGATTGGGGGAATATGACTTTGGCGGCCCTTTACTCTTCTCTGGATGCATTCACCCGGTGCTACCGGCAAACCTTTACCGGGGCCACGTATTTTTCACGCATTCGCATTTTCCTTTCATGCACTCATATTTTCCTTATGCGTCTCTTTGTCAATTCAGATGTGGTTCTATGAGGTGATTGGGTGCAATACCCCGCTGATTGCTTTGAAGGATGACACTATTGGGGACTTCTGTCGATTGTAGCGATGGCATAAGGCCAATCGGTAGTCGAAGGGATCTCTCTCTCTGGAGGCGGTGCGTCAGGTCTTGAATGACCTGACTAGTGGTAGGGTAAGGCTCTTTCCATTTCAGTCGTAGTTTTTGCACCTTCTGATCTTGTATTGATTTACGCCTGCTTGGAGATTTTCAGGTGACCTTTATCCCTGGGGGACAGCCATTCAGGATGCGGGGGTGACCGGGGTGAACGCACGGATGAGGCATTTACTGGCACATGAGTTCGACCATTCCTGTTACCTCGGGGAGCGGGTGGTTTGTCAGATTGCTGAGGAAGAGGTGGTGGTACCACCTGCGCAGCCTCCTGCGTCTATGAGGCGGGAGCAACTGCTGTCGGAGGATGAGAGGATTGCGGCGATGATTGGAGAGTCCTACTTGTTGTACACCAATACGACTGCGCCGTGTGACTATATGGACTTTGTGATGAGCTGGTTGATGGTGCCCAGCATATATGATGCCTTGCCTTTCCCTCCGGTGGGTTCGAGTCGAGCGGTGGGGTCTTCCCACAACGGCGATGGCCCGTCAGCATCTGCGGCGGTGGCGACTTCAGAGGTTCCATTTGTGCGGTTGTATACCCCCTCGTACAACATTCGGCGGGCTGATGGAGGGATGGTGCCTATGTTGCACCGTCCTCATGCGATGGATCCAGAGGAGTTGGGTTTGACAAAGGGGGTCCTCCGACCTGCGGTATACCTTTATGTTCCTCTCTTTCTTTATTTTTTATTTTGATCATCTCTGTTTTGGTACTGATTTCGCTCTTTCTTGTAGCAAGTCCGGGTGTCGATCACTTGGCCAAGGGACATCAAAGACTGGATATCTTCGGTGACTGCCCATATTCGGGATGCGGTTCCTGTCCCTTCTTTCTTGGTGCCGTCTGCTTTGTCCGGAGAGGACTCGGGCTCAGGTAGTGGTGGCGCGTCATCTCGCCGTAGGGGGAAGAGAGCACGTCGCAGGGGTGGGAGCTCTTGAGAGAGAGAGAGAGAGAATGTGGGTTCGGGCTGAGTCCCGTTGTTTTTGCTTTTTTTTTATTTCCTGCAAAAATGATGTAACACAGAAAACAGATATACACAATGCAATGGAGTTTTTTGATTATCTTTTATTAATGATGAATGAATGCATGCACATGCGCTTTTTACTTTGCTGCTGAGACCGTAAAAAGGAATATTTTTGAAGGAAAGTTTTTTGATTAAAGGGAAATTATATAAGGAGAAAAGGGATTTTGAAATTCTATTGAGAATATCAATTTATTTTTATTGAGTTTTCTGATTTGACAAAAGTGGAAAAAAGGGAAATTGCTAAAAATGGGGGGTTGCCGATCGGCAAGCACCCTGACCTGCCTATCGGCAGTTCAGTCTAGTCTCATCAATTCAAAACTTTGAATGGTACCCTCTTCAGCCTTTGGTACCTTATGGGGTAGGATTCCCTCAAGTATAAAAAGGGGGAAGGGTGGAGTGTTTTCATCACACCCTTGCATTCTTACCTACTTTCCCATTATCTCTTAGCCTTGCAAGATGGCTCTCCCTGGTAGCATTGAGTTTGCCAATTACCTCGAAGCCTTGGAAACAATGTGCTCTTATAATGTCGACTATGATGCTTTCAACATGCGTCGAGTCTCTTTGTGGCGCAATCGACCTATTGAGTGGAACGTGCTGATGGCGGCGATACAATTTTGGTACCCCGAAGACCATGTATTCCGCTTTGGGTTGGAGGAAGTTTGTCCTACCTACGAGGAATTTTTTTCCATGCTGGGTGTAAATCCCAGTGTTGCTGCGGCTTTGCCCAAATTTTCCCGTTCTCTTAAGGATTTGTTGGTCGGGCTTCTTCATATTTTTCCTTCGGCGGCCAGATCATTGGTTATTGGAGGAATGATCTCCCTCCCGACGGTGCTGCAGTCCATGTATTTGCGAGAAGTAGGGGATGTTAGCTATACTGGAGCCGTTGTTCTGGGTTTGGTTTCAAAATTACTGTTGGTGACTGGAGAATTGCAGGTGGACCCGTAACTTACAGTCATTACTTCATGGATGTCATACCATTGCCATCCTATGGCGGTGATACTGGCAGAGACCCTGAATGACCTGGATGCCTGGAGAGAAGGTCGTTCTGACTTTTTGAAGGGTAGCCCCATGATGATATTCATGTGGTTGTCTGAAAGATTTCGCTTGGAGACTCCTCCAGAATATCCCTTGTCAGTCGTACCCAACTTCTTTTCACGCTACTTCATCAGTGTTGGTCTGTATGTTGAGAGCTGACTTGTGGAGCATGGGGTTCGTGGTCTGTATTGGTCAGTGCCTTGGTGGAGGCAGTTGCAGCCTGTTCTAGAGCTAAGAGAGTATTCATATGTGCGGCCGGTTGGTCTCAGGCATACCTCCTTTTATTTCCCTTGGCGGCTTCTACGCTAATTTGGTTGGGCCCAGGTCGTGCTACCTCGGATCTCAAATTTCTTTCCGGTAGAAGATTTGACTGAGCGCCTGCGTCTGTTGCTTGGATCTCTGTGGAAAAATCGGCGTCTGTCGACCCATCCCTCCTAGTCTGTAGGGAAAGTTTGGCATGTCCCCAAAGATTATATGAAGTGGTTGTGGAGGAATGGAGACTGGACAAAGATGGTTTATTTTATCTAACACCATGTAAGGGGGTGTTGTGGTCTTTTCAAAGATGTTTCAGGCTCATCGGTCCATGGAGTGTTTATGACACTCTATTCAGGCAGAGGAAACTTGGATACCTCAGGATGTAGATGATGAGGGTGCAGGCTCCTCGGGTAGCTGTGGGTAGGACTCTTGGAGAGTTTATTTGTGTAATAGGGAATAGATGTGGGGATTTTATTTGGCTTTTTATGGTAGTAGGGGGAAGGGATTTATCCGTTTATATTCTTATGTAATCCGTACTGTAATTTCTTATTAATGAAATAAACAATTTTTTGATCATCCAGTTGTGCCTTTCGATGAGTTTTGTATTTTGAATTATCTATACTAATCGCTAAGGCATACATAATCCTTTTTTTCAAGTATTTGTTAGAATGAACCGACGTTCTCGGAGGTAAGAAAATAATGGTATTTTATGAAGAAGAAAGGGTCGCACTCATGTGAGGTGTATGAGCTGCCTACGTACCTCTGATTTTTTTAAAAGGTTTTTTTTATCTATTTAAAAATAGTTTTTGCAGAGGATCAGGCCAATGTAGTTCTGGGTAGAGGGACTTGAAGAGTTTTTTTTTAGAATAGAAGGGGGATGAGAAGAGTCGTAGCGCGCCGAGATTTCGGACTAAGGGTAGAATTTCTTGAGACGATCCAAATTGACTGGACGAGCCATCTCTTCCCCATCTAAGTCAGTGAGCATGGCAGCACCACTGGATAAGATTTTCTTCACAATGTAAGGGACGCTCCAATTGGGCTTGAATTTCCCTCTAGGGTCCCAAATGGGTTCTATTATCTCTTTGAGGGTTAAATCCCCCTCCCGGACACCGCATTCCTTGACTCCCTTGTTGAATGATCGTGATATTCGGCGATGGTACCCCTGTATGTGGTAAAGAGCTTTCAATCTTCTTTCATCTAGGAGGGCTAGCTCATCAAGACGGCTTTGGCACCAGTCTTCTTCGCTTAACTTGCTTTCGAGTATGACGCGTAGCGAGGGTATTTCCAGCTCCACATGTAGGATTGCTTCCATGCCGTAGACTAGGGAGTAAGGAGCTAGACCCAGTAGAGATTCGAATTGAGGTTCGATAGCCCCAGAGGGCGTACGGGATCCGGTCGACCCAATCCCTACAAATTTCGGTCATCTTGTTGATGATAGCTTTGAGGTTTTTTATTGGTAGCTTCAACTGCACCATTGGTCTGAGGTCGGTAGGGAGAAGATTTGTGTCTCTGAATCCCGTACTCGTTGACTACTTCTGTGACTTCTGCCTCTAAATGCAACCCGTTATCTGACACTAGCTCGTGCGGGATCCCATATCGGCAGATAATATTCTTCTTGAGGAATTTGGCCTCTTTTTTGGCGTTCAATACTACGTATGACTCGGCTTCGACCCATTTGGTGAAGTAATCAATGGCGACTAGGATGAACTCATGTCCGTTTGAAGCCTTTGGTGTAACCTTTCCTATGATGTCGATATCCTAGGTGGAGAATGGCCAGGGAGAGGTCATGTTATATAATTCTCGTGGAGGCAAGTGTTGAAGATTAGAGAATTATTGGAATTTGAGGCATCTCTGGACATAGGCGGTGCAGTCCCGGGTCATGGTGGTCCAGTAGTAGACCTGTTGGATGATTTTACTGGCAAGCAAATGACCATTCATATGGGGCCCGCATTCCCCGCCGTGGATTTTCTGCATTATCTTCTCAATCTCAGCCCCTGCGATACAGTGTAGATGAGTTCCATCGAAGTTCCTCTTGAGTAGAGCTTTATGACAGATGATGTACTGGGCGACCAGTCTTCGGAGGGTTGTTCGGTCTTTCTTGTTTGAATCCTCGGGATACCTACCATGTTTGAGGAGGCACCAGATATCATAGTACTAGCAATTGGTTAGGTCGGGATCTTCGGTGGAGACAAGCTCAATATGGTAGCAATGGGTCGGTTTATCTTGATTTTGAACTAAGAAGGGGGTTATTGGTATTCCCTCGGGCATGTCGACCAAGGAGGCCAAGGTGGCGAGAGCATCGGCTAGGTTATTCTTTGCTCGAGGTAGGTAATAGAAAGTGATATCTCAAAATTGGGAGGCTAACCCTTCTAATTGGGCATGAAAAGGGTTAGAGCTTTTCGTCCTCGGCTTTCCACTTTCTGAGCACTTGACCGATGATAAGGGAAGAATCCTCGTAAACATCAAGGTATTGAATACCCTTCTTGAGAGCAACTTTGAGGCCTACTGTGCATGCCTTGTATTCCTTCATGTTGTTGGTGCAAGGGAAATCCAATTTAATGACGATGGGAGTGTGGGAGTCATCTGGGGCGATCAGAAGTATCCCAATGCCATATCCCTTTCTATTGGCAGCACCGTCAAAGAACATTTTCCATCGACGGCGGTCTTGAGCGGTGTAGAGGATATTTTTATCTGGGAATTCGGAGATCCGGACATCTGCTTCTTCTACAGGGTAATCAGCGAGGTAGTCAGAGATGGCTCTTCTTTTAACATCTTTCTGTGTGACGTACACGATATCGAACTCGGTTAGGAGCATCAACCATCGGGCCATTCGACTAGATAAGGCGGGTTTCTCAAGCTGGTATTTGATGGGGTCCATTCGGGATACAAGTTTGATGGGGAAGGCAAGCATGTAGTGTCGCAACTTTTGGGTGACCCAGACAAGTGCGACACACGCCTTTTCCAAAGCAGTGTAATTGACCTCGTACCCGGCCAATTTGTGACTGGCGTAATAGATAGCTCTTTCTTTACGGGAGTCCTTAAGGTATTAGGCCAGTGGCAGTGTCGGTTATGGTTAGGTATAGGAGCAAAGGGAGACCAAGCTGTAGTGGCATGAGCACTGGAGGTTGGGTCAGATATTGTTTGATTCGGTCAAAAGCTTCTTGACAGGCCTCATTCCAAACCTTGGTTAAATCCTTTCAAAGGAGTTTGAAGATCGGTTCATAGATGGAGGTTAGCTGACTGATGAACCGACTGATATATTGCAATTTTCCAAGAAAACCTCGAACTTCTTTCTCTGTTCGGGGTGGTGACATCTCAAGTATGGCCTTCATCTTTGTAGGATCTGCTTCCATCCCTTTTTCGCTGACCATGAATCCCAAGAGTTTTCCCTTTGTAACTCCGAAGACATACTTTTGTGGATTAAGTCTCATCTGATACCGTCGCAGTCGTTCGAAGAACTTCCGGAGAGCGAGAACATGACCTTATCTAGTTTTGGACTTGATAATCATATCATCCACATAAACCTCGACTTCTTTGTGAATCAGATCGTGTAGGATGGTTGTGGCAGCCCTTTGGTAGGTAGCCCCAGCATTCTTGAGACCAAATGGCATAACGGTGTAGCAAAAGGTTCCCCATGGGGTGATGAATGCAGTTTTTTCTTGGTGGTCGGGGTGCATCTTGATTTGCTTATATCCGGCAAACCCGTTGACGAATGACTTGAGAGCATGACTGGCTGTGTTGACCACGATCATGTCGATATTGGGTAGCGGATAATCATCCTTTAGAGAATCTTTGTTTAAATCTCGGTAGTCTACACACATTCGAACCTTCCCTCCTGATTTCGTCACAGGTACTATGTTGGCTATCCATGTGGGATATTCCATCACACGAATGAAGCCCACGCTCAACTGTTTGACCACCTCTTCTTTGACCTTGAGCGACCATTCGGTGCGGAGCTTTCTCAATTTTTATTTAATCATCTTGTAATTTGGGAGAGTGGGGATCTCGTGCTGAGCTATTTCAAGATCAATGCCGGGCATATCATCATAGGACCATGAGAAGACATCCACGAACTCCTTCAGCAATTATTTGAGTTGTGCACACTCATGCTCGTCAAGGGTGGCCCCTGTCCTAATCTCTCTTAGTTGGCTACTAGAACGGAGATTAATAACAACAGTCCCTTCTTCGTTAACTTGAACGCGGTTATGTTGTTTATTATTAACCTTATTTAGATCAGTTAAGAATTGTTCATTTGCAAAATCATCATCATCATCAAAAGTTTGATTAGAATCCAAGAAGTTAATGTAAGGCACAACAAGATACTCAAAATCTTCGTTTATTTCATTGATAGGAAACACAACATTGAGAACCTTATCAAAAGAGGTCTCGATTCATTTGAACAAGGATAGACAATAGAAGAAGAAATAAGGTAAACATTGGGTTTAGGGGAGATTTCAAGAGGCAGAACTGGCGCAGCATGCCAGTTGAGGAGGGGTGTATTAGCAACTTTAATCAGATGGGATGGATCCATTGATGTAGTGCCTGAATGAACCATGCAGAGGGTCAGCCCCAGTGTTTATAGGTCGAAGGAATCTTCAGAATCACTTTCCTCAGTCTCTCCGATATCTTTGATGAGCGGTTGTATGCGGTGTTGGAAACTTTCGGCCCATGGGTAGCTATCTTGGAAAAAGATCTCCATTCCAGGCTTCATCTTCTTGTCTGTGTGGTCGTACCATGGTTCTGGAAAACCAAAAAAGGGGAAATCTTTGCCTTCTTTGATGAATTATCCATTCAAGGAGTCTTCTGAGATAGTCGGGATGTAGTCTAATCTTCTCTTTGGTCGAGACTGGTGGATCATTCTGAGCTCTTATTCTGATGGTTGATACCCCAAGCCATAAGGAGGGAAAGCCTTCTTCAGTTTGATGGGCTCAAGTATCCCTTGCTGCATTTGCCCTAGTCCCAGTTCGGGCATGAAGTGCATGTTTCTGAACATCTGAATCACATTGACATTTCCATTAAGGTCATATTCTGGACAAACCCTTTCTTTGAAACCGTCCCCTACCGAGAGTAGGAGTGGCTCAACTCGGAATCCTGATAGGAGCATATCATTTGACCCGTGTTGTATCTCAAGGATTGGACTGCTGGTGCTTGAACCCTCAACATTTTTGTCATTGCCCAAAATGGTGATGACTCGCCCATCGGCGAAGAACTTCAATTTCTGATGGAGTGAGGAAGACACACCCTTGATATTGTGGAGTTAGGGTCATCCTAGCAACAGGTTGAAACAAGCTGGGATGTCTATGACTTAGAATTCAATGACATGGTTTATAGGGCCAACCCCTATTACAAGTTTTATTGATCCCATCACCTCCCGAGAAGTATTATCGTAGGCACGTACGGTGGCGGAGGTTGGAGCGAGGTCGCTTTCTTTTAAGCCTAAACACTTGAAGGTTCTCAAAGGGCAAACATTTAAGGTGGATCCGTTATCGATAAGGGAGAGTGGCACGGCCTTCCCCATAACTTCGACGGAGATGTTGAGTGCATGATTATGATTCAGCCCAATTCTGGGGATTTCTTCTTCAGAAAATGATAGCATTCGGTTAGAGGTCAAAGATCCGACCAGATTTACCGCTTCTTCTGGTGTGGTAGAAGGATAAACTATGGGTCCAGTGAGTATCTTGATTAAAGCATTTATGTACAGCTGGGAAGACATGAAGAGTCCCCATAGAGTGATGTTAGCTTGAGTTTTCTTCAGTTGATCGAGGATCTTGCTCTCCTCAATGGTCATCTCTGGCATAGGAAGGTTTTCAACGCCCTTCCCATTGTCATTTTCTGGTAGTGAGCTTGGAACCTAGTAATGTCTCCCTGATCTGGTCATGTGATTTACTGAAGAGGGAAAGAACATGAATCCCGTTTCCTCGTCAATCTCAGGTTGTTCTGCCACCTTGTTTATTTCTCCGAGGAGCTCTTTAAATTCTATCATCTCACATATGTTGGCTACTGGGCCAGTTCTTTCTGAAGCTTTTTCTTCGCTTGGATTTTCGAATTCTTCCCCCCATCCGGTGGTAACAATTCTGTCTTTCCATGTAAAGTCAATGCATTCCATAACTTCAACGGCTTCTTCATACAGGTCCTCCCATTCTGTGGGGATGTGTGTGATTGAAGGGACCAAGTGTCCTTGTAGCCTCAAAGTGTCAAGTAACCCGGTGATACTACAAATTCTGTTGGTTTGCTCGAATAATTCCACCATAATCTGGACAACATCATCTAGGTTGACTTCGTCGGTTGGTACCACCCATCTGTCTGAATCTCGGGCCCACTTTCGTGCTTCCAAGAATAGTGTGCTGAACCTCTGACAATCGATGACCATCTCTGAGGGAAATTTTAGCCTGAACTCTAGGAGTTGGTTTAACACCTCTGACAATTCCATATTCCCATTTTCAGAACGGGTACGGACAACAATGCATGCTCTGGTAAGGAGTGACAATCCCTGATCAACGAGGCTAGTAGGGTGTAGGACGAAATATGGGCAAATTTGAAGAGGTTTAGGAGAGTATATGCGTGTGATTTGAGTATAGGGATCGAAATCTGGGTTTTCTCCTAAGAATATGGAATTGGTATGATTCGGAGGTGGATTGTGAGTAGTGTTTGGCTTAGGATTGGCTGTTGGGGCGATGGCACCCCGGTCAATGAGATCTTGGATTATGTTTCGAAGGTGAAAGCATTGGTCGGTGGTATGGCCGAAAGTTTGGTAAAAGGCGCAGTGAGCATCGGCCTTGAAGTTTCTTGGGAGTGGATTTGGCAATGTACGGGGATCCAAGGGTTTGATGAGGTTTCGGCCTAACAGGGCTTGGTAAACTTTGGAGAGGGGAGCATGGAGCTCAGTGTATTCCCTTCAGATGGGGTCAGGGAGGCTTTCTGGTGCCCATGATGTGGTTGGTTGAGAGATGTTGTTAATGGTTGAGATTGTAGCACTGGCAGGCTTGTCATACTTTCTAGGGGTGAACTGTCCGGACACCTTCTTTGGTTCAACCTCTGTTCTAACGAGGCTTTCCTCGATTTCTACTCCAGCCTCTCTGAGAGCTCGGAAGTGAGGATAGTATTATCCTCCCATCGTCGCTCGGACATGGGGCAAGAAGTTCTTCTTCACTATGTTGACCTGTTCTTCCTCGGATGGACGATTGGTCATGGTAGATGCTTGCACCCTCCATCGGGTTATGAAGTTACTAACTGATTCCCCTGGATTCTGTTTGAGCAGCTCTAAATCACGACGAGTGACCTCAAGCTCTTCGTTGTATTTATATTGCGACATGAATTCTCGGGCTACATCCTCCCAGCTACGGATTCTGGATTCCTCAAGAGATAAAAACCATCAGAGGGCACTATCCTTCAAAGTTTGTTGAAACAATTGGGCCATCACTTCTTCAGAAGCCCCTAGTAGAGTCATGGAACGATGATAACTACGAAGATGAACAATCGGGGGTCCACTCCCTCCGAACTTCTCTTAAATTCGCAATAACTTATTTTTATTACTTAGCACTTTTTATTATCTCATCTCACACATCCTAATATACTTTTTATTTAGTATTATTGCATATCTCTTATTTTCATATAAATAAAAACCCAAAAAACAAGAAAAATAGGGTTTGCTCATAAATTCCAAATAGGGATTCTCATTCTTTTCTCACACTTTTCTCACACTTTTCTCATAACTAAAATACTTTTCCTACACACACACACACACGCCCACAAATAAGAGATCCCCCATTTGGATTTATGGGATAAACCCCACCCCTCGTTTTGTATGCAAACTACGTGGACTTTGATGCCTTTATAGGCTACGTAGGCGTCTCGGGGTAAAACCCGAGACTCGAGTCCTTTTTTCGCTTTTCCTCTCATTTTCCTATCTTTTCTAAAGCTAATTTTCTTATACTCTATATACTTGTAACGTATTACTCCTTATGCGTTATCGTTCCATTATAACGACCAACGTAGGGGTAATCGCGTAAATCTTGTTTTTCTAATACTATTCTTATATCTTCCTACGGATGATTCACTTTATCTTTTCCATGATACAAGTCGAGGATTCCTACCTCTATTATATATATACACATGCACACATATCACAGGGGGAAATATAAAGGAAAATAGCAAATATCCATGAGAGACCGAAAGGGCGGAATGGGTGCCTAACACCTTCCCATTTCGTAACTAAGCCTCCGAACCCTTCTCGAATCATTTTTAGTTTCGCATGCACCAGTATGTCTTTGGATGCCATCCTTCGGGATGGCTTCCCCTTTTTCTTTTGTCTGTTTTGAGTAAAATAGACTGACGACTCTGAATCTCTCTACATTTTTACACCTCATCTCAATTGACGTCGGTCAAAGCGCTCCCGAGAGGGATGCACGGGACCCGAAGGATCCTCTCCCCTTTGCGTGCCCGCCTGCGCGGCGAGGATCGGGGATGGCCACAGTGGTCCTCAGAATCAGACTCGACCCTCTGAATCGGTTATACTCCCCCAAAAGAATCATGGGGTGTCTATTCGACGGTAATCATTTGTTCCAAACTCACCCGTCGAGGGGCTCTGTAGACACCCCATTCCGTTACCTCCCAAACTCTCCTTAGGTCCCTAGTACCTCCCCTCATCACTACAAACCTAGGTCATGTCCCGAGTACTGACCTAGAAGCCATCGGGCGCTCCCCGACTAAGTTTGACCAAAAAGTCAAACTCTTAATCTCGACTGAGACTGAATGAATCTTCAAAGGGCACTGAATACCCTTTCCAACGGTCCATCCCGTGTGTGATTTCGACTTACCATGCGGACGAATGATCCGTTTGCGTCCGAAACTTAACATAGAGGCCACCGGGCGCTCCTGGGCTCTGTTTGACCTAAGTCAACTCTTCATCTCAATCGAGGCTGAATGAATCTTTGAAGGGCCCTGAATACCCTTTCCAACGGTCCAACCCGTGCGCGATTCTGACTTACCATGCGGACGAACGATCCGTTTGACTCCAAGAGGTCACCGAATGCTTCCAGGGCCTGGTTGACCAAAGTCAACTCCCTAAACCGGGTCAAACTCTTTGGAATGTCGAAGTACATCTCCTAACCTTTCCAACGGTCCGCCCCGTGCGCGATTTGGAAAAGGCCTGAAACACACTGCCAAATGGCAGAGTCGCCACTGTGTGTTTCGAAACCTGCCATTTGGCAGTGTGTTTCAGGCCTTTTCCAAATCGCGCATGGGGCGGACCGTTGGAAAGGTTAGGATATGTACTTCAACATTCTAAAGGGTTTGACCCAATTTGGGGAGTTGAGTTTGGTCAACCGGGCCCTGGAAGCGTCCGGTGGCCTCTTGGAGTTAAACGGATCGTTCATCCGCATGGTAAGTCAGAATCGCACACGAGATGGACCGTTGGAAAGGGTATTCCGTGCCCTTCAAAGATTCATTCAGCCTTGGTTGAGCTGAAGAGTTGACTTAGGTCAAACAGAGCCCGGGAGCGCTCGGTGGCCTCTAGGTTAAGTTTCGGACGCAAACGGATCATTCGTCCGCATGGTAAGTCGGAATTGCGCACGGGACGAACCGTTAGAAAGGGTATTCAGTGCCCTTCGAAGATTCATTCAGTCTCAGTCGAGATGAAGAGTTTGACTTTTTGGTCAAACTGAGTCGGGGAGTGCCCGATGGCTTCTAGGGCAGTACTCGGGACATGACCTGGGTTTGTAGTGATGAAGGGGAGTTGTTAGGGACCTAAGGAGAGTTGGGGGTAACGGAATGGGGTGTCTACAGATCTTGACAACTCAAATGATCCAATGGTCTAGATTTTGACAACATTTCTTGAATCTGAAAATTCAGATTTTTATCAGTCTCGTTCGAACGAAATTAGCATTTGTTCTAACGATAACACACATCTCGTTCGAATGATATCCTAACGAGGTTGGAATTATAAACATGTTACTTTTGTTCAATAGTCATTGGAAGAGTGGTTCGAACGAGATTTGAATCTCGTTCGAACGACTCAACATTTCATTCAAACGACTATAAGATTTTTCTCCAAATTAAATGTAAGGCCATTCTAATCCAATTAATTGCCCCAAGGCCAATATATTACCCAAATTTGGCCTATAACTCGTCTCACAAGGTCTAAAGCCTAATAGGGTAACATAAAGACACCAAATTACGTGGGTACAATCAAAATTATGGGGGCGGGTGTTACATTCTACCCTCTTTAGAAAATTTCATCCTCAAAATTCTTAAACCATCAATTCCTCAAGTTCTTGGAGGTTATAAATTCTTATTCTATGTCATAGGGATATTTTAAGGCTAGGTTATCGAAATCCTCAATCGCTAAGAAGTAATCACACGTCCTTTCACAAAGGGCTATCACTAAAGAACTCGACATGCAATATATCCAAATGCTCACCATCAAGCTAGACATCAAATTCACATAACAACCCTCGAGTCTCCACTTACCCGTTGATCATGCTCAACCAAATCCTAAGGCTTTTTGTTAACACTCAAGTCATACCGTCACATCCATATAGGCAACACTCTCTAGAGACCGACACTCACTCAAGAGTAAAACGACACATAACTAATACCCAATTCATTATCGTGAATTATGTTGAATCTTAGGACTACACGTCCCAGTTGTCCTCAAATTCTTGGGTCATCAATGTTAATACTAATTTTAGTCTACTGACATGGCACAATGAAGTGGAGACACGTGTCAATTTACATGGCACTAACAAACACTTTTGAACAATACCTTGACTCCGAGGAACTCAATTTCCCCGACCATCTCAGATACTCCAAGCTGTAGGTTCTCACCGAGGAACTTTACTGCACCGAGCAACTCATGGAGACCGAGATACTTAGGCGGTCCGAGCTGCACTCCGATCAGAGCATTAATTATCAGACAATTAAGAGGATTAAATGCGCATTAAATACTGATTATTATCATACGGATGTATACGCTTGTTGAACAGCTATGTATTACCCATTCACATGTACAGCCTCAAGGCTATAAATACATTGTATCATCCTCATTGGGGGGGATCGGAATTTCTTGAGGATAATCATACTTCGAGAATTCCTAAACAGTCAATAAAAATACAAACAGTGGACGTAGGCCATTCATTCAAGGCTGAACCACTTTAAAATCTCTTGTCTTATATTTATTTTTATCTGTGATTAAATAATTAGAGATGGTCTAATTTTTTACATCAACAGATTGGCGCCGTCTGTGGGAAACGACTGTAATTTTTGTTTTTCACAAAAAATAGTTCATCACCAATGGCTGACAACCCTGAATCCAGCAATCGAAACGCTGGAAACCCCCCAACTCCATCCGCTCCTCCAAATATCCAAGATCTGGCTGGAATCATGGCCAGTTTGGCTCAAGGCCAGATAACCATGCAGGAAACAATGCGACAACTCATGCAAACCATCCAAGGTGGAGCATCAACCTATTCAGGACATCGAAGTGGTCAAAGAAATACTCATTTACTTTCTTCACGCACTAGGCAAAGCGATTCATATCGCACTGATAGATCTGAAGATTTTTCTTATCAACCGGGTCGAACTTCATCAGTACGAGCCACAGATACTGAACAACATATCACTCTCTCCCCGGAAAGGACCAGTGCACTGAAAAGATTGAGTAGGGTCTCTCCTTTTGATCGATTGGGCCCTAGGAAGAATAAAAGTCCTCCTAAGGCTATGTCCAGAAACTTTCGATGACCATATGATCTAAGAGAGGGTTCTGCCCAATCACAACCAGCTGCTCGACAAGATAGGTCCCATGAAGCTACTTCAATACGATCAATTGCTCGAACCGGTAAGCCCGAGGAAGGAAATGATGGGTGGAAAGGATCTATTCAGAGGTTGGAGGATAGATTAGGGGAAATGGCCAAGGCCAAGAATCCTCTACAAAGAACTTTTGTCCAAGGGACACCTTTTGTACAAGCAATTATGGATTTTCCCACACCATCAAAGTTTAAAGCACCTGTTGTGACTCCCAAATATGATGGAAAAATTGACCCTGTCCTTCATATAGAGCAATACCAAGCTGCTGTAGACATCTATGCTGTGCCAGATGAGATGAGATGCAGGGCATTCTCGGGAACTCTTATAGGATCTGCTCAAATATGGTACAATAATCTTCCTCGGGGTAAGATTTCAAGTTTCTTTCAACTCACCGAGCTCTTCATTGTAAATTTCTATTTTGGAGCAAAGCCTGTTAAACGAGTAGCACACATGTTAAGTGTTAGACAAAAGGCAGGTGAGAGCACTAGGGATTATATAACTCGCTTTAATAACGAGAAACTCAAAGTTATTGATTACGAGGAAAAGACAGCGATTACTGCTCTGATGAGTGGGCTGTTGCCCAATAAGTTGTACTACACTTTGGCTAAAGATCCACCCAGAACCATGTCAGAATTGATGGCAAAAGCGGCCAAGATCATGAATGCCGAGGAGGCTATGGCTGCAAAAAAGAATATGGATACCAAAGAAACCAGGGTGGAGGGTGATAAGGCCAAAAAGAAAGAACATAAAAACAATGGTGGTGATAAGCACTCAAAAACAAAGCCATCATGGGAGGTGTTAAAGAAATTTAAAAATTATACTCCTTTGAAGGTAGACATCAACCATGTTCTAGAAGAAATCAAGAACAACGAGGAGTTAAACTGGCCAGAGAAAATGAAGTCAGACCCTGACAAGAGGAATAAGGCCAATTATTGCGATTTCCACAAGGATCATGGCCACATGACCAAAAATTCCATAGCTCTTCAGAATGAGATCGAGGCACTCATTAGAGGAGGAAAACTGGCAAAGTATGTTGATCATATAAATGAAAGAAGAAACAACGACCGAGCAAGAGAGAGATCTAGATCTCCTCGTCGAGCAGAGGAGAACAAGAAAAGAGACCATGAAGATGATCCAGAAGATGACCCCGATCCTCCCAAAAGACCAAGGTAGCCAGAACGTGAAGTATTTTTAATACGTTTTGGATCATTTGATTGTAATGTTATTACTGGTGGAGATGCAGGAGGTGGAGACCTTACTGCAGAAAGAAAATATTACCTCAATGAGGCTCAAGCCTGTTCATATATTCAACGAATAAACTTGGCTGAAGATGATCGCCTGAGGAAGGTCAACAAAGAAAAAATGGTCATCGGTTTCTCAAAAAATGACCTCGCAGGTGTGCTATATCCTCATGATGACCCATTAGTGATAAAAATGAGAATGAAGGAAGTAATGATCTAGAGAGTACTGGTTGATAATGGTAGCTCGGCTGATATTATGTTTTACTCGTGCTTCGATAGCTTAAATCTAAAGTTATCCCAGTTGGAGCCTTATCATAGGCCCCTCCTCGGTTTTGCTGGCAAGAAAGTTTTTCCACTTGGGACGATCAAGTTAGATATGTTCATTGGTACATGGCCTGCGTGTCGAACAGAAAGAGTACGCTTCTTCGTGATGGAGCAGAATGTTCAATCAGCCTACAACATCATCATGGGAAGGGTAGGATTGAAGAAGTTCGAAGCAGTACCATCTACGGTACATCAATGCCTAAAATTTCCAACTAATTTTGGAGTAAGAGTTATGAAGGGTGATCAAAAAGTAGCTCGGGAATGCTACTATTCATCTACCGAGCAGGAGGAACTAGAAGAATTTAGGAAAAAGTCTATTACCTATCAGGTGGATGAGGGTGCAGAAATTGAAACATTGGACCCTAGAGACGAGTCGCAACTCGTGAAAGGTCAGGTGGTGGAAGCTACTGAAAACATCATTCTGGACGATGGGCACCCTGAACGAACAACTCAGATAGGTTCGTCGTTAGATACCTCATTAAAACAAGAGTTGATAGTTTTATTAAAAAGCAGAAAATAAACTTTTGCTTGGAGTCATGAAGATATGCCCGGAATAGACCCAAATTTCTTATGTCACGAGCTCAATGTGAATAAGGAAATCAAGCCAGTGAAGCAAAGAAGAAGAGTATTCAGCCCCGAGAAGAATCAAGCTATACAGGAGGAGGTCGAGAAGCTCCAGAAAGCTTGCTTTATTGAAGATGTTAAGTATCCAGACTGGTTAACAAATGTGGTGATGGTAAAAAAGAAGAACAACAAATGGAGGATGTGTGTAGACTTCACCGACCTCAACAAAGCATGTCCAAAGGGTCATTTTCCCTTGCCCCGAATTGATCAACTAGTGGATGCTACCTCGGGACACGAGCTACTGAGCTTCATGGATGCTTATTCTGGTTACAACCAGATTAAAATGAAACCTGAAGACAGGGAGAGTACTTCTTTCATTACCCCTAGGGGTACTTGTTGTTATAATGTTATTCCTTTTGGTTTAAAAAATGCAGGTGCGACATATCAGCGGCTGATGAACAAGGTGTTTGCAGAACAAATCAGTTGCAATATGGAGGTCTATGTTGATGATATGCTGACAAAGAGCAAGAAAGCTACTGACCATCTAGTTGACTTAGGCCAGACCTTTGATCAATTAGATAAATATCAAATGAAGCTGAACCCGACCAAGTGCATATTTGGAGTACGAGAAGGGATGTTTCTCGGGTACATTGTCAATCAACGAGGCATTGAAGCAAACCCTGAAAATATCAAAGCTCTGTTAGGGCTGCGATCTCCAACGACTAAGAAAGAAGTGCAAAGTCTTACAGGGCGAGTAGCAGCACTTAACATATTTGTATCGCGAGCAACTGATAGATGCCTCCCATTCTTCAAAACGCTCCGAAAGACTTTTGAATGGAATGAAGAATGCGAGAAAGCTTTTCAAGAATTGAAGAAATATTTGGGAGCACCTCCACTGTTGTCCAGACCAGTGAGGGGAGAAAGGTTGTACTTGTACCTAGAAGTTTTGAAAAATGCAGTTAGTTCGACATTAATAAGAGTAGAGGATGGAGTACAAAAGACAATTTATTACACTAGTAAGGCCTTCCGAGGAGCGGAGATCAGATATCCGAAGCTGGAAAAGTTGGCACTGGCACTGATCGAAGCGAGTAGAAGAATGAAGCCATACTTCCAGGCTCATACCATAGTCGTATATACCGATATGCTGTTGAGGCAAGCTCTTCGCAAACCAGAAAAATCAGGGAGATTGATGTACTGGGCAATAAAACTCGGTGAATATGATATAATTTATGAGCCTAGATCGTCATTGAAAGGGCAAGAAGTAGCAGATTTTATAGCAGAGTTCACTTATCCTGATACCCCCGAGGAGCAAAAGCTGAGCATCGAACAACCTGTGGATGTTACATGATCATCAAATTTAAACCCCGATCAACTTAAGCTGGTCGGAGAGCAAGAGGAGAAGGCCGACGAGCAACGAGGTGTGGTAGAAATGGAGATAAAGGGGCAACAAATATTCCATCGAGGAATTTTGTCCAATAAGAAGTTTGAGGACGAAATACCTGTATGGAACCTATATGTGGATGGCTCATCATGCACCTCGGGTAGTGGAGCCGGGATTGTATTGAAAAGTCAAGACGAGATCGACATAGAATATGCCCTGCGCTTCCAATTTCAAGCTTCTAATAATGAGGCTGAATATGAAGCGATGATTGTAGGTCTTAGTCTGGAAAAAACCATGAAACCAGAGCAGGTAGTCGTGTGCAGTGACTCACAGTTGATTGTAAATCAAATGCTCAGTGTATATGCAGCGAAAGGAGAGTTGATGATTAAGTACCATGCAAAGGCGATGGAGTTGGTATCGAAATTTGTTACTGTTCAACTGGTTAGAATACCAAGAATGGAGAATGCAAGAGCAGACGCTTTAGCTCGATTAGCATCGGCTACTCGTACCGAGCTACGAAGAACAATCCAAATTGAAATTCTAGCTGGTCGGAGCATAGATGAAGAGCTGACGATGAATTTTATTACCTTTGATTTAGGGCCATCTTGGATGGATCCCATCAGGGCATATATTGAGGAGGGAGAATTACCGATTGACAAACTCATGGCCAAGAAATTGAAGTTTAAAGCTGCTCGTTATGTATTGACTAATGGTATTCTATACAGATGAGGAATCATAGCTGGCTTGCAGAGATGTGTACATCCCGCCGAGGTGAAGGATTTGATTGAAGAAGTCTATGAAGGGTCTTGTGGAGCCCATGTAGCAGGTCGACACTTCTGCAAAGAATAATGACGCAAGGATACTACTGGCCAACGATGAGGGCTGATTGTATAGCTTATGCCAAGAAATGTGACAAGTGTCAGCGCTTATCCTCCATCCAAAGAACTCCCAAAGCATTGTTGACACCCATTACTTCCCCTTGTCCATTTGCCATGTGGGGAATTGACTTGGTCGGGCCACTTCCAACGACTAGGGGAAGATTTAAATATCTCGTCATTGCAGTGGATTATTTTACTAGGTGGGTAGAAGCCGAGCCTCTTGTCGACATGACATACGAAAAGGTGTACCAATTTATTTGGAAAAATATCATTTGTAGATATGGTCTTCCTCATGCATTCATCACCGACCATGGAACACAATTTGATAACGAGGAGTTCGCTGCCTATTGTCATCAGTCAAATATCTTAATGATCCATTCGGCACCAGGCCATCCCCAAAGTAATGGACAAACTGAAGTGACAAACAGAACGTTGCTAAATGGCTTGAAGAAAAGACTGAATGACACGAAAGCAAACTGGATCAATGAGCTACATTCAGTATTGTGGGCTTATCGTACTACTCCCCGAGCAGCAACTGGAGAATCTCCATATATGCTGGCATTTGGAAGTGAAGCTGTTATACCTGCCGAGTTGGATCTCCCAACACACCGAGTGCTGAACTTCAATTCCCCTGTCAGCGATTTAATGAGAAGGTTATACTTGGACATGCTCGAGGAAGTTAGAGAAGAAACAGCCATCAGGAATGCTGCTTACCAGCAATGAACAACTTTGTTCTACAACAAGACAGTGAAGAAGTGTGACCTGAAAGAAGGAGACTATGTGCTAAAGAAAGTGTTTCAAAATCACAGCAAACTGGAAGCGAACTGGCATGGACCTTACCGAGTTACAGAAGTTGTTCGACCAAGAACTTACAGAATAGAAACTTTAGAGGGGGAAGAGTTTAAGAATGCATGGAATGCAGAACACCTGCGCAAATATTATCAGTAATGTAAACTCTCATGTAATGCAGTTTCATCAGTATGAATAAAATGTGGATATTCTACCCAATTCTCTCCTTTTGTTGAAATTTTTTCGCGGAATACTAGTGTTACACACTACTCAGCAAAATCCACCAATTCCGATTGGTCGGGAATAAAAAATATTTCCCAAAAGTGCTAACTTCGGTTGGTTGGGAAGGAAATCCACCAACTCCGGTTGGTCGGGAATAAAAAATATTTCCCAAAAGTGCCAACTCCGGTTGGTTGGGAAGGAAATCCACCAACTCCGGTTGGTCGGGAATAAAAAATATTTCCCAAAAGTGCCAACTCCGGTTGGTTGGGAAGTAAATCCACCAACTCCGGTTGGTCGGGAATAAAAAATATTTCCCAAAAGTGCCAACTCCGGTTGGTTGGGAAGGAAATCCACCAACTCCGGTTGGTCGGGAATAAAAAATATTTCCCAAAAGTGCCAACTCAGGTTGGTTGGGAAGAAAATCCACCAACTCCGGTTGGTCGGGAATAAAAAATATTTCCCCAAAGTGCCAACTCAGGTTGGTTGGGAAGAAAATCCACCAACTCCGATTGGTCGGGAATAAAAAATATTTCCCCAAAGTGCCAACTCCGGTTGGTTGGGAAGAAAATCCGCCAACTCCGGTTGGTTGGGAATAAAAAATATTTCCCAAAAGTGCCAACTTCGGTTGGTTGGGAAGGAAATCCACCAACTCCGGTTGGTCGGGAATAAAAATATTTTCCAAAAGTGCCAACTCAAGTTGGTTGGGAAGAAAATCCACCAACTGAGGTTGGTCGGGAACATTTTTATTAAGCAAAGCATGAGTATAAAGTCAGCTAATGGCTTAGAATTAAAAAGTGATCAAGCAAAATTTTTTGATACTCGTAACATTTTAAATTACCACCAAGTTGGTCGAGAAACTAAATATCATCAATTTTGGTTAATCGTCAAATGATTACCACAAATTCGGGATAGTCGACAATAAATTTTAACCATCTTTAGGTGACCAGCAAATAACACAATGTTGTTATCTTTTTAACAGATATACATACACATATGTAAAGTGTTTTACAAAATATCTAAAAGACAATGGCAATTAAGATTTCAAAGAAAAATAGAAGTTTTTCATTAAATCCAAAACAAAGTACATTGAGAATAAAATACATAAAAATTATTACATCAGAAATCCTATTCTATGGGTTTCTTCCCCTCTGCTTTTAAAACAGGTTCCTCGCCAGCAGGAGGATCGTCTAAGGCATAAGGGGAATTTATGAAATTAAGGTCTTTGAGCATTCTGATGTTCATCACAGATGGTCGATCGAGTAGGTGCTCGGGGCGAGATATCTCAACATTGGAATGGAGACTGTAATCGCCAAGATATTTGGAAATCAAACACTAAGGGATTGCCCGGGCATGGATCCAGCTCATGTCGAGTTTGAATGGTGGAACTGGCAAGTCGAGCAACCCAGGATTATGGTAATCCCATAAGTAGTGACCTTGTTCCAATTGCAATACACACAAGGCATTTAACCACCCTTGTTTGTAACCTTCATTATTCGCATTTTGGATCCGATCATCCAAGTGGTAGAGAGCCTCATTGTAGCCAGCCATCCAGAATTCTCTAGGTGGCTTGTGGAATTGATAAGTCAAACTTTCTAGCTGCTCATGAAGATTTTTTATAAAAAGTTATTTATTCTCCAAGGCAGACTTCTGTGCAGAGAGCTGCTCGTCTAGATTCCTGATCCTCTTGGACATCTCTGCCAGAGCTTTATTCTTCGCAACTAACTGAACTGCTTGATTCTCCAGTGCCGATTGAGTTCTTTGTTCCTCGACAGGAATCTGAGCAGCTCTTGCTCATTCCCGAGGAGCTCTTGCTCGTCCCCGAGTAGAGGTAGAAGGCCCAATCCTCTTCAAGGTTTCTAATTCATCCCTCAGGTTGGCATTTTCGACCTCCAAGAAAGAGAATCCCTCGTCGTTCATAGGGACCAAAGTGTTTGAGATAGAAGCTGCAGATTTCAATTGAGATACCTCTCTTTGCAGATTATTATTTTCTTGCTCCAACAACTCAGCTATCTGTCTGTGCTCTTCGACCTCATCCTTCAAAGTTCTCTCCCTCACATTGTAAGCGGCGAACCCCTTATCCCTCGTGCCTTCTTCTCGTATCCCTCGTGAAAAAGGGCTGTAGACTCCTTATATTGTTGCTGAAGCTCTTCAAGAGTACCCTGGAGGTCTTCAATCATTTCATAATACGCTACATTATTAGCCATTGCACGGTCGAGCAGGTACTTCAAATATTGGTAGGCCTCAACTGCTCGTTCTGAAGCATTTGGACCGAGTATATCAACAATTTGAGCATCAGTCAAATCTGCATGGGCAGCTTTGAAATATTCATTGCATTGTTTCATCAATTTTGTATCATGAGCAGATAACAATTCCATCCTGGCCATAAACTAGTAAAAAGAAGAAAGAGAAGAATCAATAAGGAGAAAGAGGAAGAGGAACAGCATTATGAATAAGCAAAACTTCAAATTTTATTATATCATAAAAGAAAGGTACATAGTTCAGAATTACAATTGAAAAAAATAAACAAAGAGAAAAATTCAAACAACTCTACACCTTCTCCTTGTCTCCCAAAACTTTCTCGGGAGGCTAGGACGAGGAAGTAGGTTGCTCGGATGGCACAAATGGTTGCTCGGGGGGTGATGGAAGCTGCTCGTTTGAAATAAGGGATGGTTGAAGTTGGTCGCAGGAAGACTGGACAGCTGTGGGATGAGAAATTTGATCTCCCATCACCATGGAAGATTCCTCAGAGGCAGCTTCATCCTCTTCTTCTTCTTCAGGAGTTGGAGGGGGGCCCGGGATGTGTCGCTGAAATAGGTCAGAATTTTCATCAACCTTCATCTCTTACAGAGCAGTGACCCACCATCCCTAAAGTATTTGTGGCTACCAAATTCCACTTGTGACATCATGGCAGCCAGACCCTTATTCCACCCCTTATCCCAGCCAGCACTGAAAGACTTTTTTACAGCCAACTTCCTTTTCTCCTTCTCCGAGGAAAGCTTCTCGGAAAGAAGATCCTCGACAACATTCAGTTTATTCTCCACTTCTTCCTTCTGACGACCTACTTCACGAAGCTTGTTTATCTCTTCCTCAGCAACCTTGAGCTTACCTTCAATCTCCCCAGCATTTTGGAGCTTCCCTTCGAGCTCTTTATTCTTACTTTCTAATTCTTTTATTTTCTTCTCCAATCCCTTGGAGACTTCAACAGCTTGATTCTTTTCCTGCTCGGTCGAATTGAGCTGACTCTCCCAGGCAGCTTTATCATCAACATACTTCTGAAGAGAATCTTTCAGAGACTGCGTCAGACCCACCAAAGCTTCCTCTACACCTGACGAGGAGCTTTAAGCTTTAATAGCTTCACCCTTCTTCAAAATTATATTAAAACAGGTCACCAACTAGGAAAAGAAAATAACAACAAGTCAGTGCATAGATATGACAAGGGAAAAATGAAAGTTTAGGACAATAATACTTACAGAAGAAGTATGACGAGCAGCTAATGTGGTAACCATGTCCCGAGAAATATTTTCTTCAATACCTTGGATCTCAAGAATGATCCAAGACTTCACCGAGCTCATGGAAGAGCTCGGGGCAACAAAAGTGGGAACACCACTTCCAGTAGTCGGGGGCTGAGCGATGGATTCAGCCAAATTGACCGAGGATCTCTTCTTTAAACTCCTCAAAGGATCATCAACGGTCTCGACCAAGGAGGTAGTCTTAGTCGGGGAGATGACAATAACCTCGCTTGGAGCAACGGCCTTGCTCGGAGCCACTTGGGGCTTCTCGATAACTTTCACAGGAGCAGCCGAAGGAGGTGCATCGATTTTTCTTATCCCTTCTTCTGGGACATCATGTTTTCTTTTGTTTGCCTCTCCAGCAACAGAGGCAGATTTCTCGAAGAGGGCAGGAGCTCTTCTTCTCTTCATCCTTTCACTCAAAGGAATATGTGACTCAGGTGAAGAACTTATAGAAGCTGTTATTGGTTCCACGTCGCTTATCACCGGACGAGTAGTAAAAGACGAGTTGTAACTTTTATACTGCAGCAGATATGAAGCTGATCTGATATGCTCGTCGGCAATAGTCTGATGCAAACCCCAGATAAGTTTCAGATGTTTTAAGTTAACTTCTGTCTCTTTTGGAGACCTTCTTTTGCTGTCAACTGCAAATAAATGAAAATTAAAATATCAGTGACACATTTTATCAAACACAAAGGAAGCATAATTTCAAAAATAAAATAAAAACAACCTATCCCATTGCCATAGGGAGGGCATCTAGGACCCTGGTACACATCATTTCCAGTTAGTGGAGGGTGTTGCCAATTTTTCATAACAACCCCGTGCTCGAAGTAATCCCTATTGGCATCTGGGAGATTGACCACTAAAGCCCTATTTAAAAACCTAATTTTTAAATAAAAAGTACTGTCACCAACAACCCATCTATAACAAAACATAATTTCTAGAATTCCTATACGAGTTCCATGAATTTGATTTAATCTATGAACTCCGTTAACTATTCTCCACGTATTGGGGGCTATTCTTGCAGGAACCACATCAAAATATTGACAGAATTCCAAACACAAAGGGTTTGGGGGAAAAAAAGCCACATTCAGTAACGAAGAGACTGGGGAACCAATGTCCCTCAGCCAAACGAAAATAATCTGAAGGTTCAGAAAGTTCCTCCAGAACAACCCATGAAGGAATAGAGAAATCAGAACTAAACTTATCAAGCGATTCAACAAGGTAAACCATGATGAATAAAGGAAATGAAAGAGAAGGAAGAAGATCTTACAGGAAAAGGATGGATTTGTTGACAACGAACAGTGAAAGGGATGAACGCACAAGAGAGAGAGAAAATGGAAAACTCAAAGATACAGATTTGAAAAAGTAAAAGACGATATGATTCTCTGCAATGCTTAAATACCTTACCTTGGGAAAAGGTAAAAATAATGATTACAAAGGGAGACGTTTACGCTACCGGCGGCTAAAAGGACAAAAAGGGCGCGGAGATCGAAGAAGTTAAGAAAATTTAAAAAGTCTGATTCTATGAATTCGAAAAGAAAAATAAATGCAAAGAACACGCTCCTAAAATTCAGGATGACCATTTAATCCCGCCATATTTCGAGAAGAATGTTCCACACTCCTCAGTCTCGAACTGTGAAACATTGGGGGCTTCTGTTGATACCAATTTTAGTCTACTGACATGGCACAATGAAGTGGAGACACGTGTCAATCTACATGGCACTAACAAACACTTTTGAACAATACCTTGACTCCGAGGAACTCAATTTCCCCGACCAGCTCAGATACTTCGAGCAGTAGGTGCTCACTGAGGAACTTTACTGCACCGAGAAACTCATGGAGACCGAGATACTTAGGCGGTCCGAGCTGCACGTAGATCAGAGCATTTATTATCAGACAATTAAGAGGATTAAATGCGCATTAAATACTGATTATTATCATACGGATGTAAACGCTTGTTGAACAGTTATGTATTACCCATTCACATGTACAGCCTCAAGGCTATAAATACATTGTATCATCCTCATTGGGGGGGGGACCAGAATTTCTTGAGGATAATCATACTTCGAGAATTCCTAAACAGTCAATAAAAACACAAACAGTGGACGTAAGCCATTTATTCAAGGCTGAACCACTTTAAAATCTCTTGTCTCATATTTATTTTTATCTGTGATTAAATAATTAGAGATAGACTAATTTGAGAAGCTTAGGCGGTCCGAGCTGCACCTCGATCAGAGCATTTATTATCAGACAATTAAGAGGATTAAATGCGCATTAAATACTAATTATTATCATACGGATGTATACGCTTATTGAATAGCAATGTATTACCCATTCACATGTACAACCTCAAGGCTATAAATACATTGTATCATCCTCATTAGGGGGGACCGAAATTTCTTGAGGATAATCATACTTCGAGAATTCCTAAACAGTCAATAAAAACACAAACAGTGGACGTAGGCCATTCATTCAAGGCTGAACCACTTTAAAATATCTTGTCTCATATTTATTTTTATCTGTGATTAAATAATTAGAGATAGTCTAATTTTTTACATCAACAATCATGATCATGCATATTTACTTAAATGAGATATTATCCTCTCATGGCTAATCAATCACTCCGAGGAGTGACATTCCAAAATCACAAACCATATGTCCAATTGGTACTCATACAAGGTCCTTCTATGAACTTAAGACCACTCTAGGCATCGAACTATGGAACACTCACCCAAGTATTACACTAATTCCCTCACAGAGGCAAATAACATTACGTGCTATGTTTTCTCAAGTTATAACACTTGAAAATCACCATTTCTTTTCCTTTACACACTTATGTTGATTTCATTCGAAAATCACTTTCTCTTAGGACCATTTTATGTAACACATTTTTCAACATTTTTATTTCATAAAAATGTTCCACTTTACGTAAAAGTACCTTTTTACCCTTATTATTGCCAAAGTTGCAATTTATCCATTTTCATAAGTGTTATTTTACCAAAACATTGTTAAGTCATTAACCTAACTTCTTGGATGTTATTAACTCATTAACACTTGATTAACACCTTTAATCACTTTATGGGGTTAACACACTACCCAAACTATTAAATTTCTTGATTCCAATACTTTGTTTAACAAGGGAATCACTTTGGCATTTAAAGGCCATTTTCACTAGAAAATATCCATTTTTCCTTTAACATCACATGTAGTCTTGGAAATACCCATATATAATTTTCTCACCATTTCATAACACTCCTTTGGGGCTGAAATTTCTATTTTTCTTATTTCCAGTTAAAACCCATTTTAATACTTCTTAAACATGTTTGTATGCTCATCATTAACTTACTACAAATCTAAACACATGAGAATATGGATTTTAAGTCTAGAAATCCATTAAATGAGTTTTATATATGATTATCACATGAAATATCATAACATTTGTAAATACAAGATTTTCAAGACTAAATAGACATTTTTTCTTCACAAAGATGTTTCAATGTCTAAATATAAGAATCCCTTCATTTTTTGCAAGAAAACGTCAAGATTCATACTAAGAATAGCTTATCAAGCAAATGTTTCTTTAAAAACATTTTATTTCATAAAATGTTTAAACACAAGGCTTTTCCTTGGAATTTATCATCTTTTCTCAAACCATTTGAAAACCCATTTCTCAAATCTTCAAAGCTATTGAGAAATCACGAGTCATAGTTACCTAAGCATACAAATATACTACTCTTATAAACTCTAACATATTTGACCCATATATTGCAAAATAAAGTAATCTTAAACTTAACAAAAGTGGAGTTTTTCCCACCTCAAAGGAAGATTAAAAAATGGTGGAGGATATATAGAAGAAGATGGAAACCTCCCACTTACTAAAATGTCCTTAAAGAGGTTGCTTAGATCCACTAGTTTGCTTATTGAAATCTCCAAGAAAACCCCCTTCGTACTCCATTGTTTCTTCTTTATTTTCTCTCCAAAAATCCCCCAATAACTTCTTCATAAATTAATATTTTTCCCCAAAATTGGTGTAGAAGGGGTTTGAGGCTTAAATGTGGTAGGATATAAGGTAAATATGATGGTTTAGGGCTGAGGAGTGGTGATGCTATGGTAGTGGACGGTGGTTTGGGTGGTAGGGAAACTCTAAGAGCTAAAGGGGGAGAGATCTAGATAGAGAGAGAAGATATGGTGGAGAAGTGTTAGAATGTCCCCCAAAACTCTCATCTCTCTTATTAATACCCAAAATCCCCTAAAACTATTAACCTTTGGTCCACCAAAAACTCCCCCACGATTTGATCTACCCCATTGAGAGCTTGACAACTCAAATGATCCTAGGGTCTAGATTTTAAAAGCAATTCCTGAATCTGAAATTTCTAATTGTCATCAGTCTCATTCGAACGAGATTAGACTTCATTCCAACAATAACCCACATCTCGTTCGAATGAGCTTCTAATGAGGCTAGAATTTCAAACATGCGATTTTCGTTCGATGGTCATTGGAAGAGCTATTCAAACGAGATTTGAATCTCGTTTGAATAACTCAACATTTCATTTGAACGACTCAGCATTTTGTTCGAACGTATCCAAATTAAATGTTAGGCCATTCTAATCCAATTAATTGCACCAAGGCCATTACATTACCCAAATTTGGCCCATAATTTATCTCACAAGGTCTAAATCTCAATAGGGTCTCATAAAGCCTCCAAATTACATGGGTACGGTCAAAATCATAAGGGCGGGGATCACAAACAATGCCTTATCCATTAGTCCTCCCTTGGAGCCATGAGCTAAGAGATAAGAAGTGACGCTCTCGTACGAAGCATGTGGTGCTTGCTTCAAACCATACAGGGATTTCTTAAGATGAAAAACGTGTCCTAGGTGCTTTGGGTATTCAAACACCTTTTGTTATTCTACGTACACTTCCTCCTATAGAATGCCATTAAGGTAGGCACTCTTGACATCCACTTAGTTAAGTTGAACCAAATATGACATAATATGATGATTAGTAAGCGGACGGACTCAATCCTATCAACATGAGCAAATGTCTTGTCAAAGTCTACACTTTCACTTTGTGTGTAGACTTAAGTGACCAACCTGACCTCATTACGAATTATAGTACCATTCTCATCCATCTTATTCTTAAAAATCCATTTGGTACCAATCACATTTGTCTCTCTAGGTTGGGGGACTAACTCCCAAACATTGTTCTTGCAAAACTGAAGCAACTCATCTTGCATAGAGAATATCCAATGCTCATCCTTGAGTGCTTCTTTCATATTCTTAGGCTCTAATGAGGATGTGTAGAAAAATTATTTAACTTGATTCTCAAGTTGAGCTCGAGTCTTGACACCTAGTATGAGATCACCAAGTATAGCGGAAGGATCATGACTCTTTCGAACCCAAGAGAGTTGATCCTCTAAATCAAGCGCATGGTCCACCGGTGTAGTATGAGGAATGATGAGATCGTCTCACACTCGAGGTTAGGGTCAATAAACATAAAAATATCATCTTCTCTAATCATGATTTTATTGACTCCGTAACCTTAGAGGTTGGAAGGTTAAACACCCTATAATCCATACTCGATAATGAATGACCTACAAATATCCCCTCATCGCTTTAGGATTCAAACTTTCCTAAGTGCTCTCTCTCTCTAAAAATGTAGCAAGGACTCCCAAAGACACGAAAATACGACAGGTTGGGTTTCTTCCCTATCCATAACTGATATGGCATGTCTAATGTGTGTGGATGAAGATACACCATATTCATCATATGGCATGCAGTATTAACCATCTCTACCCAAAAAAGTCGAGGCACGTTTCTCCCAAGAAGCATGGATCTAACCATCTCTTGAATAGCCTGATTCTTCCTCTTAACAATCCCATTTTGTTGAGGATTATGAATGACCAAAAACTCATTTTTGATGCCCACTCCATAACAATAGTTATCCACTCCAGTTTCTTTAAATTCAGTGATGTTATCACTATGCATCCGATCAATAGTGACACCGTGTTAGCCGATACTTGATTATTAGGAACTCAATCGCATTGGACTTTTCTCTACAAAAAACACGATAAAGTATCTTGAAAAGTCATCGACCATCACGGGAATGTATCTCTTACCACGTATGCTCTCAGTACGAGTAGGACCCATAGGATCCATAAGTATCAACTCCAACACACCAGAGGTGGTAATGGTATTTAACTTACGATGGGGACTCTTGATTTGTTTTCCTTATTGGAAAGGACCAATAACCTTGGAAGTTGGTTTCCTAAGAAACGGTAAGCCATGAACTAGGTCTTTCTTCACTAATCTCTCAAGATCTCTAAAGTTCACATAACCTAGTCATTGATGCCAAAGGCCCATAGAGGAGATTGTGGCACTGTTGCACACAAAGGAGGACTTGGGAATGATCCCATACCAATTATCTTTGGTCCTCACTCCTTGTAGTAATAGTTCACCGGATTGATTATATATATTACACTCGAACCAGTCAAACTTTTTTGCATTATTTGAGTTGCATAGTTGTCTTATGATAATTAAATTATCTTTCAATCCTTCTAAGTACAACACATTATCTAGTTTAGGAAATTCGGGTATGTTAACATAACCACGTCCCAAAATACTAAACCTACTCCCATCTCCAAAGGTGACTTTGTCTTCCTTGTGATCTACAAGGTTGGTAAAAAATGATATATCACCGGTTATGTGCCTAGATCACCCACTATCACCATTAGGAGGTATCTTGAACTTTGAGAGCAACGTGAATTACAAGGGCTTTATCGTCTTTCTTAGGTACCCAAGTGGAGGTAACCTTTTGTTCGCCGTTATCATTGTTAGCTTTAGTCGTAGCGTTATAAGAGTTCTCAAAAGTCATAGACATCCTTTGAAATTCTTCCATTAAGCTTTGAGAAGTGGCGACTAGGAACTCAACTTTATCTCTAAGACTAGCAAAGTTTCTATGGTGGTGCGCGGGAGTATGTGTACGTTTAGTTCTCCCTAACCTGTAGAAAAATGCCCGAGGGTGACCTCTTTTTTTTCAATGGGTGCAAACATAAACTTATTTGGGTCTACATTGGTTTACTCGTTTAGGTTGAACTTTGTTTTGTGGTTCAGGTTAAGGCCCATAAAGATCTACCACAAATTTAGGAATCGGTTCGAGTGCGACATGAGAAGTGGATGCAACATCATAACCCATTCCTTTCCTCTCCCTAAAATCTAAAGCGGGATCGAGTAACATCTTACCTACTTTTTTCAATGCATACTCTATAGTAACCTTGACCTCTTAGCCACGTTAGAGATCTTTCTCAAGTTGGGATACAAGGGCTTCAAGTTTCTTACGAGTCTCCAATGAAGCTTGAAGATCTCTCGTAAGACTAGCCACTTTATTAGTCAAGTCACCATTTTCCCTTTTCACTAAAATAACTCTCTCTCCAAAAGAAAATCTCACATAGGACTCTCTCTCTCTCTACTTTTTCAACTCTATTTCTAGCGATAACACCCTAAGCGATAAATTTTTGTTTTGATTTTTCATTTTAAAGGACTCGGTGTGAAGTTCGGTGTAGTCTCATCGAAGGACACTTTCTCCCTCACTCAAATCTTCATTTCCCTCACTCTCTCTGGAATGAATACCCTCATTGTCGAGGTAATTATGCTTAGAAAATTCCTCATCAGTGTGAGGTGTACTAGATGTAATAATATGACTGCCCATGAACACGGTGAAGTTACGTCCATGCAGTGATTCATCCCCGAAATTCAACAACTCAACCTCGCTATCGCTAAGAGTAGCATTGTAGGTGGCTTTGCCTTTTCCTTGTCTTTTTAACGTCATAGCACACTCGTGGGCTTTGTGACCTTTATTGTCAAATTTTAATTGCTAAAATTACCGCAAGTGCACAGGTTATTGAAATATAGTGGGTGTAATTACGGGTCGAACCCTCAGAGATTTATTTAATTTTTATAAAGTATTGATTGTCCAGCTAGACATATGAGTGAATGAAAGTAAGAAATAAAAATAAAAACAGAATACAGGAAAAAGTATAAGAGATAATCTTACAGGCGGAAGAAACTAAGGTGTCGAATCCGTTTGTCAATTCTAATCAAATTAACACATTAATTTAATTCCAAAATTCCAAATTTATAATACAAAATATACCAACTCTCGTCGCATACATTTCAGAGAATATAACATTACATGCATTCAAAATATTTTATTGTCTCTTATATTAGACACCATAAATCCCTATTCCCTCGAAAATATCACGTCTAAATTTTTAATGTGTATTTAAGCATGAGATATCAAAACATCTAACTACAAGCATAACCCATAAAAAATAATAAGTTAAAATTTTTAAAGCATGAATTTATAATTAATTCTTGAGGTTTAAAAATAAACTCTCGTGCAATTTTAAGCGAATTCCGAATTATTTTTATTTCAAATTAAAACACATCGGAATATGTACAAAAGTAAATTAACATATGTATTTTAATTAGTCATGACAAACATCACCTAAGTCCTAGTAATTACACTACTTACACATCATATTTGACACATAAATATAGCAAGATGAAATAATAATTTTCATTAATAAATGTCAACTTACAAAAATCGTGCAAAACTTGAGTTACAAGACACAATATGCTCCATCCAAGTCTACCTAAAAAATACTAGCTACACAGATTTTATCTTTCAAAGTGTGTCTAATCCATATATCCTAGGTACCCCGTGTCTCTCCTCCTCATTTATGGGTGAGAAAACGAACTCCCCTGAACACAAAATTGGGAAATACGGAAGGAAATAAGGGAGCGGTGGAGAAAAATCGTGGGAGATAGCATTTTCTTTCTTTTTGGAGTAAGTGGGTATGTGGTAGTAATGGGTTTATGGGCAAGGGAAATAGCATGGGTTTAAGAGTTGTTTGCTAGATTTTGAGCAGGTGAGGGGGTGGTTTTGGTTCATGGGTTCGGACATGGGGTGTTTTGGTGATGGTATGTGAGTTGTAGTTTAGTGGGTTATGGTGTAGGTGGTATCTTAGAGGTTGTAGAAGAAGATGAATAGTGTTGTGGGGTAGTTTAGGTGTGAGTGAGTGTATGTTATTAGGGTTTGGGTAGTTTGTAAAACTTAATTAAAAACTAACTAAAATATTTATAACATATCTAAAAAACTATAACGGTTATAAATTTCTAAAAAATGAAATCTAACAAAATTAATAAACTCAATTTTAAAAATAAAAGATTCAAAATAATAAAAGTATATTATACACACCTAGTATCATCATATATAGACACGAACCTAGTACTATTTAAAATGACACACACAGACACATACGTACTATATTTGTATTTACATAAAATAATAAATAAAATAAAGACACTAATAAAATAAGATGATAAAATAATAGAATAAAATAAGATAAATATGACACACAGGAATAAAAGTTAACACTACACAGATAAAATAAAATATGTACTTAAAAAAAATTCTAAAAATATGAAAATACAAATTAACAAACACCCAAGGTGCAGGTACATATTGGCTCGGTTTTAAGGGTCGGTTTGGGTGAGTGGAATGGGTTTGACTTCATGCTTTGACTGTTGATTTTCTTTCGGTGTCAAACTTTGCACGGACATAAATTCTTTGTTTCAACTCCGATTGATACTCCGTTTGAACCCCGACGTCTCTTGATTAAAGGCCTTCAGTTTTCATGTTTGGTCCGAGTCCAAAATTAGTCATTTGAATTTACAATTTAGTCCCTGAACTTGCGTAGGTGTCCATTTCATGTTCGAACTACGTCCATTATTCGCCGCTTGCAATCTAAACCTATCGATACTCAAAACAAACCTTGCACAAAAGATTAACAATGAATATTAAAGGTCATGACTAAAATATGTGAACGTGAAGTTCTCAAAATTTCATTATTAACCCCATTTATTCTAAAATTTGTATTTTTCATTAAAATAACAAAAATAACTCTCAAAGCTCTTTATTTACAATAAATTGGGAATAACAACGCTTAGAATTGGGTGTAAATAATATAAAATAATGCATTCATCAAATACCCCCAAACCTAAACTTTGCTAGTCCTCGAGCAAAACTAAAATTTTGAAATCTGACTTACTTTCATAGGAATCACGGTTGCACTTGGCATGTCAAACAATCCCTTAAACCCCTAGGTTACCCTAATGGATGATTTTTATCTCGTGAGGGTTTATAGTGAATATACCCGCAAAATTCAAAAACTTGACTCAATTTACAAAAGATACAACTATAATATAGCCAAGTTTGAATGCAACTTCATAAATATAGCAGTACTTCACTTTTCAATCTCAACTTATCGTGTGTGTGTGTGTGTGCATAGCCAATATAACCTTCCATTTCAAAAGATTTGATCGTTACATTTCTTATCCGAAAGTTCGTTTCGATTTCAAAATCTCACGGGATGCACTCTCAATCGAAACACTCGGAAATAGGTTATTTTCTCTCGGTATATGTGAATAAAAGAGTAAACTTAAATGAACAAATTTCACATATACATGATCAAAAACGGACTTTTTAATAATGGATGAATATGATCTCATGAATGGAAAATCGATTGCTTATAAAAAAACGTTGAATCGCACAATAGACCCTATTCATGTTATCTCCATACTATAAATAAATTCACTTGAGATCGATTAGGACTTTCTTTGGTTGTATTGTAGGGTCGGATTTGGATAGGAATCATGGTTTTGAAGTTCAAATTTTTTGAGAATATAGAGTTTTTTTTCGATAATTTGAGGGAAAGAACTTTTTTTCCTGACCTCCATTTTTCTTTTCTCTTTCCTTTTTCTTTTCAACTCCATTTTTTTCATCTTCTTTCTTTATTTTTTTCCACGTCATTATTTTTATCTTTTTTCTTTCTATTGGCATTTTTCCTACCGTAGTCCCACCCTAGTATTCTCAGAAAAAGGGCATGGCTTCTTTTTATGGGCTTTAAACTCCCAGTTAGAGTTAGGTAGAATAACAAATTTTCAACAAAAACGCTTATTATTCTTTTTGGCTCAAATGGGCTTGCAATGGAATAATGTAAAAAGGTTGGAGTTTGGGCTTAATTTTGGGCTTTCAAACGATGGCCTAATCTCATTTCTCAAGTTTCGTTAAGTTCATTTGTGTCTCAAGATGACTTACTAAGACTTCTAGTGCTTTAGATTCACATCTTGACTGTTAGTTTTCAGTAATCGAACAAAACAATGAATTTGAGGCCATCAAAAAATTTGTCACTGAAGGAAAGTTTGAGTTAATTTAACTCGGATTGATTTAAATCTCTTGGAAGCGATAAATGGCACAAAAATCTTATCGGGTTAAAATCTCCACATTTATTCGTTAAGCATATTAACTTTTGTCTCAAAATCCATTTTTGATCATATTGTATGGCTAGTCTATAAAAATTCCATAAGTTGAGAGATCCATGAATTAATTCTATATTAAGAAATCGTTTCAACGGTAAATTATATTGAAAATCTTTTTAGATTTTTGAAATTTTATTGATTTTTTTTCAAAAATACCATGCTTACCCCCAAACCTAAATTTCATTGTCCTTGATGTATGCTCAAACTAGAAATATGGACAAAGCAAATAAAGTACATAAGTAAAAGGACGATACTACTCGTGAATTTTCACTTGCATTACCAACTTCCAACCAATCTCACATTCCTTTAATCATAAATGAAAAGTCTGAACAATTGAGAGTCAAACCAATAAATACAGTATACACATGAAGGCACATAATGAATGTGGTGAGTGAAATTAACGAGATGCACAATAATATTGTAACAGAGATGGTTAGCCTCGCAGAGACTATCATAATGAAATTTCGAATGACATGCTAATATTAGGTTTCCCTCAAACTCGAGAAAGAATAAATTGGGCTCTAAATAAGACGCTCCTCTACTCATGTCCTCGATCTCATCCAAAGACATAAATGACAAAGGTGGACGTGGTGGAATAGGACAATACGACATGACAAAACATGTGTCACCAGGTGGAAATGGTCGAATGATTTTTTCAATCTCATCATTAATAGATAAAACCTCACGTGTCAGCATACTCTCAAAGGGATCAGACTTGTTTTCACAGAGAAGGAATTAATCTATCATATTGTCCTAGTCCCTCTCCTCTAAGTAACGAAGTGAGTCCAATAATGATTGGACTTCAACAGTAATATCCTCATCAACCGTGCCAAATTCTTTCTCAAAATCTTCAAGACTCATATCCAGAGACAAATAAGGTGTCCAAGCACATAAATCGGTTGTATCACTATTCAATGAGGTAGTGATATCGTTCGTTTTTTGAACGTACTTGACTTCAGTCTTTCCATCATCAGACGCTGGCCTCTATAAATTAAACACATTCAAACCCATGGTCATGTTCCCAAATGAAAGGTTCAGTTGCCCACTACGACATCGAATGACAGCGTCGAAGGTGGACAAAAAGGGTCGACCGAGGATGATCGGGATTTTATGGATAAGTTTAGTACGTTTTGTGTGTCTAAGACCACAAAGTCTACCGGAAAGCTAAACTCACCCACTTTAATCAAGACATACTCTACAACACCTTTAGGTATCTTAATGGATCGATCGGCTAAGGACAAAGTCATCTTAGTGGGCTTTAACTCCCCCAAACCTAGTTTTCTCATACACGGTGTATGGCAGAAGGTTCACGCTAGCTCCTAAGTCTAAGAGAGCTTTCTCGAAGTGATGCTCCCCTATCTTAATATGGATCATCAATATCCTGGGATCCTAGTAATTGACGAGAGTTCTATAAGAAATGATCGAGCTATCTTGCTCGGCAAGAAAATCCTTCTTGGGCACGTTAGTGTTTCTCTTGAAGGTATAAAGGTCCTTCATAAATTTGGCATAGGATGGGACTTGTTGTGTAGCATCAAGCAGTGGGATATTGATTTGTACTTTCTTGAATACTTCCAACATCTTATCAACTTGTGCCTTCTTCTTTTGGGGCACCAATCGTTGGGGAAATGGAGCTTTTGGAACATAGGTCTCTACAGATGACTCGAAAGACAAGGGTGGGGAGGAAGTTGGATCCACATGTGAATCTTCCTTCTCCTTAAGTTTCTCGGATTCACTCTCGATGGGTGGTGAGACATTCTTTTCGACTTTCTTACCAGACCTAAGTGTGATGATGACTTTGAGATCCTCTAGGGTTTGTGATGAACCGACGTTGTCTTGAACAAAAAATTGACCTTTAGGCATGTTCCCTTTAGAATTAGGCTCGGGTTGGCTTGGGAACGTTCCTTTATTTATCTCGCTTAATGCATTGTCTAATTGACTCACTTATACCTCTAATTTGGCAATCGATTGAGTATTGGCATGCAAGATTTGTTGTGTGGATTGGAGGACACTTTGTGTGATTTGTTGGAATTGCAGGGTACTTTGGGAAAGTAAATTCATCATTTCTTTTAAAGATGGAATCTTTTGGGGTGACAAAAACAACGGTGCGGGGATGATCTTTTGAAAACCCAGGGGTGGGTTACTTGAAGATTGACCTCCACTACCTTGGTATTGACCTTTAAACCATGAAAGTTAGGGTGATCCTTCCAACGTGGATTTTAAGTAGTGGAAAATGGGCCATATTTGGGCCTATTTTGATAGAGGGTGTTAGCCTGCTCATTCATAGCTTTGTGGGTCAGAAGGGTGGGGAAACTTTCGATGAGGCGGTCGAAACTATCGCGAAGCAAGAACATAGGTGACCCTACATGTTGCGCGGAGGAATCTGCCACTCGATTACCCTACTTGCTCATTTCTAAGGCTTCTAAACGTCGGGCTAATGTAGCCACTTTGGCTTTCAGTTCAAAACCTTATTCTTATTGATGAGTATTACCTTCCTTAATTGTGGTGGCCCTAGAATCCTAATGGGGTGTCCATCGCTGGGACTTTTGAGCAACGAATTCTAAAAATAACCATGCATCAGCCTCACTCTTCTCTGTGAAATCTCCACTACGCATTAGTTCAAGCATAGACTGAGTAGTATAATCGAAACCCTCATACAAAATCTGGATTTGACGACCCAATTCGACTCCATGGTGAGGACATTGCAGGATCAGGTCCTTGAATCTTTCCAAGTACATCCATAAAGCCTCTCCCTCTTTTTGATTGAAAGTATTGATGGCATGACGTATTGCCATCGTCTTTTGATTAGGAAAAAAATTTTGCAAAAATTTAGCACTCAACTGATTCCATGTAGTGATGGAATTTGGTTTAAATGAGAGTAACTAACTCTTAGCTTTGTCCTTTAACGAAAATGGAAATAGTTTTAGTATAACAATCTCATTGGTGAGTTGTTGTAACCTAACCGTTCCACAAATTTCTTCAAACTCACGCACGTGGAGGTATGGGTCCTTCTTTTCTGTGCCTCGAAAGATGGGAAGTAAATGAATTATCCTCAACTTGAACTCGAAATTGTTTGCATTATGCGGGGGAAGAAGTATGCATGATGGTTGACTTGCCCTATTGGGATACAGGTAATCCTTTAGGGCATGAGTTTCTAGCTCATCTCCCATCTCGGTGAAAATCGAGGTGTTACCTATAATAGTATCGGGAATACTAGACTCCACTCTAGCTAAACGACCAGTAAGATCTCAAACCCATCCTACCATACACCGTGCTCACTCGAGTTTTTTATTTATTTATTTATTTATTTATTATATATATATATATATATATATATATATATATATATATATAAGGAAATTAATTCGACTTAAGGCCACATAATTCCTAAACTAGCACAAAGCAATTTGAGTTTATCTAAGTTAGGTGAGGGGAAATTCAATTTTTAATATCTTGTTTCTTGAGATTATTCATTGACAACGGGTCTCTGAAATAATCTCCCTAATTAGAAAGCTCTTACTCTTTTCCGAGGGAGAATTTAAAAGACTACCAACTACGGACTATCGCCTCAAATTCCAAATTTTTCCTCCAGGTAGGTGGTCGGTACGAAGACTCATTAAAAACCACCAATCTTAGTCAAGGTAAAAAATGGAATCGATTTGACAATTCTGCGTTCGAATTTGCTTTTAATCATAGACTAGTTAAGAGTTTTCCTATGAGCTATGTTATACCCTATGGCCAATGTCTAATCAATTTTAAGTTCAGAATGATGCCTCGGGTAATAAAAATGCTCTGGTAGCTTAGTGATTTGTGGGCCAAGAAAGGGTGATTGAATCCCCACCTTATCTTAAAATTGGGTTTTTCCCTTAAATCAAATTATGTAACGTTCTTATGGAAATTTGTGAAAATAGTTTCACGTATGAGCACACAAGACTTACCTCCGGCGTGAAATTTTTACGGTCACTTGTTTATGCCGGGCCGAAGTTTTATTTGACGACGATCGGAGGGAAATGTCGATTACATTTCAGTCGTCTCCGAGAGTGCCTTGTGCCCGTGACAAAGATTGCAGAAGTAATTTAGCCTTTTCCCACAGTTTCTTCCTTTTCCGTATTTTTCTCTTTTCTTACCTTTTTTTTCTTGTTTCTTTTTTTAATCTACAAAGAACACAAAAACTATATCAAGTGTAAAGTGCAACAAAAATTATTAAATACAAAAATAATTACATATGCACTTACAATGTATTTTTTTTAAAGCAGAAAGAAAAAAACATTGATAAAAGCACACTATAAGATTGGGGGAAGAAATATACTGAAAAAAATGTTATTGGAAATAAAGAAAAAAAAATATTTTTTTGTATTTTTAAGTACTTTTATGACAAAACTAGTGTTAAAAACAACTAGTTATTCATAAAAGATTTTAACTCTGATTTTTTTTGTACAAATTATAGCAACTTTGAAATCTGGAATGTTCCAGAAAAAATAATTAATTTCGAATTTCCCAAATTTGTAGGTAGTTTATGACAAAACTAGTGTTAAAAACCACTATTTACCCAAGAAAAATCAAATCCAATTTAAAAAATGATTTTTTTATATACTGAAAAAATAGAAAATATTAGGCTAAATATATATATATATATATATATATATATATATATATATATATATATATATATATATATATATATATATATATATATATATTAGTTTTTTTTATAATTTATTTTTTGCTCCAAATTACAGAACCTTGAAATCTGAAAATATTTAGAAAGATAAAGTATTTTAATTTATTTTTTTCTCTTTCTTCAAATTTTTGGTACTTTTATGACTTAATTAGTGTCAAAAATAACTATTTAAGCCCTAAAAGAATCAAACCCATTTATTTATTTTTCTGAATAAAAAAAATAATGCTACTGTTTATAGATATATATATATATTCTGTTTTTTTTTTTCAAATTTTACTAGTTCGAAAGTCAATACGTTTAAAATCAACCAAAATCCCCGGCAATGGCGCCAAAATCTTGTTGTCAAATTATAAATTTTAAAACTACCGCAAGTACACGGGCTATTGAAATATACTGGGTGTAAGTACGGGTCGAACCCAAAGAGATTTCGTCGATTTTTATAAAGTATTGATTGTCCAACTAGACATATGAGTGTATAAAAGTGATTGAGTTTCTAAAATAAGAACAGAATAAACGAACAAGTATAAGAGATAATCTTAAAAGCGGACAAAACTAGGACGTCGAATCCATTTGTCAATTCTAATTAAATTAACACATTAATTAAATTTCGTAATTCCGAATTTATAACACAAAATATATCGACTCTCGTCGCATACATTTCGGAGAATAAAACATTACAAGCATGAAAATAGTTTACTATCTCTTAAATTAGACACCATAAATCCTTATTCCCTAAAAAATATCACGTTCTAAATTTTTGAATGTGTATTTAAGCATGAGATATCGAAACATCTAGGTGCAAGCATAACCCATAAAAAATAACAACTTTAAATTTGTAAAACATGTATTTATAATTAATTCTTAAGGTTTAAAAATACACTCTCGTGCAATTTTAAGCGTACCGAATTATTTTTATTTCAAATTAAAATATATCGGAATATGTATGAAAGTAAATTAACATGCTTAATTTAATTAGTCATGACAAACATCACCTAAGTCCCAGTAATTACATTACTCACACATCATATTTGACACATAAATATTGCAAGATGAAATAATAATTTTCATTAATAAATGTCAACTTACAAAAATCGTGCAAAACTTGAGTTACAGTACAGAATATGCTCCTTCCAAGTCTGCCTAAAAAAACTAGCTACACAGATTTTATCTCTCAAAGTGTGTCTAATCCATATATCCCATGTACCCCGTGTCTCTCCTCCTCATTTATGGGTGAGAAAACGAACTCCCCTGAACACAAAATTGGGAAATATGGAAGGAAATAAGGGAATGGTGGAGAAAAATCGTCGGACATAGCATTTTCTTTCTTTTTGGAGTAAGTGGGTATGTGGTAGTAATGGGTTTATGGGCAAGGGAAATGGCATGGGTTTGGTTTTGGTTCATGGGTTCGGAGAGGGAGTGTTTTGGTGATGGTATGTGAGTTGTAGTTTAGTGGGTTATGGTGTAGGTGGTATCTTAGAGGTTGTAGAAGAAGATGAATAGTGTTATGGGGGTAGTTTAGGTGTGAATGAGTGTATGTTATTAGGGTTTGTGTAGTTTGTAAAACTTAATTAAAAACTAACTAAAATATTTATAACAAATCTAAAAAATTATAAGAGTTATAAATTTATAAAAAATGAAATCTAATAAAATTAATAAACTCAATTTTAAAAATAAAAGATTCAAAATAATAGAAAAATAATAAAAGTATATTATACACACATAATATCAGCATATATACACACGAACCTAGTACTATTTAAAATGACACATAAACAGACACATACGTACTATATTATATTTACATAAAATAATAAAATAATAAATAAAAATAAAGACACTAATAAAATAAGATAAATATGACATAAAATTTTAAGGAGGTGAGGGGGTGGTTTTGGTTCATGGGTTCGGACAGGGGGTGTTTTGGTGATGGTATGTGAGTTGTAGTTTAGTGGGTTATGGTGTAGGTGGTATCTTAGAGGTTGTAGAAGAAGATGAATAGTGTTATGGGGGTAGTTTAGGTGTGAATGAGTGTATGTTATTAGGGTTTGTGTAGTTTGTAAAACTTAATTAAAAACTAACTAAAATATTTATAACAAATCTAAAAAATTATAAGATTTATAAATTTATAAAAAATGAAATCTAATAAAATTAATAAACTCAATTTCAAAAATAAAAGATTCAAAATAATAGAAAAATAATAAAAGTATATTATACACACATAATATCAGCATATATACACACGAACCTAGTACTATTTAAAATGACACATAAACAGACACATACGTACTATATTATATTTACATAAAATAATAAATAAAAATAAAGACACTAAAAAAAATAAGATAAATAGGACACACACGAACAAAAGTTAATTCTACACAGATAAATAAATTATACTAAAAATATGTACATAAAAAAATTCTAAAAATATAAAAATACAAATTAACACACACCCAAGGTGCAGGTACATATTGGCTCGGTTTTAAGGGTCCATTTGGGTGAGGGTATGGGTTTGACTTCGGGATTTGACTATTGACTTTCTTTCGGCGTCGAAGTTTGCACGGCCATAAATTCTTCATTTTATCTCCGATTGATATGCCGGTTGAACCCCGGCGTCCCTTGATTGAAGGCCTTCAGTTTCCGTGTTTGGTCTGAGTCAAAAATCAGTCATTTGACTTTGCAATTTAGTCCCTAAAATTGCATAGGAATTTATTTCATATTCGAACTGCATCCACTGTTCGCCGCTTGCAATCTAAACCTGTCGATACTCAAAACAAACCTTGCACAAAAGATTGGCAAAGAGTATTAAAGGTCATGAATAAAAGTTGTGAGCGTCAAGTTCTGAAAATTTCATTATTAACCGATTTATTCTCAAATTTGTATATTTTTTTTATTAAAATAGAAAAAATAACTCTAAAAGATCTTTATTTACAATAAATTGGGAATAACGACGCTTAGAATTGGGTGTAAATAATATAAAATAATGCATTCATCACCTTACCCTCGCACTCATAGCATATATCCTCATATTTCTTAGGGTAATCTCCTCTCGCTTTTTCAAAATTTTTCTTGTCCGATTGAAAATCTTTATTTTTCTCGAAACTTTTGTTTTCTTTGGAAGAATTTCCTTTTCCTGGCTTGAGAAATTTTTGGAACTTTTTCTAAAAAAAGGCAAGATAGTCGAGATCAAAATCAAATGTGGATTCAGAAGAGACCTTTTCTTTATTTTTAGGTTCGACTTTCAAAGCAATCCGTTTTTCTTTCTGCTCTTGAATTTTAGGGAACATATCGATTTCATAAGTTTGAAGGTCTCCTACGAGTTCTTGTAACCTAAGCATATCTAAAAATCCCAACGAATTAAGTACCGTGACTTTAGGGATAAAATATTACGACATGGATCTCAAAATCTTTTACACAACTCTCGTATCTGGAATTCTCTCACCCAAATTAAAACTAGAATTGACTATATCAGATAATTTAGAATAAAATTTATCAAAAGCCTCAGATTCTAGCATAGTGATAGTTTCAAACTGTGTGATGAGATTCTGTAGCTTAGAAGCTTTCACATCGTTGGTACCCTCATGAGTGAGATAGAGGGTATTAAGTGATTCCTTAGACTTGGCACACGTCATGATACGGAATAACTAGTCAGGGGTGACAACTCTAGAAATTGCACTAAGTCCACGAGAGTTAAAATTACTCTGCTCGAAATCATCCTCTGTCCAAGAAGTGACAGGTTTTAGACTTGTGACATTGTAGTTAGTCACAGTGGGTGGTGTCCACCCTCGTTCACAGATAAGCCAGACTCTCTCGTCAATCGACTTCGAGCTTTTTAATATGCGTAAAATGACACATCAAAATTAGGTAGCCTATTATACAAATTTTCCGTATAATCCCAAATTTAAATACAACACAATAAATTAATGTAATCAGGTTTGTTACCAATTTAAGAAAGCTCGTGGGGGGTCATATGGAATTACTTGTATCTTAGGCCAACCAAACAAGTTCATTTTTTACCAAATTTTATCTTGATTTAATTTGAAGTGAACATGCAATATAGTATGATCTCAAATTCCAAACCAAAGAGGAGGAGGAGAAGAAGAAGAAGAAGAAGAAGAAGAAGAAGAAGAAGAAGAAGAAGAAGCAGAAGAAGAAATTAAGGATCAATCCCTTTTGGGAAAAACCTTTAATTTAGCACTATTAAAGAATTTGACAAAATCAAATGACTTATATAATACTTAGAGATCCAATAAGTATGATGCACAGGTGTCTTCAATTCTTTAATATAAAGTGATGTAGTCTAGCACCACCCATAAGAAGCAGATCTTCCCTCGAAATCCATCGATAAGCCTTGGGAATACGCAATTCCCTTTTTCTTCAGTAATAGAGACTCAACTGCACAAATCAGCATTAGAGAAATTCTCTGCAAGGGTTTTAGAACATTGATTATGTTCTTGATTTGGTAACATGATCTTCAAAGATCCAAGGGGTTTGGATGAATAATGGTAGAGTTTGATCACAAAAATAATTCTAAAAAGGCTTGGAGAAAAGTCTAATCTCGCATCACTATTTATAGGGAACGTTGTTGTAAGGTATAATGATTTAATATTTGGAAAGGATTTAATGGAAAATAAAAACACGCATTCTCATCCGAACGAACTTCCACCTCATTCAAATGATGTACCTCATCTCGTTAGAACGTATTTCTAATGAAACTTCGAATGAAATTCTAGAGCGTACCTAAAAGGCGACGTTCCAGATCTCATTCGAATATTCTAACGACATAGCCAATATCATTCGAACTACATTCCAAGTCGTTTTAATGAGTTGGGAAGTGTTTTATAAATTATTTAAAAACATTTTGTATATTTTTAAATGCAAAATATTTTTAAAAAAAACCTTTGAAATTTAAAGCTTTATCAAACAACCTCATAACTCTTCTCGAATGATGTTGTGACGAACGATCTTCAATCTTCTAAATGTCACCAACTTCTTCTCTTCGAATACTTGAGAACATTCATGAAAGTGGAGTGGGGTGTAACGCGATAAGACAAATAAAAATTAAAATGAGCAATTATAAAATGCTCTTATAATTTTGAGCTAAAACAACTTTTACTTTTAGTATTCAATCTATTCCAATCAGCTGAGTCAACAAATGATATTGTTTTTTTTATCGCAGTTAATGTACAAACAACTTGATTTGGGATCGTTGTTTAGATGAGTTGAAAGATTTTGGAAAAAATCACATTTTCTTAGTTGAACACGTGTTTAATAAAATGACCATGTCATCATTTATTACGATACTAGTTATTGGTGCACACGCATCACATGTGCAATGTGTGTTGAATTATAGTGTTCCATAAAAGTCCAATTATAATTTTTAATAAAAAAAGAATTCCATAATAAAAAGTGGAATGCATTGCACTTACTTAATTTCCTTATGGATGTCACCTTTATTAGTACATACATTTTCACCTTTTGTAATAGATATTTTGATGATTTAAAGAATCACAAATCCATAAATCTTAAAAAATTTGTTTATTTTGACCAAATTTCTGACATAAAGTGGTGAATAGGATTCCATGTTGTCTTTGTGGACACTCTCCATAGATGTAAATGAAGTCAGATTTATTAGATATGGGAGAGAAATTTCTTTTTCCCCAATCAAAACTTAGTTTGATTGAACAATGTTTAGAGACGCGTGGCAACTTAAGGTAACCAAACAAATTTAAGGTGGGATGAATTGGAGAAACCGTTTAAAATTTGTAGAGTATTAGGCAGACTCTGATGGATTATTTTTTAAACTCATCTTATCATATGTGGAAAATCTATCTCATTGGTTCTCTTTATCTACTAGGACGTTTTCTACTAAGATGGAAATGATACTTTAATTTGTTCTCCAATGATGATATATTTCTATGTGAATTAAGATTATTTTCTTGCCTATAAATCTATCCACATCATCTTCTCCAACTTCAACAGAATTTCTAGATGTAGAAATCCTGATTGAAATCATCAAAGTGAATCAGCACCCATGTCAGACCCACCTCCAGATACAAAGGTTTGTTGGCGAACTTTTTTTTATTTCTTTTTCTAACACATAAATTCAATAAGATAGAAAATCATATTGAAATAGGCCTTATTACATTCATTCCCTATCATATAAATGGTTACCAATAGTAAATGCATTTTAAGTGGTGTAACCGGGGTCTGTGAAGAACTGGAACGGGTGAGGCGTGACCCACTCCAATGGAATATGTCTTCAAGGTCTTCAACATTTCAAGAGCAACTCTGGAAGAAAACCTTGCTCTTATGGTAACAATGGAGTAAATGCTATGACCATATTCACAAAAGAGAAAACTTCATAAGAAATAATGATATATGGGAGAGAGAAATCTGCTAAGAATAATGGTTGTATTAATGGGAGTGAAGAGGCAAGCACTTTGACACTTTGACACTTAGAGAGAGAGAGAGAGAGAGAGAGAGAGAGAGAGAGAGAGAGTAGGGAGAGAATACTAGTTATGGTGCTATTTTGGCAGAGTAACAACGTAACTTGAGTTTTCTTCTTATCTTGACCTTACCAAAGGGTCCTATTTATAGGTATATACTAGGGATGACTTGGCGTTTTGGGTGCCAAAAATGAGAGGAAACTTCAGGATAAAGTTTTCAATGTACCTTTTATCCTTATTTGTTTGTTATCCGCATGTCCCCTCTGACAGGGGACATCTGGTGCCTACCAAAGTCAAAAACCAAATGTGTCTCCCACTGGTGACAAATATTTTATTTGGTAAATATCATTTCAAGAAGTAACTTGTTGTACAAACTTTGTGAAAAACTTGAGAGTGGACTTGAGAGCCACTCTCTCCAAACTACATTTTGTAATAGCTATTTTCCTTGTGAGCACCTCTAGACTATTCACTTATTTATTCTAAGCGTGGGTTGTGTGAGTGATTGAGTGACTCCTAGAGTCCCTCTACTAGTATTCTCTCTATCCTAAAGTGACAAGTGGTTGAGCTTTCTCAACGAACCATGTGTCTCAGACACCAAACGAAAACTCCCTGGAGATCCCAAGTAGTCTTCTTTAGCCATGCTTGCTCAAATAATGCTACCCGTACAATCAAATAATCATTAGTAATTTGTTAGCTTCTATATAAAAATCTTGGGTATGGGACCACATGTGGTGGACCCCCTCATCCTAAGTCATTTTTGGGTGATAATTTTAGGAAGGGGCCACTCTAAGTGGATCCCCTTGACTTGAGTAATTTTCTGTGAAGTCAATCTTGGGAAGGGGAGACACTCAAATTGAGTCCCCTTGCCCTTAGCGTTTCTCTATGCCATCAAACTTGGGCAGTGGTGCCACTCGAGGTGAATCCCCTCGCCCTGGATCTTTTCTGTGTTATGTCAATTTTTTGGCATTGGGGGGCACTCAAGGTGGATCTTCTCACCCTAGGCTATTTTCTATAATGGTTCAAACTAAAGGCAGTGGGGGTCACTCCAAGAAGATCCCCTCTCCCTAATCCATCTTCAATAATATTATATATTAGGGAAAGGGGACACTCAAGGTGAGTCCCCTTGCCTTGGGCTTTTGTTTTTACAGCTTGTCAATCTTAGGTAGTGGGGCCACTAGAAGTGAACCCATCACCCTAAATTATCATTAGTAACAAAAATCTTGGGCATAAGGGACACTAAAGGTAAATCTCCTCATCCGAATCCTTTCTTCAGTAATATCAATCTTGGTAAGAGAGGTCACTCAAGGTGAGTCCCCTCCCCCTTGGCCTTTATCTTATAGGATGTTAATCTTGCGTAGTGGGGCCACTCGAAGTAGATCCCTTCACCCCAGTCTTCTATAATTCATCTAACGAGTGAGAAACCTTCTACATTAATTCCCTCGTGCAAATTCTTTTGTGTTGGGTATACCAAAGGTCTTTGAACAAAATCATTTCTTCTTCTTGGAATTTAAAAGGTTCACTAGCCTTTTCATCATTGCTTTTGGATCATTAAGTGGTCCTATCATTTTCTCCCAGATTTGTGGTCTCAAGGAGACACGTGTCATCCTAGTAATTGGGTAATCATTTGCCTATCTTTTAGCCGCCCAAGCGTGCGTGTCCTCTTTGGTATAAAAGGATCATTAAAAAAAATCACTTTTAGTTTAGGCATTTAAAATTTGCTTCAGAGTTTGCTGAGAGAGGAAACTTCCATCGTTAAAACTCCATAGCTTTTATCACTAGAAAACCCTCAATGATTCCCTTTTTAAATGGCTTCTTCTTTTAAAACTCCTTCGCCTCCATCGTCGCCACCACTAGCTAACTGCTAGTGGGGTCTTTGCCTATTTCTTTGATGGTATCCACTGTTTGGCCACCGGTGTTACTACCATGGCCACGATGATCATCAAAACTACTTCCACCGCCATTGACAGTTCTTCTTCACGGGGTCCCTCGTATACGACCACCCTCTCAAAGTCACAACAGGAATACTTGGCAAAACGCTCTAAAGAGATTTTTGTTTACATCGTCTTGCCCCTTACTTTGGGGAGCATGACATTTTCATGCCTTCACTAGACAATTTTGATTAGAAGTTCGCTGCTAAGATAGTCGAGCGGCCCCAAGTGGGCCCAGGTGAGTCCCCTGACCTTCCCATCAATTTTCCTAATATCATTGTTAGGGTTAGAGTGGATAGGGGTGATTTACCACACTCCAATATTAATCTCAATGTTTTTGGAGGTGCCCCGGAGGAGTGGGACCTCTGGGTTAATCATGTCCTTGACACCCCTCGCATAGGGTTATCATCCAGGGGCTTGGGTCATTAGGGCTATTGACAGTTTGAAGACCTGCAACATAGCCAAACATGCCACTGAGTTCAACTTGTCGGTTTCTCGTTGGAGCAGATATTCTCACACTTTTATAACTAGTTGGGGTAAGTTTACTATTACTGTAGAGGATATTTGCGAGTTTATTGCTCTTCCTTATTTGCGGAGTCATGTTTTCACCGATGGTTTTGAGGATGACCAGGAGGAAGAGATGCTGCAAAAACTCCATGCCTCTCTTTTTGAATGTTCTAAGTATTTTTCCATCAACAAAATTGGTGCCACCAAGCACTCATTTGCAAACTGGTAGAGATATTGGTTTGGAGAATTTGAGTCCCTTCTTAAGGGAGAGAGCTTGAGTAGGGAGGCCAAGAACCAGGATGGCCCTAAGATCAAATCTCCTTCACACTTGGTAGCTTTTTTATCTCATTTTTTTGTTGGTTTTTGTTTCCTAAGAGGCCAGATGACTCCCCTAACAAGTTGTTATTCAGACTGAAAGTTAGACTTACTCGAGGGAGGGTTATTCCCCTCACATCCTTCACCCTAGGGTCTTTATACACTTGGCTTGACCGTGCTCACGTGGATGTGGAGCGATCTTGTGCTCGTCATGATGCCACCAACTTAACCAACTCCCTCCTCATGATAGATTTTGTATTTCAGAGGTTCCCAATATTGCCTTGTAAGTGAGGGCCTATTATAGAGAGGCTAGGATGGCAACGGGCCGAGTTTGGGTCAGTTTTGTCATAACCCGAATCCGACCCAAGAAATGTTTTTAAAATTCCCCCCGCCCCGCAAGAAGTGACATTTTTTTAACCTACCCCAAACCCATTTAAGTGTAACCCCCTAAACTCGCCCCCTCCCCGCCCTCCTTGTTTCGATTAAGCGGGTCAAAAACCCGCTTGGGGAGAGTTAAAACCCGCATACCGCATATATAACTTATATATATAATTTTTAGTGTAAATAATATATTAAATATCAGTATTTTAGTAATTATAAGAAATAAAAGGGGGCAGGGCGGGGCGGGTTTTGCTTATATATAGTAAACCCGAACCGTCCCCATTTAATAAATGGGTTTTAAAAAAACATACCCGCCCCGTTTATTTTAAATGGGTTTTTAACCAGCCCCATTAGGGGCGGGGTGGGGCAGTGCGAAAACCCGACGGGGCGGGTTAAATTGCCATCCCTAAGCGAGGCTGCTCGAATTACAAGGTGGCATAAGAAGTCCCCAAGAGCCATTTGGGGCCTTTAATAGACAATATTGATGAATTTTGCTTTCTCCCATATTGCAAGCGAGTAGGTGGAATTTTTACTTCGGGGTATTTCCCATCCTCTGGAGTCACTTTCTACTTCCCGTCTACTATGGAGTCTGTGGCTATTTGTCCCCACATTGATGTCATGGCTATGCTTCTTCCATGCACTCTTCCCTCCTTGACTGATTTGGGTCAAGGTGTGGAATTTTATCATTCTTAAAGAGTAATGAGTTAGTTTGGGTATGACCATGGTGTTAACTTCCCAATTTACCCTTCGAGCACTTCCCCCTCAGAGCTATACTTTGATGCCTATGCCAATTTTACTTTCGAGGGGATGCTTCATAGAGTTGATGGTCTTGGTGGCCTATTTGTGCTAGCTCAAGACTATCTGTCTTCTTTCACTCGTTCGTGGTTTATTCTGTGGCAGAGTCTGGTGGCCCTTATTCATAATTATGTAAAGGATGTTCCTCACTATAACATCCCCACTAAGATTCCCAATAATGATAAATACTTGGCCAAAAGGACTCAAAAAGAGATATGGTATCACAACATAGTTATGAAGAACCCTCTCGAGAAGGGCACCCCTATTCTAGTGAGGACCCTGCTCGATGAGTCCATCTACACAAAACACCCTAAGCCACAACCTGCTAAGTCCAACGTAAAGGGGAAGTCCAAGTCCCAGGCTTCCTCCAAGAGAAAACACCTTGACACTGATATGTCAAACGTTGCTCCTGCTCCCATTGGTGCTCCTGTTTCCCCTCCTTCTCCTATGAGGACTAGAGCCAGCAAGAAAAAGAAGAAGAATATTGGTAATGAGTCTACTGCTCCCTCCTATGTCCCAGATCAAGTGTCAAATAATACTGATAACCTTGGGGTGGTGGAGACCTATCGGACCGTTCGCGAGCAAGGCTGTGAAGCTTTAGGGATATCTATTTAGGATCCATTCATTTCATCTGCCCCCTATTATTGAAGGTACTCTAGTTAACTCATCTTTACTTAGTGAAAATGTTAGTCATGAGGATCCACTTGCTGGTTCCTCTTCTCACTCACTTGAAGAGGAACTGGTTGATTATAGAAGCACTCCTTCCTATGATGATATCAGTTTTTCTTCAAATGACATTTGTGTCATTGACCTTTATGATGATTGCGGACCTGACACTTATAATTTATTATGAGTTTCTAAAGAGTCGAACAGTGAGGGTGATGATATGATATACTCCCCTTCAACCATGAGCTCTACAAATGGGCAACTACCTTATGGGCACAACACTCGCCCAAATACTGTATGTGTTTCATTTTCTATTTCTTTGCTTAGCAATTTTTTTCATATTTCTGCTCTATGTTTTATTAACTTCAAATTTTATAACTTTGCACATGCTTATTTTGTTGGGGAGAGTGGTTCCTCAGTGGTGAGGACCACCACCTTTCCTATTGCTACTCTTGTCCGGGTGATCTTTCCGATGGAAAGGAACTCTATACTTGTTTCTTCTTTGGGCTTGGATAGAGAGGTTTGTCTTGCTCATTCTAGCAACTCTCGTTCTTTCTATTTTTGCAATATTTTCTAGCATATTTTACTTCTGTTGATCCAGCAGCTTTCTCATGTGTTTCCCACCACTACGAGGGTGTCTTCTGTGTCTTCTCGTTCTATTCAGGTAAGAATAAATCTCTTTAAGTATTTTTATTTGTATCCTCTTAGACGTATCTTGATGCATTCATTCCTACTCACTTTTATAGGATTATTTCTCCTAGTCGCACTACCCCACTTCCTGTCTCTTATGTACTGGGAAGTTCTTCTGCTGGGCCCTCTACCACTTCATCTATAGAGGTATTTGATTTTTTTTCTCATTTCTAGCATCTTTTTCTATCTAAGTTCTTTGCACGACTAAATCTTATGCTATTATTATTGCTTTTGTCTTTTTTTCCAGGGCTCCCCTTCACGTAACCCTTCTACCACCGGAGGAATAGTGTTACTCACTGGGGTTACTATTCTAAGCCTATGACCTTCTGGGAGGATATTTATCACAGGTTAGTGTGCCTATGGATAACGGGACCATATCCATCCCCTTCTATCTCAGCTAATCTTCACCATCGCCTCTTGTGATATTATATCAAAGGGTCTTTGATCCTCTCAGGTATTAATCACATTATTAGAACCATTATCTCTTTTATTGCATTCACTTCAAATATACTTGTCAATGAATAAGCCACCACAACTGCATTAGCTATTCCGATCGTCATTTTCCAACCTTCCTCCCTCTTAAGGGGCCATGTACTTTAAACCTTTTTTGCTATTCTCTAACTGCCTTTATTCATGGCCACAACTTCATCTAAGTCATGACTTACTCTTGTCTGTCTATGTATTAGTTGATACATGGCTCTTCTTCACCAGCAACTTCTTTGGTTGGTCCTCAAGTGATCTCTACTGGTAATGAGGACCTTTTTTATGCGGGGCGGAGCATAGGCACCATGATAGTGCCTCCCCAGGTATTCACTTTGAATTTTTTTGTTTGACATTTAATTTTTCATGCAAGTCATTAACTAAATTTAGGCTATTTCTTTGCTCTCAGTCTAGCACTGTTGAGCATTTGCCCATAAGTTTTGTTGCGAGTCCTGGGGAGGTGACCACACAGGTACTATATATTCTGCATAAATCTCTTTCTCTTACTTCCCAAGTTTTTGCTAACAATTCTTTATGTACTTGTATTTAGGTTAGCATGGCTAAAGTTCCATTACTTTTGGGATCCATCATGAGTACCATGGCAGTGACTCTTCACGTATTACTCCTGACATATGTGTTTGTTATACTTGTCCCTTTTTTTCCTTTCTGTGTAAGTCTCTTTTCTTGACATGTCTGTAGATGAGGTCCGTTTACCCACGGGACCTGTATCTTTGTTCTTAGGTCGATACTGTGCATGTTCCTATGACAGTGGAATATTAGGCTAGTATCGCGGAGGATGCTACCCCGGTATTTATTCTTTTTATATGTTGTTTCTTTCCGACTTGCTTTTTCCATTAAAGTGTTTCCTAACACTTTCCTATTTCTTTATTTTTAGGTTAGTACAACACTTATTCTCGTGTCTATGGAATATATGGCTAGCATCCCAGGAGAGACTACCCCAGCATTTAATTAATGCATTATTTCTTTTCAACTTGCTTGTTCTGTGCAAGTGTTCACAAAAACTTACCTATCTTTTTGTTTTCAAGTTAGTGTTGCGACTGTACCGATGACTGTAGAATAACTTGGGGAAGTGGCTGCAAAGGAGCTATTTACAGTCATACCTCTCACTTTTTTCTATTTTCCCCATTTTCATTCTTGCTTTTACTGTGCAAGTTTCATGCATCACACCCTTGTTTCCTTATTTTCAGGTTAACGAGGATGAAATTCCTAGTTCTGCAGAACAGGCTGTGAGTTCTACACTGAGCACTCCTCAGGTATTAAACCTGCATACCTGATTTATTTTAACTTATTTCTATAGAGCCTTTTACTGAAGAAATCATTTACTGACACCATACTTTCTTTGTCTTTTGCCAGGTTGGCGTGGTGCCTTTAGGAGGACCTTCTTTCTTTTTCTGGAAGCATACTTACCCCTTTGAACCTTGGGGTAAACTTTATATTTCTTGCTTCTTTTCAGAGAAAAATCATACAACTATTTGTCTTTCTTTCTATGACTTATCATTTATATTTTTCTTATTCTTAGGGTCCTATGAGAGAGCCTGTTGAGGCAATTGATGAGGAGGGGAAAAGTTATGAGGTCACTCACTCGAATGTGTTTATGGTTTAGGCAAGGAGTTCTCATTCCTCCCTTCTAAGCTTGAGTCTCGAAACACTAGGTGTGATAATATTGAGGTGGAAGATCCTAAGGCCTTCTTAAGGGAGTTGTGGCATGAGGAGTAGCCCTAAAGATTCAGGAGCCATGAACGTGAGGTGATGGAGATGATCTTTGAGTATCATCCTGAGACATTCAAGACTTTTTTTCCACTCCTCCTACTGACCTGACCAGTACTTGGACTTTTTTATTCCTACAGGCCCTCCATGATCTTAAGAGGGTCTATCATTTTTAGTTAGATTAGCTTGACGCTGCAGTTCGCTGCTTCCTGAGCATACCTTTCAGGAAGATGATGAGGCTTCACATATTCAAATAGTCTAGAGCTCAGCAGCGCCAGGCTGAAGCTACTTAGATCCGAGGTCAGATTTAGTCACTCCAGTCCAAGTTAGACAAGCTTGAGGCTTGTGACACTGGGGATGAGGCCAAGATAGATTGGTTGGATGAGCAGTTAATTGAGGAGGCACGTCCGTAATAAGATTCATACGCTCACTTGTGTAGGTAACCCACCCATTCGCTCCACAGATGAAATAAAAAGCCAAATGGGTTTGGTGAGATGCGCAGAAGACGGCTTGTGAAAAAATCAAAGAGATATTAGCATCCCCCTCAACTATGTAGCCCCAGAGGTGGTCGTACCATTGTTGATCTACCTGGTCTAGTGATTTTAATTACTGGATGACATTCTCCATACACATGTGGGTTGCGTTAAATGCCCTTTGAAGATAAGTATTGAGAGGGTTTTATTGAATTGACCTTGGGTTAATAATTTTTATAGGCGCATAAAATTATTATTGATAATTTCTTGGAGGTGTATACTAAGGTTTAGCTAGTGAGATGTTAATGCAAGTGGTAGTCATTTCTGAGGTCGTGTACCATGCATTACAATGATGATAGTATGTCTCTTCAAAACCTTGGGATTTATTATTGCATTCAGGCTTATGTGGTGGTGTCGATTTCATAGTGATAAACTAGAGGATGTACAACATATGTTATGGTTTGAGTGGTGGTTTCATGTAGTATATGTGTAATATGTTTAAAGAAATAATTGAATTTGAGGTTGTCACCATAAGGCATTAGTAATAATTATTGTATTAAGGTTTACATAAGTGATGGTAGACCATTGATGACTTTAGTAAGGTTCGATCATGTCGATTTGTGGGAGTACCGTAGAGTTAGAGCTATGTCTTTTGTTTATAGACGTGTATCATGATATGACCTTCAAGGATAATTTTGAGAATAGGTTGATTAATGCTAGGTAGTGCACCTAGGAGACATAAAACATAATGGTGTTTGTCATAACTTTAAAGATAACACTAGAGATAAAGTGTTAGGCATGAATATAGCACCTGCATGTGCTACCTGTATGGTTAGTGATGACCCCATTGAAGGAAATAATTAGGCATGAGTGATTCTTGAAAGTTGAGATGCCATTAGAGTGATTAGGATTTGGGATCATATAGGTTGGGCTAAGGGTAGTAGCAATGGTTCATGAGTTGGATGTTTGAAACTACATGAGCGTTGTGTTTCAATTAATGAGAGTGATCTCAAAATTGAGGTTAGTTGTCGCGTGTTGATAATTTAGAGGCCTAGCTGTGATAGTGTCAAGAGAAGTAACTTCGCCTTGAAATAAAATAGTTGTGCTTACTAATGATAGATAGGTGGCATTAGTCACAAGGAGGGAAGCCTAGCGCTTCAATCCCCAAAGGAATTTGTTTTGTATTTCATTCGTCCGAAACTAATGGATGACTCTTAAGTATAACTCATCAAGGTTAAAAGGCCAAGCCAGGGTACGTGGCAAGGCCAGAGTTCCTGGAGAATACTGCTAAGAAATGGGAAATCTTAGGTGTACGTCGTGGGTTCGTACTTCAGGTCGTCTAATTCTTTGTCGAAATAAGATTATTTTCTCTGGCAAGGCAGTCGCCTAATTCGTTGCCTCGTGTGCCTTACTTGATTCCGGTGATAGGAAGTTGTTGATTAGTTTTGATACGGGTGTGGTGCTACATAAGCTTAGTAGTGATATAAGTTAGGCCAGTGGTGGCTGCTGCATCATGGTATCTGAGTACGATCTTATTCGGATGCACCTTTATTCAATAATAGTTTGTGTGGACAAGTGGTCTGACGTTATTGCATATAGTTGCATATATTACTTGATTTCTTAGGTTAACATATTTGTTAGTTAGCCGACATAAATAGTGAGACTAGGTCATGTGTCTCGAGGTTGTGACCTAGGAATATTATGAATATTGGAATTTGATAAGACATTAGATGATAGTATTGCACTTGGTTCAAAATTGTACAGATTGAGGGTATGATCGCTCATATGTGTTTACGTCGTGATACCTTGGATGACCCTAGGTTAGCATAAGGATCTCGTAGGAGATATCGATCGGGTGGACCTTTGGGCTAAGGTGACTAACTTAACAATCATTGGTGTGTGTGATTATAAGTTCCTAGGCTAGGCGTGACCCAAGATTTTCTTAAGGAAATTAGATTGTGAATCCAAACATAAAACGATCCATGATGATGAGTTCATAGATGATAGTAACATGTTTGGGAAATATCGAACATCTCGAGGTTTTGTTATATAAACATATTAGGCATGCTTAAGAATTTATAGTGAGGACTTAGGGTTCATTGTGAGTGGATTGGCAATAATGATTGATGAGATTGAAACCTCTGGGTTTAGATCATAGTGTTGAGAGCACCCTAGGATTGGAAACAAGTTAAAGGAAATTGGATCCTAAAGTTAAGGGTTAAGAATTTCCAGGACGAAATTCCCTAAGGAGGGAAGTTTGTAATACCCCTTCTCAGAAATAAATAATTCTATTATAATTTAAATAGGTATTCGCAGAAAAATTATTGGAGAAACAAATTCATAAGAAAATAAACAAAATTGTACAAAAGGTGACTCGTCACACGAACGGATTTAAAAGAGAGAGTTTACGTTTCATGGCCCACATGGATGAATATTCGTGTTAAATTAGTTAGTACGGATACATTGGTGATGTATGACATGAATTAGTCGAGGAACGGATGTGTTACGGACACGATTAATATAAGGGAATATTGTGACGGTACAACATAATGAAACTTTGCGCAATTTTTATAAAGCTCTCCTTTGGCTATAAAAATTATTTGACCTGCTTTTTAGAGTCTTAAAAATATATACGAAAATTCTATGGGAAAAAAATAGGAAAATAGAGGGTTTTTCATGCCAGGGCCGGTTGACCGGCTGGGAGGTTGAAGTCGATCGTGCCTCCCAGGGCAGCCCAAGGCGAGAAGTTTTCTTTGAAGCATTAACTTTTATCCATTGAATATTGATGATGTGTTGATCATTTAGGAGGTCCAGACCATGTTATTTTGGGGTTAGGCATCCTTGGTAGTGTATAAAGACTAGAGTTGAGGTGTTAAGGGTTAATCTTCCCACCCATTTAGTGGTTTCTCTCTTTCTCTCTCTAAAACTTAAACTTCCATTAGAGATATTTCTCGCTAGATTTCTTTGGACTATAACCACCCACCTACACAAATATACACACCATTGACCACCACTAAGGACCATAACCAAGCTCCCAAATCCTTGGATAAACCTTAGGATAACTTGTTAGGGGAAGAAGATGATGTTTTTGGGATGTTTTGATGGGTATTTGGAGAGGGGTGTCCTTGAGAAGGAAGAAACAAATTTCTTGAAGCTTAGGGTGGAGCATTCTTGGAGTAACAATGGAGACAAGTCTGAGAGGGCTGTTAGAGACCTCCTTGGGGCCACCTTTGGAGGTGGGGATCCTCCATCTTCTCCAACATCTACACCATTTCTGGAGCTCTTTGAGGTGGGTTTGCTATCCTTGGTTTAGGGTTAATGTTATGTATAAATTTCATATTTATTATTTTACATATATTAGGCTTAATATATGTAGAATTTGTGATAGATGCATCCATAGAGTTTATTAGTTGATTTCCACGATTTCATGAACAAATGGGTCTCAAATAAAGGTTTTAAAGTGGATTTTGAATTAGATAAAAATTCAGAATACTATTTTCCACCATTTAAGTGTAATAGTGTGTAGAAAAATGGCTATAAGGTATCTATAAGTTTATTAAATACACTCTTGGTCTTTTAAATAAAAATGGTCATTTAAAAGAAGGTTTAAATGAGTTATAGAAGTGTTACATAAATTCATAATACTATTCATGGAAATTGAATGGAATAAAAATGAAAGAAAAAGGTATGTGTGTTCGTTTCTAGTAAAAAGAAATAATGGACATTTTTATGAAAGAAAAATGTAAGAAAATATATTTGTGAGTATTCTTAGTAGAAAGCAATAATAAATATTTTTATAGAGTAAAATCGTGACAAATATTATTTTAGTTTGTTTCTAGTGAAAGGGAAATATAAGCATGTTATGGAACAAGAATGTTGATAATATTGTTTAGTGTGTTTTCTAGTAAGACTAAAAATAAACAACTTTGCAATAAAAAATGGATATTTTGTGGAACAAAGTATTGAATAAGGTATAGTATGAGACTACTAATGCTAAATGGAAGAAATTTTAATTTCTAAGAAATAAAACGTAGTCTTGTGTAAAGGGTGAAATTTTATTTGTTAAGGATGTTAAAGTAAAAAATGTGAAAGTTGGAAAAAGTATGGTATTAAACGAGTGTTAAAATGGCTAAGTGTTTTAAATTTTAAGTTGAAAACTTCATAACTATTTTTGTGAAATAACACTTGTTAAGGAACTAAATTGCAACTTTTGTAAACAAAGCGTAAATTGATGTTTCACTCAAAGTGGAATATTTTTATCGAATAAAGATGTTAAGGAATGTGCTACAATAGTGTGCGTGATAATAAGCTAAGTCATAAAGCCTAAATGATTTTAGTATAAATCACGTGTGTGTGGATAAGGGACTTAAAGAAGAAAAGAAATAATTTTTCATGTGTTAATGAAAAAACGAACGGTTAAGTTCGGGTTTTGGCTTCGACCGGGTAAAAGTAAGAAAATGGAATAATGTGGACATGTGTAAAATGTTAAACACATTAATAAGGACTTGGATGCAACCGGGAATAAGCAAGAAGGGCCCGAAGACCTTGATCGAAAATTCCTAAATCACTCAGCAGAGCATATGGTGCGCATGACCGTCAGTGTGGATCCTATGTAACTATGTGGTATTGTAAGATTCCGAGAAAAGATAAAGGAAATTTAGAACATATCAAGAAATGGATTGTGTGGTAAAATGTGTTAATACAACCTTACTCGAATGAATGTAATAAATGTTCTGGTAAAGATAAAATGGACCGGTAAACGCGTAAAACTATTAATGTCCCTAGGATAAGGCAAAATGATAAAGTAAGTGGGTGGTAATTAAGCAACCAAGTTGTTAAACCCAAAATTTTCATAAGAATGTATGGAAAAAAGGTTTTCAAATGCAAAATGAGTATTTTCTATCATGGTGAATGCTTGGGTTAAAAATATGCCTTTCGAAGAAAATACTAAAATATATTTGCATAAAGGAAAGGATTAAATTTCGGTAAAGGAATGAGTTTGGATAAATCGAGTGTAATGTTTTCAAATGTCGATCCGTGTGTGTTAAATAAATTTATATATATAAGTATGAATAAAGAAAGCCTTTAATAAGATTAAGGTCAACTAATCTGGGCAAGCAAGGTTTTCATAAGTAAAAAGGTTAATGCATTGGAATATGTATTTTTCAAAGGTATACTTATGTAGATATATACATATTTTCGCATGCATGTGGTTTTAGCGTGTGAGTATTCCTTTCTGCCGTTCGTTTCTATGCTGCTTGTATAAATCCCACTAGGCATAAAGCTCACACCCCACTTTGTTACGGCAGGTTGGGAGTAATTCCATATTTAGAGGGCGTTATGCAGGTAAGTGTACTATATTTAATTTACGTTAGTAGCTCTGCTAACTTGGAGTTCGGGGTGCTCCCCATGGGTCTCACACATAGTTTATCTCAAAACTGGAGCCTCATGTTAAACAAGTAAATTGTTAATTAAAATATGACTGGATTAGCAACATTATTTAGGTTGGTTCATTGCACTTCACACCTAACGCTCGGTTGAAATCGTATTAACTCACGGGTAACTCATAAATTTGGGTCGGGGCATTACAAATGGTATCAGAGCTCTAGGTTCAAGTTTCCTTTAGGGTTTGACGTGGTGAGGTCAGTAATGGATCTTTCGATGTTGGTGTGGTTCGGGCTGGTCATGCTAGTTTGATGACGGTTTAGTTCGTGTCCTTGATGGTAAAGCCAAAGAGGCTAGCACGATATGTGAATTAGTGCCAAGTGGCATACGTTCAAGATAGTTATATAAATTGCTTTCGCATTTTTGTTTAAGTATGTTAATAGTTTATGGGTGTCCATGCAAGCGTACAATGGTGACGCCATAGTTGTTAGTGTGAGGTGCTTCCGTTAACAATTTAATGGACTAGAGTCTTTGGAGATATTGATAGAATGAAAGATCGCACATCGAGCAAGGGACACCAAATTGTGAATAATCAACAGCATAAATTGATTGCTAGGGTGTCATAATTATGTAAAGTGAAATCGTGATTTAAATAATATGTAGCCTCGGGTGTGACTCATACGAGAGGTCGATATCGATGTGATGATTAATCAAATTCGATCCTCGGGGTAATATTGTGGTTAATGGTAAATTTGGTGAGAATGTAAATTGGTGTGGGTCCACACTTAGGGATAGGCACCTTCATCCTTAGTTAGGTATGATTCTATCCTTATGGGTGAGTGCCTAGTGGTTGTTAGTCGATGAATGTGCCTTGCGAGACGTAATTAGAGTTACGAGACATTGTGAAAAACCTTAGGTAAACCATATAGATAGTGATTGAAGGAGTAATACAACATATGATGAATATGATCTTTGGTTACACCGTTAGTGTATATCTAGGGGTGTACAGGTTATACTTTGTGTCCTGTATACTACCAAAAAGCCTTTGTAGTAATAGTAATGTCGTGAAGTAGTCGTTGCTACTTAGCTGGAACCTTGTGAATTTCTCGATAGAAATTAATTGACTGTGTAATGTGCTTGTAAGTGGTAGTCCAGTTGTGAGAATGTTTTAGGTCCCTTAGTTATGGGCTTGAATTTAGTATGTCTCAATTTACGTACCTTGACTATGATATGAGTTTATAAAATCTTGAGGATTGAGGTAACAAGGGAGTGAAACTAGATAATCGTGGTGACTTAGTAGTAAGTAAATGAGTTGTGATGTTTTAATATAGGACCTCTTTCGGTGTCATTAGGGTGGGTCCCCCCATTTTGGGAAATGATCGATGCCCCGTGTCCTACCAAAACATCGGTGGCATTAAGTAGAGTTGGTGATTGTAGTTTGGCGTTGAGAAATAGGATCCATTATGGCATTCGTAAACATGGGCCTTAGTGTTCATTGGCAATGCTCGAGGTACCGTATCCTACCATGATATATATATATATATATATATATATATATATATATATATATATATATCATCTAGTAGATTAGCATGTATTATAAGGTCTACATATTAAAGTAATTCAGTTGTAGCGGTTGAACACTCATTGGGAATCAAATGATGTGGTTTAGTGAATTTAACTGCTGGCTAGCATTCTGCGTATGCATGCGGGTTGCATTAAATTCCCTTTAAAGATAAGTACTAAGATGGTTTGATGGAATTGGCCCTCGGTTCATAATTTGGATAGGCGTGTAAAATTATTATTGATAATCCTTGGAGGTGTATACTCAGGTTTAGCTAGTAAGAGTGAATTTGAGGTTGTGTACCGTATATTAAAAAGATGATAGTATGTCTCTTCAAAACCTTGGGATTTATTGTTGCATTGAGGCTTATGTTGTGGTGTCCATTTCGTAGTGATAAATTCAAGGTTGTACGAAATAGGTCATGGTTTGACTCCTCGTTTCTTGTAGTAGATATGTAAGACCTTTATAGAAATAATTGAATTTGAGGTCGTCACCTATGAGACATTGGGAATCATTATTGTATAAAGGTTTACATAAGTTATGGTAGACTATTGATGACTTTAGTAAGGTTGGATCATGTCGATTTGTGGCTGTACCTTGGAGTTAGAGCTATGGCTTTTGGTTATAAACGTGTATCATGATATGACCTTCGAGGATAATTTTGAGAATAGGTTTATCAATGCTAGGTAGTGCACCTAGGAGACTTAAAACACGATGGTGTTCATCATGACTTTAAAGATAACACTAGTGACCGGGCGGAAAAAGTGTGCGCGTGTAAAGTGCACAATCGTTATGTGTTTCGCCGCCGCGATACAAAAGAACCTAATATACTACTACACTTGACAAGCAAGTACAGCGGTAAGTCGGGTATCGTAAGAAATCCACAGGGAGTGATTAAATTTTAGATGTTAATTGTTTTAATTACTTTAGGAATAAAAGTGTTGTAAAAGAAATAAGAAAAGGTGATGGGTGGAAATGGTGACAAAAGAAAAGAATAAGTTACGCTACACAAAAGTAAAGCGAGGATCGGGATCGCATCCTACCACACGGATCGAAACAACTACTAATTAGGATTTCGGTTCGAAAGCATTTAATCGATCATTTTCAATTAAGCATAAACATCACGCAATAAGGAATTTAAGCCAAAGTTGCGAGATTAAACATTTAACGGAAAATGGTCGCACGCGGATTAAATTCGGATAATCGCTATAAACACTAACGTTGCATGACAAAGAAAGTTAAACGCATAATAATTCGACTTCAATACGCGAGGTTTCAATTAAATGCAATTTTACACAAAACCTAATTTTCGGAGCTCGGGACCCGAAAATGGCTGAACGCAATCCCGAACCTATTTATCTACGGACAAATCATGAACAAACTAATTAAATTAAGAAAGCAATAAATAAGCAAGGAATAAATAACTAAAACTAATTACCTAAGCATGAAATTAAACAACAACAATGGAAATAAACTAGAACAACTATATTAATGGTAAAGGAAATGAAAAGTTCAACTTAAAAACCCCAAATGGTTATCATCCCAAAGAGAAATGAAGAAAACCTCTCCGAACCCAAACCCTAAACTAAGCTAAAAGACTGATTTTTTTCTCTCAAATGAGAGAGAATTGGTTTTATACAAAATATCCCATGGCAAACTTGTAATAAAAGGGAAGAAAACCAAAAATCTGGAGGGCCGAATCGATTCGGAAATGGTCCGAATCGATTCGGAAATAGGGGAAGTTCGAACTGCAATTCTGCAGCAATTCCGAATCGATTCGGATTTGGGGCGAATCGATTCGCCCCTACAGGTCTGCAATTCTGCAGCTTTGTCCTATTTTACGGAAAATGCCTTCATTTCTTCGTTATAGCTCGGAATGAGGCACAGTCGGAGGCTACGCGAAGATAACTCAGAGGACTACAACATCCAAGAAGACATTAGGCTAAAAAACCAAAATATGAGATGACTAAAATGCCCTTGAATGTGACCTTGAGTGTACTTTTGCAGTAAAAATCATCCTAAAAATGCCATAACTCCATCGATACAACTCGGAATCATGCACCGTCGGCGGAAACGCGAAGAGAAATCAAAGGGCTTCAACTTCCGTGAAAATCTTGGGATTCAAACCCGAATGATGGAATTACTAAAATGCCCCCGAAGCTGCAAAAGTCGACGAAACATTTCCGGAAAGCATCCGAACTTCATACTAAGCATCGAAATACCTACAAAAGCTCAATTAACCCCTGCAAAACATGTTAACATAGAAATCCGAGGTTGTCTGGTTAACGAGCATAAATATAGGGATTAAGATACCCAAGGGGGCTAATAAGGTGTAGGTTAACGGGTGAAATACGCAATATTTGCGTCGTATCACACCCCCTAACTTACACATTGCTAGTCCCTAACAATGAAATAGGAAACAACAAGAACTACAAGAAAATCAGAAACAGGATACAAGTACAAAATGGGATGAAAAAGTAATAAAAAGATAAGGCCACTTTCGCGGGCGAATGATTGTATTTAGCATATGCAATAAGCCGTTAAACCCCTAGGCTACCCTAGTGGACGAGTGTCATCTCGTGAGGGTTTTCAGGGATGATACCCACAGACATCACATGGTTTCCTCAAAATATGCCCAACCCAACATGCGACAAACTCAACAACAACGAAAAAGATTTCAAACATGTTATTAGCATATTGAATGAATTCAAGCTAAAATCCGTTGTTATTAACAAGTTGAATGCACCTCATAGAATTGAAACTTTAAAAGTGGGAGGGGGGAAAGCACATGCATAGTGTGATTTGGCAAAAAACTTATATAAATCGGATACTAATCAAAGCAAGCATACATTCAATCCTCACGGGCATTACGCTCAACAAATGAAATCACTCGGAATGGGAGGTAATACACGGGACATGCGGGCATAAAGAGTAAATGTAAATGGAAACTAGTCCGCACACATGTCACAAATGAAGAACACTATATATAAAATGAAAAACTGTAATCTCAATAAAAGGATACCGCACACTAAAAAAAGCGAAATGCATTTTCACAAATTATCAAAACTATTATGACTTTTAAATTAAACGCACCCTAAGATCACATAGGACTTTATCGGGTTGTAATGTAGGTTTGGGGTTAAGGTACGAAATGAAAGGTATATGTATGGATTCAAAGTGTTCGGAGATGAAAACTTGGAATAATGGGAAGGATGCGGGCAATATAAAAAATGGAAAGTAACTTCCAAACGAGTATTAGATATATCATCGGGGAGAGTAATCAAAGCTTATTAAAAAACTACAAACACTATAAACAACTTTCTCTTTTCTTTTTCTTTTCTTCTTTTTCTCATTTTGTTTTTGTTTTCTTTTGCTTTTGCTTTTTGCTTTCTCTTTTTCTTCACTTTTTCACATCTCTTTTCTTTACTTTTCAAACTCTCATATGCCTAAAATTGCAACCGCAATACCATAACATCATTCAATCCCAAGTATCATTCCAAACAAAGGTATGGAAAGTGTATGTATGGGCTAAAACTCCAATGCGGAGTTGGTTATGGGAATGGGGTTATGAAACGAAAGGCTAGTATTTAGGCACAAAGGGGTTGACTAGGGAAAACATATATGGTGAGGTCAAGGCTAATATGGGTGATATATCAAAGAGGGCCTATGATCATTTCCAAAAGTTTACGCAATTCTCAAGTCAAAACAATATATGAAAATCATGCTCAAGTAACACATTTCAAGTATGAACTCAATTAATGAACGGTCAAATGAAAGAATAGTGAAATTACCAACGAATGTAACGTTTTCAACGAGGAAAGAATAGTGTATAACACTCACAAACGACGAAAGGTACAAAGCTTACTCGGTGTAAGTATATACAATGCAACAAAAGATTACCGAGTTATAAAAATCTTAAACCAAATCAATAGAACCAGGAAAGTGCATATGCTCATGGGATAAAGTTTAATTCATAAAGTTATTCACAATATCAATGATTTGAGGACTAAAGTCTAATAACTTCTAAAATCGAGAACATGCATTATTGAGTTGTCTATTGGATCGGGCAATTATTGAAATTTATCACTGGAAACAAGGCAAAATGCCCAACAAAGGAGAAAAAAGAAAGAAAATATTTTTGAAAATTTTCAAATTTTTAACAAAAAGGCATACTTAGTAACTAACAAGTAAGCAAATCCATGGACTACACATGAAATGGATAGAATATCCTACACCCCCTAACTTAAAGGTTGCATTGTCCTCAATGCGCATTAAGAACACAACACAAAGAGAGGAAAAGAACGATATTACCCAAAATTGGAGCGATCTCCATAAGCGCGAGTCCAAAGGAATCTACAAAACAAGTTAGTACCGAGCATAGAAAAAACAAATAACAAAAAGTTAACTAATTACACTAGACTAAATTAAAAGGAAAGAAAAAATAAGGAAAGGAAGAAAATTAAAAAAAACTAATTATATACAACCTACTATTTAGGATTCACACTAACTATACACTAGAAGTCTAAATAGTTGAGGGTCCACCCAAAAAGGGATTTGACTTTGAAAGATCAACGGTGGACCCTCCAAAGCGAACATGCCTCCCGAAAAATAAGAATTCCGTTTGAACAACGGAAGGCATGTGGGTGGTGAAAAAAGTGAACCATCGCCAATTTGAAATTTTGGGCGGACGATGGGGGATTTGGATAACAAGGGGGAAAGATACACTTGAGGTCCAAGAAAAATTGACTCATCTCCCAAAGAGTTTTCAAATGGAATGGGAGATGGTGCACACGTCGGGATAACATCCATCGAAAACAAGTCCGGCAAGGAGTCCTCATCGGCAAAAAGTGTAGAAGTTTTAAAAGTTTCTACCGACTCATAGGAATCAACCGGCAATTCTAATGGTTCGATCACGGAAAACGAATATGGTGATGAAACAAATTCAATCTCAATCGACTCATCGTCGGAAGGAGATTGAATTTCGGGGGAGAAAGATGCACACTCGATGAGAAATTCTTCGAAAAATTTAGGTGAAACACAAGTTTCCACCTCCTCATTGTTTTGTGCATAAGAATTCATCTCATCGCAAAGTGCACCAAGTCTCATTCCAGCATCATTTAAGCTTTCCAAACCTTGGTAATAAAGAAGCAAAGTCTCTTCCAAAGTAGGCTTCCTCGGCTCAAGAGCCTCGGATTCCTCATTTGGTTGAAACTCGTCTTCAAAAGTAATGAAATGAAAATCGTCATTGGATTCGAATAATGAATCCAACTCAAGCTCCCAATAAAGATTTTCATTGCGATAAATGTTTTCAAGTCTTTCATTTTCAAGAAAATCTTGAAAATGGAAAACTTGAAAACTATCCCCAAAGTAAGAATCATTAGAATAACCGTAATAACTATAATAGTAGGACATGATTACCTCGTTGTTTGCAGATGGAGAATCCGAGCAAGAAAGTAAGAAACCGCGAATCAAAGTTTCTTAGCGCTCAAATATGCTATCCTGCAAAAAAGGTTAAAACAAAGAATACAAATACAAAAGGAAAAATACTACGAAATAATAAAACAATTACAATCTAAAACACACTCCCCGGCAACGGCGCCATTTTGTGACCGGGCGGAAAAAGTGTGCGCGTGTAAAGTGCACAATCGTTGTGTGTTTCGTCGTCGCGATACAAAAGAACCTAATATACTACTACACTTGACAAGCAAGTACAGCGGTAAGTCGGGTATCGTAAGAAATCCACAGGGAGTGATTAAATTTTAGATGTTAATTGTTTTAATTACTTTAGGAATAAAAGTGTTGTAAAAGAAATAAGAAAAGGTGATGGGTGGAAATGGTGACAAAAGAAAAGAATAAGTTACGCTACACAAAAGTAAAGCGAGGATCGGGATCGCATCCTACCACACCGGTCGAAACAACTACTAATTAGGATTTCGGTTCGAAAGCATTTAATCGATCATTTTCAATTAAGCATAAACATCACGCAATAAGGAATTTAAGCCAAAGTTGCGAGATTAAACATTTAACGGAAAATGGTCGCACGCGGATTAAATTCGGATAATCGCTATAAACACTAACGTTGCATGACAAAGAAAGTTAAACGCATAATAATTCGACTTTAATACGTGAGGTTTCAATTAAATGCAATTTTACACAAAACCTAATTTTCGGAGCTCGGGACCCGAAAATGGCGGAACGCAATCCCGAACCTATTTATCTACGGACAAATCATGAATAAACTAATTAAATTAAGAAAGCAATAAATAAGCAAGGAATAAATAACTAAAACTAATTACCTAAGCATGAAACTAAACAACAACAATGGAAATAAACTAGAACAACTATATTAATGGTAAAGGAAATGAAAAGTTCAACTTACAAACCCCAAATGGTTATCATCCCAAAGAGAAATGAAGAAAACCTCTCCAAACCCAAACCCTAAACTAAGCTAAAAGACTGATTTTTTTCTCTCAAATGAGAGAGAATTGGTTTTATACAAAATATCCCATGGCAAACTTGTAATAAAAGGGAAGAAAACCAAAAATTTGGAGGGCCGAATCGATTCAGAAATGGTCCGAATCGATTCGAAAACAGGGGAAGTTCGAACTGCAATTCTGCAGCAATTCCGAATCGATTCGGATTTGGGGCGAATCGATTCGCCCCTACAGGTCTGCAATTCTACAGCTTTGTCCTGTTTTACGGAAAATGCCTTCATTTCTTCGTTATAGCTCGGAATGAGGCACGGTCGGAGGCTACACGAAGATAACTCAGAGGAATAAAACATCCAAGAAGACATTAGGCTAAAAACCAAAAATATGAAATGACTAAAATGCCCTTGAATGTGACCTTGAGTGTACTTTTGCAGTAAAAATCATCCTAAAAATGCCATAACTCCATCGATACAACTCGGAATCATGCACCGTCGGCGGACACGCGAAGAGAAATCAAAGGGCTTCAACTTCCATGAAAAGCTCGGGATTCAAACCCGAATGATGGAATTACTAAAATGCCCCCGAAGCTGCAAAAGTCGACGAAACATTTCCGGAAAGCATCCGAACTTCATACTAAGCATCGAAATACCTATAAAAGCTCAATTAACCCCTGCAAAACATGTTAACATAGAAATACGAGGTTGTCTGGTTAACGAGCATAAATATAGGGATTAAGATACACAAGGGGGCTAATAAGGTGTAGGTTAACGGGTGAAATACGCAATATTTGCGTCGTATCAACTAGGGATAAAGTGTTAGACATAATTATAGCAGCTGCATGTGCTACCTGTATGGTTAGTGATGACTCTGTCGAAGGAAATCATTAGGCACGAGTGATGCTGGAAAGTTGAGATTCCCTTAGAGTGATTAGGATTTGGGATCATATAGGTTGCGCTAAGGTTAGTAGAAATGGTTCATGAGTTGGGTGTTTGAAACTACATGAGCGTTGTGTTTCAATTAATAAGAGTGGTCTCAAAAATTGAGGTTATCTATCGCGTGTTGAAATTTTGGAGGCCTACATGTGATAAGTGTCTAAATAAGTAACTTCGCCTTGAAGTAGAATAGTAGTGCTTACCAATGATAGATAGGTGTTATTAGTCCTAAGGAGGTAAGCCTAGAGTTTAATCTCCTCGGAGGAATTGGTTTTGTATTACCTCCGTCCGACACGGATGTATGACTCTTGAGTAGAACTCGTCAAAGTTAAGAGGCCAAGTCAGGGTACCTAGAAATGATAGAGTACTTGGAAAATACCACTAAGAAATGGGAAACCTTAGGTGTACGCTATGGGTTCGTACTTCGGGTGGTTCGATTCTTGGTCAGAATTTGACTATTTTCTTCGGCATGGAAGTCTCTTAATTTGTTGCCTCCTTGTGCCTTCCTTGATTTCGATAATGGGAAGTTGTTGATTAGTTTTGATACGGGCGTGGCGCTGTGTAAGATTAGTAGTGAAACTTGTTAGGCCTGTGGTGGCTGATGCATCACGGTATCTGAGTGCGATCTTCTTCGAATGAACCTTTATTCAACAATAGTTTGTGTGTACATGTGGTCTCATGTTATTGCATATAGTTGCATATATTACTTGATTGCTTAGGTTAACATACTTATTAGTTAGCCGGCGTAAGTAGTGTGACTGGGTTAAGTGCCCCGAGGCTGTGTCTTGGGAATATTATGAATATTAGAATTTGATAATATATTAGATTATAGCGTTGCACTTGGTTTGAAATTGTACGGATTGAGGGTATGATAGCTCATATGTGTTGACGTTGTGATACCAAGGATAACTCTAGGTTAGCATAAGGATCTCGTAGGATATATCGATCGGGTGGACCTTTGGGCTAAGGTGATTAACTTAAAAATCATTGACGTGTGTGATAATAAGTGTTGAGGGTGAATCAACCGAGGCTAGGCGTGACCCAAGATATGTTTTAGGAAACGTACGTCGTGAATCCTAAAATAGTACGATCCATGATGATGAGTTCATAAGTGATAGTAACATGTTTGGGAAATATTGAAGACCTCGAGGTTTTGTTAGATAAACATATTAGGCATGCTTGAGAATTTGTAGTGAGGACTTAGGGTCCGTTGTGGGTGGATTAGCAATGATGATTAATGGGATTGAAACCTTTGGGTTTAGATCATAGTAAAATTATTGGAGAAACAAACGCATAAGAAAATAAACCAAATTGTACAAAAGGTGACATGTCACACGTACATATTAAAAAGAGAGAGTTTATGTTGCATGGACCACATGGATGAATATTCGTGTTAAATTAGTTAGAACGAATACATTGGTGATGTATGGCACAATCTAGTCGACGAATGGACATGTCACAGACAAGGTTAATATAAGGGAATATTGTGATGGTATGCGATGCGAGATGATGGAACTTTGTGCAATTTTTATAAGGTTCTCCTTTGGCTATAAAAATTATTTGGCCAAGTTTTTAGAGTCTTAAAAATATATACAAAAATGCTATGGGGAAAAATTAGGAAAATAAGGGTTTTTTCACGCCAGGGTCTGTCGACCATCCAGGAGGTCTAGGTAGACCGCGCCTCCCAGGGCAGCCCAAGGTGGGAAGTTTTATTTAAAGCGTCACCTTTAGTCCATTGAATATTGATGATGTGTCTATCATTTAGGAGGTCCAGACCATGTTATTTTGGGGTTAGGCATCCTTGGTAGTGTATAAAGACTAGATGTGAGGTGTTAAGGGTTAATCTTATCACCCATTTAGTAGTTTCTCTCTCTCTCTCCCTCTCTCTCTCAAACATAAACTTCCATAAGAGATATTTCTGGCAGACTTATTTGGACTATAACCACCAACCTAAACCAATATACACACCATTAACAACCACTAAGGACCACAACCAAGATCCCAAACCCTAGCATGAAACTTAGGATAACTTGTTAGGGGAAGAAGATGATGTTCCTGGGATGTTTTGATGGGTATTTGGAGAGAGGGGGTCCTTGAGAAGGAACAAGCAAATTTCTTGATGTTTTGGGTGTATCATTCTTGGAGTAACAATGGAGACAAGTTTGAGAGGGATTTTAAAGAACCCCTTGAGGCCATCTTTGGAGGTGGGTGGTCTTCCATCTTCTCCAACATCTACATCACTTCTAGAGCTCTTTAAGGTGGGCTTGCTAACCTTGGTTTAAGGTTAATGTTATGTGTAAATTTCAAATTTATTATTTTACATATATTAGGCTTAATATATGTAGGGTTTGTGATAGATACATCCATGGAGTTTATTGGTTGATTTCCATGATTTCATGAACAAATGGGTCTAAAACAAAGGTTTTAAAGTGGGTTTTGAATTATACAAAAAATTATATTACTTTTTTCCACCATTTTAGTGTAAGAGTGTGTAGGAAAATGGTTATAAGGTATCTATGAGTTTATAAAACACACTCTTGGTGTTTTAAAGAAAAATGGGCATTTGAAAGAAGGTTTAAATGAGTTTTAGAAGTGTTACATAAATTCAGAATACTATTCATGGAAATTGACTGGAATAAAAATATAAGAAAAAGGAATGTGTGTGTATTTCTAGTAAAAAGAAATAATGGACATTTTTATGAAAGACAAATGTAAGAAATTAGTATTTGTGAGTATTCTTAGTAGAAAGAAATAATAAATATTTTTATGGAGTAAAATTGTGACAAATATTATTTTAGTTTGTTTCTAGTGAAAGGGAAATAATAAGCATGTCATGGAATAAGAATGTTGATAATATTATTTAGCTTGTTTTCTAGTATGACTAACAATGAACAACTTTGGAATAAAAAATGGATATTTTGTGGAAAAAAATATTGAACAAGGTATAGTATGAGACTATTAATGCTAAACGGAAGAAAAGTTAATTTCGAAGAAATAAAACATAGTCTTGTGCAAAGGGTGCAATTTTATATGTTAAAGATGCTAAAGTAACAAACGTGAAAGTTGGTAAAAGTGTGGTATTCAACGAGTATTAAAATGGCTAAGTGTTTTAAATATTAAGTTGGAAACTTAATAACCATTTTTGTGAAATAACACTTGTTAATGAACTGAATTACAAGTTTTGTAATTGGTGATTTACTTAAAGTGGAACATTTTTATGGAATAAAAATGTTAAGGAATGTGTTACATTAGTGTGTGTGAAAATAAGTTAAGTCATAAAGCGTAATGATTTTAGTATACATCACGTGTGTGTGGATAAGGGACTTAAAAAAGAAAAGAAACAATTTTCCAAGTGTTAATGGAAAAACGAACAATGAAGTCCGGGTTTTGATTTCAGCCGGGTAAAAGTAAGAAAATGGAATAATGTGGACATGTGTAAAATGTTAAACACATTAATATGGACTCGGATGCAACTGGAAATAAGCAAGAAGGTCCCGAAGTCTTTGGTTGAAAAGCCTTAAATCACTCGCCAGAGCATATGGTGCGCTTGGTCGTCAGTGTGGAGCCTGTGTAAGTATGCTGTATTGGAAGATTCCGAGAAAAGATAAAGAAAATTTAGAACATATAAAGAAATGGGTTGTGTGGTAAAATGTGTTAATACAACCTAACTTGAATGAATGAAATAAATGTTCCGATAAAGATGAAACGGACAGGTAAATGTGTAAAACTATTAATGTCCATAAGATAAGGCAAACTGATAAAGTAAGAGGGTAAATGGGTAATTAAGCCACCAAGTTGTTAAACCAAAAATTTGCGTAAGAATGAAAAGTGGTTTTCAAATGACCAATGAGTATTTTCTATCACGGTGAACGCGTGTGTTGAAAAAGTGCCTTTCAATAAAAATGCTAAAATATATTTGTATGAAGGAAAGGGTTAAATTCCGATAAAAGAATGAGTTTGGATAAATCAAGTGTAATGATTTCAAATTTTGAGTCTGGTGTGTCAAATAAAGTTAGATCTATAAGTATGAATAAAGAAAGCCTTTTAATAAGATTAAGGTCAACTAATATGGGCCAGCAAGGTTTTCAAAAGTAGTAAGGTTAATGCACTGGAATATGTATTTTTCAAAGGTATACTTATGTAGATATATATATATTTTTTCATGCATGTGGTTGTAGCGTGCGAGTATTCCTTTTTGCCATTTGTTTCTATGTTGCTTGTATAAATCCCACTGGGCATAAAGCTCACACCCGACTTTGTTACGGCAGGTGGGAAGAGGTTCTATATTTTGAGGGCGTTATGCAGGTAAGTGTACTTTATTTAATTTACGTTAGTATCTTTGCTTCTTTGGACTCCGAGGTGCTCCCCAGGAGTCCCACACGTAGTTTATCTTGAAACTGGAACTGCATGCTAAAAAAGTAAAATGTTAATTAAAATAAAACTGAATTAGCAACATTATTTAGGTTGTTCCATTGTACTTTACACCTAGATCTCAGTTGCATTTAAATAGGGTCGAGGCGTTACACTAGTTGTGGTGAGATTCTCATATATGGAATGAGAGTGTAGGAAATATGTTGGATAGTCTGCTTCAACATCTGTCTAGTTTTTCAAGCGTGTTTTCCCTTTATAAATTGTGTGACCAGATAAAAAAGATATATCTTTATTAGATGAGGTATTTGAAGAGGATGTGATTCATGCGTGTGTAGGATATATAGAAGAAGACTTCATATTATCAGTGGATGTATCCCTTTCTTCATAAGTTCGCTTCTTGGTGTTCTGTTGTTGTACCGTTTAGTTTTTTTCAATGGTTGTTGAATGTATGAAACTATTTATGTAGGGATTTTTTTTCTTCATGATTTGGAGTTCGAAATATGTTTTATTTGGTAATTTGAATGTCTGGGCAATAATTTCATGAATTGGTATCTGCATTCCATCTTTCATGATTAAGGTTTTGTAAATAGGGCTTTGTAAATTTAGGGTCTATTATAATATGTATTTTGGAAATATGACAACAAACATTTTATTTATAATTTTAGTCCCTATTTTTTAATAAAACCGCTGGCACATGTCAACCGATAATTTGAAAATAGGGGCTAAAAAGGAAAACTGAATGTTTGTTAACCTATATCCATAATTGACATGGTTTTAGGTCCTAAAAATATATAAACTATTTTAAATAAGTGTGTAGTGTTGTTTTAGATTATTAACCTTTATCTGATTCTTGATTAAGTAAATGGGTTTGGTTGTGTTTGATATTAAAGTTTAGGTTACGAGTGATAAATTCTATTTGTATTATATAACACATTGTTTTCATTGCTTCATTCAAAGATTGGGTTTTTCTGTTTTACATTTTTTTAATTAGTAATGATATTATGATTAGTTACCAAAGTTGCATTTAAAAATTAGGACATTGTAAATTTAGGATTTATAGTAATATAAATGGTGAGGAAAACCAAACTACCTTAAAAAAAATCTTCAAGCCAATAAAGTCAAAAAATTTATTTTAATAAAAATTAGAGTTGACACGTAAACACCAAATAAAGCAAAATATAAAAATTTACAATTGTAAATTAATTCCTAATAACATTGAGCTAAGAACTTAAAACATGTTACTCCGTCACATGTGATTATTCCCTGTGCAAATTTGGAACTAGCAAAACAAACAATTAAAAAGTTAGAAGTACTCATTTGGGTTTTAATTATGGACAATCCATTATTAATTGTGAATTTAAATGTAAAAAGGATGTATCTTCACACTGCGATTATACATGCGCCTAATGATAAAGCTAGGCAACTATTTCAAAAGAATATATTGACAAATTAAATTCTAAACTTTAAATTTTGGAGTCAATTCCAAGTGATTTTCACTTGTTTTTATATATGAGATTATTTTGGATGGTTCAGAATATATATGAGATGACGATTTTGTCAAATCGATAAATAAAAAAACTCTCTCTAATCATATATATGATATTATTTTGGATGGTCTGTATTCTCGTTCTATATGTCCATAAAACTAGCACAAATGAGGACTTTCTAGGTTTTGGTGAATGAACATGGTTAGGAAGATATATTTCACTGATAAATTTGATTTTTTTGATAACCCATCATAGTAAAAAATATGTCTTAAGTTTCACGATGAGCGTGTTTTTTTACTTTATAAACTTTTGGTTCTTTGGTTATATTGGTGAATAATTCGACATTGTTTGTTCGTTCAACTGTTTCATTTTATATACAAACCTGTACGCGAAATCTGCATATTTTCTTTAATATAAAGATTGCTTGAATATTTTTTCAATAAATTACATGTCAAATATGTTTATTTCTTAAACATGGTCCCACACATCGCACGGGTTTACACCTAATTATAGTATATAATTAAAATTGACACACATTATCAATATTTGCCGCTTCCTCACGACGCCACGTGTAATATTTTAATGAGCCTCATTAGTTAACCAATTAACACACTTTTCATCCACTCATTGTACACATAATTTAAAACGACTTTCCAGTTGGATCACTTACACATGGTGTGGTTTGTATTTTGTTTTTGTTTTCTATCTTTTGTGGATATGCCCATTATTATTATTATTATTATTATTATTATTATTATTATTATTATTATTATTATTATTATTATTATTATTATTATTATTATTATTATTATTATTATTATTATTATTATTATTTTCATTTAACCGTTTTCAGTTCCTTAAAAAATCAGCCCTTCCATCTATTTGCATCTCTCATAAAAAAGGCTTGTTGTCTTTCATACTTTTCCACTCCTCTTTCTCATCTAAAAGCCTCTTTATTTTCCATCAATCTCTTATTATGTATTCGTTTCAATAGTTATAATACATAAAGGACGAATGTGGGTTTGATAGCGTGGGTATGGTGGCTTTCATACACAGTTTGTTTCGTTACATTAATTATGATGACAAAAATGTTGATGTAATAAGCTCATATTTGTTTTTGTTTTTGCCAAATGGCCTTTTTTCATATCTAAATAGGTTTTCTCATTTTTACACACACACACACTGTCCTACTCAACTCTATAGTTATTTGTGGGCATTTGTACTCTTTATTATTTTCTTTTTATTTTTTGTGATTTTTTTGGTATTTTAGGCAACTATGAAACATCATATTAAAAAATATTCATTCAAAATTTATTTCAAGTATTTTCATTTTGTAAAGTGAAAACAATGTTAAAAAGCTGAGGTAATGGATTATAGTGCACAACTGTAGGCTAAAGGGTGGTGTATGGCAAGGAAGGTGGATGCAATGTATTTCCTTGGACATAAAGAGGAACTAGAATAATGAGAGTAAGTGACATGAGAGAGAATAAATGAGATGATTCGTGCATGGGTTTTGAATGGAGGTTAGAGAAAGAAGATTTTAGAGAGAGAAAGAGGAATTTTAGAGAGAAAATTATACTACCAATGGGTGGATTATATGTTCGGAGACATTTTTTCTTTATTATTATTTCTCCCATATTTGTGTGCGATCTGCTGTACAAAAAATTTAGCAAATTTTTTGGTTTTTTTTTGCTTATGTTAATTATTATTGTAAATTGCCTTAATAGATTACTTTTTAATAGAAAACCCTTTATAAAATAATATGGAATGGACCATTAGCATAATTATTTTAGGAAATTTGTTTTGGGTTTGGAATTTTCATCAAGATCTCACATGTACTAATATGTGTTTGTATAATCTTTATTTCTATTTGGAGGTATTAATTTGGTTTTGTTTTTATTTTTGAGGTATATAAATTCTCTCTCTACACCAATCATTATCAATAAAAAGTCTTTATGCCAAAAATAATTCCAATTTGGCTCACCTAACAAGAACATGATGGAATAATATTCATGAATATATTTTTGTTTCAAGGCGTTAAATTAGGCTTTTATGAGTAATTTTAATCTCATAAGTTTCCCACTATTTTACATATTTGTATGGTTCATAATGTTTTAAAGTAAGTAAATGCTTTCTAAGTGTGTTTATTATGCGATTGTCCTTTGCTTATGTGTTGTAGTTCTTTGTATCTGATAATAATAGTGAGGATTATTCACATTGATTTCAAAACTTTTAGCCATGATCCAAAAAATCTTCTTATGATTTGTTTATCATGTACTTCCTATTTAATTGATATGTTATAATTCTTTTTGTCTAATTATAATGCGCCCGCGCATCGCGCGGGTTGCATGCTAGTTATTTAATAAAAATAGAATACCAATAACTACCCAATACATTCTTTACATGAAATACCTCACTCCCACATAAATATCCCACATACAGTTGACTTGGTAAATAAAACAAATAACTAAATCAGAACCACATCGTGCAAGACTAATGTGCAGTAAATTGCACTAATTTTTGACACACGCCCTTACTTCAAGCTTCCGATTTACAATTCCCAGGGCATTTCGTAAGGATTCAAACTCCGCCTTTTCCAAAGCCTTAGTGAATATATTAGCCACCTGATCATTAGTGTGAATGCTTGTTATCTCAATCTCTTGAATTTAGAACTTTCTCACGAACAAAATGATGTCTAACTTCAATGTGCTTCATTCAAGCATGAAAAGATCGATTTGATGCAAGTTTGATGGTACTTTCATTGTCACATGTGATATGCACAACATAGTCAACTTTGCTCACCATGTTTCCGATCAATCCCTTCAACCAAATGCATTCTTGTACAATAATAGTTGTTACCACATATTCAACTTCAGTGCTAGACAAGGCAACAAAATCCTGCTTCTTATTACCCCAAGAGATCATTATTGAGCCATTGTTAAAACAATAGCTTAAAGTTGAGCGATGATCATTTGTTACTCCGACCTAATCTACATCAGTAAAGCCACTCAACAAAAACTTATCACATCTCTTGTACAGAAGACCATGACTAAGAGATCCTTTCACATAACGAAAAATTATTTTTGCTGCATCTCAGTGAGGAGTCCTTAGATTTTGCAAAAACTGAGAAATAACACCAACTGAATATGAAATTTATGGCCTTGTGATAGTCAAATAAATTAAGCTTCCAATAAATTGTTGAAATTTTCTTGCATCCTTCAATGGCTCCCTTTAATATTTTTTCAACTTGAGATTTGTCGCCATTGGAGTATCCATTTCTTTCCACTCGCCCATGTCAAAACGCTCCAAAAGACCCTTTGCATAACCTTTTTGAGAAACAAAATATCCTTAATCTAATTTTTCCACTTCTAGACCAAGAGAACATCTAACTCCCCTAAAATTTTTCATTTGAAAATGAACAGATAAAGCATTTCTCAAATTACAAATTTCCGATTCATTTTCTCCGGTTAGTATCATATTATCAACATATAGTAATACCAGCAGATGCATATTTGATTCTAATTTTATGAACAAACTAGAATCTGAATCAGAAACTCTAAAATTACAAAAGATGAGGTATTGAGCAACTTTACCATACTAAGATCGCGGTGCTTGCTTTAGACCATAAAGTTCTTTCTTCAAACTATATACATGATGTGGGAATTTCTTAGAAAGAAAGCTTTGAGGTTTCTCCATAGATAATTCACAATCCAACTCTCCATACATAAATGCATTCTTTACGTGAAGTGTCGACAACTTCCAATTTTTAAAAGTCGTAAGCGAAAATATTAATCTCATCGTTACCATCTTTGCTACGGGGCCGAAAGTCTCCTCATAGTCTATGCCATAACTTTAAGAAAATCCACGAGTAACTAGACGAGCTTTAAACCTATCAATCATCCCATCTATTTTTTTTAATGGAAAACCCATTTGCAAGTAACTGGCTTGTTGATGTAAAAAACTAGATCGCTCTAATTTTTCAATCACAGATAAATAAATAAGACAAAGATTTTTAAAGTGGTTCGGCTAGGAATAAAGCCTACGTCCACTGTTATGTTATTGCTGAGTGTTTGTGGAATTCTTGATTACAAGTTCTCTCAAGAAATTCCGCCCCTTTCAATGAGGGTGATACAAGGTATTTATAGCCTTGAGGCTGTACATGAAAGGTTCGATACATTAAATGATACACATATGAAAGGGCAATACATTTAATGCAGCGTGTGTGTCAAGAATATAAACATTCAATGAACAGCTGAACAGTTGTCTGTTTAATGATACGGCCGAGATGCAGCTCGGACCGCCTTTCGTTGATCAAGAGTTCCTCGGAGCGTATATAGTATCTCGGTTCCTCGGATTGCATGTAGCATCTCGGTTCCTCGGAGCATCAGTAGTATCTCGGGATGAAAGAATTCCTCGTTGCTATTGTGTCAGGTGGGTTGACACGTGTCTTCATATTATTCGTCCACATCAGCATATTAATTTTGGTATCAACAGAAGCCCCCAATGTTTCATATTTCGAACTTTGAGGAGTATGGAGCATTCTTTCTCGGTATGTAGCAATATTGAATGATCTTCCTGGGTTTTAGGAGCATCGTATTTGAATTTATTTCTGAATTCGCAGTTTCTGCCTTTTTGAATTTTCATAAACGCTTCGATCTTCGTGCGATTTTTGTCCTTTTAGCCGCCAGAAGTTCAGTAGTTTCTTTATGGTAATCATTTCTTTCGCAGCTTCCCAATGCAAAGTATTTAAACTTCTTTGGTAACCATACCGTCCTCTACGTTTTCCAATCTTCTGCATTCAAGCTTTCTATTCTCTCCTTCCCTCTTGTGCGTTCGTCTTTTCCTTCGTTAGTTGTCAGCAGACCTTCTTCCTTTCTGTAAGATTTTCTTCCTTCTTCCTATGTTCATTATGGTTTACATTATTGAATCTCTTGAAAAGTTCCGCTCTGACTTTTCTATCCCATCTTGGGTAATTCTGGAGGAACTTTCAGAACCTCAAAATTATTTTCGTTTGGCTGAGGGACATTGGTTCCCCAGTCTTTTTCTTGCTGAATGTGGATTTTCCTTTCCACCAAACCCATTGTGTCTTGAATTTTGTCAATATTTTGATCTTGTTCCTGCAAAGATAGCCCCAAATTCATGGAGAATTATTAATGGGGTATATAAATTAAATATAACTCATGGGACTCGCATAGGGATCCCTGAAATCATGTATTGCTACAGATGGGTTGTTTTAGATAATATTTATTATTTAAAAACTAGGTTTTTAAATAGGGCCCTTGTAGTTAACCTCCCCGATGCAAATAGAGACTATTTTGAACATGGGGTGATTATCAAAAATTGGCAATATGCCCCTCTGGTGGGAGACGAAGTGTACAATGGTCCCAGATGTCCCCTATATGGCAACGGGATAGGTTTATTTTTCATTTTATCTCATTTATGAACTTATGAATTCATTATGTTTGACAAAATGTATGACTGATATTTCATTATGTATTTATTTGCAGTTGATAGCAAAAGAAAAACTCCAAAAGAGTTAGAAGTGAATATCAAGCATTTGAAACTTATCTGGAATTTGCATAAGACAGTTGCAGACGAGCATATTAGGTCTGCATCATATTTGCTGCAGTATAAGAGCTACACGACCTCTTATACTGCTCGTCCTGTTGAGCCTGCATCAACTCCATAGGACTCCTCATCAGATTCTCACGTCCCCTTAAGTCAGAAAATGGGCAAGAAGAGAGCTCCTCCTGCTCTATTTGATGATTCTTCCTCTGCTGCTGAGGCTAAGAAAAGCAGAACTGATGTCCCAGAAGGGACTAAGAAGGTGGATATTGAGTCTTCAAAAGCTGCCGAGAAGCCCCCAGTGGCTCCGAGCAAGAAGAGAGCTCCCATGGAAGTAATTACAATCTCTCCGACCAAGACTTCTTCCTTGGTTGATGCTGCTGACCCTCCTTTGAAGAGATTGAGGAAATCATCCTCAGTTAATCTTGCTGGAACTGCATCTTCTCTACCCGCTGGTGGTAGTAGTGTTTCAAACATCATTCTTTCTAGTTCTTCAATGAGCTCAGTTATACCCGAGGTTCTCGGGGTTGATGAAAAAATTCCTAGGGATACACTGACATCCCTAGCTGCTCGTCATCTTTCTTCAGTAAATTTCTCATACCTTTGGTCTTTCTTTCTTTCTTTGAATTCTTGTATTTGTGTTGACTTTATTATTTTTCTTATCTTTCAGCTGGTGAACTGCTTCAATACCATCGTGAAGAAAGATCAAGTTATTAAAGCTTCCAGTTCCTCGTCCGATGTTGACGATGCTTTGTTGGGTTTAGCCCAATCTGTGAAGGAATCTCGCCAACAGTACATCGAGGAGAAAACTGTTTGGGAGAAAAAATTGGCTGTGGCTGAGGCTGATAAGATGAAGATGGCTGAAACCTCCAAGAATTTGGAGGAGAAGGTGAAAAGCTTAGAGGTCAATCAGCAAAAGTGCGACGACCAGCTGAAGAAGGCAGAAGAAGAACTATCTACCCTGCGAGACATCAAAGTCCAAAAAGAACAGTTGGATGCCAAACTCTCCTCGGAGAAGTTGAAAAGAAAAGCTGCAATCAATAAACATTTCAGTGCTGGTTGGGAAAAAGGATGGGATAAAGGGATTGCTGCTATGACATCCCAAGTCCAATACGGGAAGTTGAAATACTTCTATGATGGCTGGGTAGCTGCTCTTCAAGAGTTGAAAGTCGAAGACAATTCCGAGCTATTCCAACAACACCTCCCTGGTCCTCTTCCAGCAATTGTGGAAGAAGAAGAAGATGAGCCTGTCTCAGATGAATCTTCTATGGCTGTGGATGACCCAGTCTCTACTTCTCAACCCTCTGTGATTGAGGACATTTCTTCTATGCCTCCTCCTGTCGAGAAAATTCCAGCTGATCAAAATGTTGTTACCACCGAGCAACCGAGCTCCTCGTCCCAGCCTCCCGAGAAAGTCTTGGGGGACAAGGAAAAGGTGTGAAGTTGTTCGGTATCATTTCTATATTTCATTACTTGTAATCGAACACTGTAATCCTTTTTTATCTAATAAAATACATCTTTGCTCATCTCTGTTGTTGATAATTTGTTTTTGTTGATTGTTGTCTTTTTCTCGTCCTTAGTTTGTTGCTAGAATGGAATTGATCTCTTCACATGATACCGAGCTGATGCAGCAATGTCATCAATACTATAAGGCTGGTCATACAGACCTTAGTACATCGAAAATTGCTGATATCCTTGGTCATGGTGCTTCAGAACAGGCTATTGAGGCTTATCGGTATTTGAAAGATTTACTCGACCGAGCTGTGGCCAACAATGTCGCTTATTATGACTTGATTGAAGAGCTGCATTGTTCCTTAGAGGATCTCCAAGGTCAGCACAATGAATCAATGGCTTCATTACACAAGGAATATGAAAATAGATATCAACAACTTTCTTCTGATACAGGTCATAAAAAGATCATTGCTGCATATGATATTAGGGAAAGGACCCTAAAAGGTGAAGTTGAAGCCTGCAGACAAATTGCCGAGATCCTGGAACAAGAAAATAATAATTTGCAGAAAAAATTGGCTCAATATGAATCTGCGGCTTCATCTTCTACTGCATTAATACCAGTTACTGATGAAGGCTTCTCGTTCTTAGAGGTCGAAAACGCCAAACTAAGGCAAGAGCTGGAGGACTTAAGAAGATCTGCCATTTCTGGAACTGCTCGGGGACGAGGAAGAGGTTCTCGGGGGCGAGGAAGAATCCTCAGCCAAAATATTGAAGAGGCTCGCACTCAGTCTACTCTGGAAACTCAAGCATTACAGTTGAAAGTAAAAGACCGTGCTCTGACTGAAATGTCCAATAAAAATCTGTCTCTGGAAGATCAGCTTACATCGACGAAATCTGCCTTGCATAATAAGGATCTTTTTGCCAAAAGCCTTCATGAACAATTGGATAGATTAACCTTCCAATTCCATAAACAGCCAAGGGAATTCTGGATGGCAAGATACAATGAAGCCCTTGTTCACCTGGATGCTCGTATTGAACATGCCAACAATGAAGGTTACAAGCAAGGATGGTTAAACGCACTGGGTGTGTTAAAATTGGAGCAAGGGCATTTTTTATGGGACTATCATGCTCCATCATTATTAGACCTGCCTGTACCACCTTTCAAATTGGACATGGCATGGATCCCAGCTCGTTCCATTCCTCGTAGCTTGATTTCAAAATACCTTGGCGATTATAGCCTTCATTCTCAGGTTGAATTGTCTCGTCCTGAGCATCTCTTGGATACACCTTCTGTGATGAACGTCAGAATGCTCAGGGATGTTAATTTCATCAATTCTCCTCTTTGCCTAGAGGATCCTCCTGCTGGCGAGGAGCCTGCTTCACAAAATAAAGGAAAGAAACCAATAGAATAGGTTTTCAATGTAACAGTTAGTACATTTATGTAACTTGTAATTTATTCTAGATTAATGAAAAGATTTTCATTTTCTGTTTGCCAATTTTGCTATTGTCTTGTGTTTATCAAACACCTTTATATTTGTTCATATGTATCTATGTATCTGTTAAAAAGATAACAATATTGTGCTAACCAGCAACCAACTTAAAAAATTACAAGTATCAAGGTTGTTCAATCACTTAATAAAGTAAATTGTTCAAACTGTTTCCAACCAACCAAGGTGGATAAATAATGTTTGTCGACCAACTATAGTTGATGGATTTTTATCCCCGACCAACTATACTTGGTGTATTTTCAGTCTTTAAAATGTGTCCGACCAACCAAGGTCGATAATTTGTCCTCGTTGATCAAATACAGTTAGTGGGTCTTTATCCCCGACCAACTCTACTTGGTATATTTTGGAATATTTTGTTCTTCAAAGAACTTTTTGTAATAATATTACCTCCCGACCAACATAAGTTGTAATATGAGAGTACATTTTTATCATACCAACCGTAGTTGATCATGCTGGTGTACACCTTTTAACCAAAGGAATATTTCTTGGCTCCTTAAAGCTTTTGGCTACTTATAGCACTTTTTGGCTCCTTAGAGCTGTCCTCCTAACCAAAGGAGGTTGGCTACTTATAGCGCTTTTGCTCCTTAGAGCTGTCCTCCTAACCAAAGGAGGTTGGCTACTTATAGCACTTTTGCTCCTTAAAGCTGTCCTCCTTTGGCTACTTATATCACTTTTGCTCCTTAGAGCTGTCCTCCTAACCAAAGGAGGTTGGCTCCTTAGAGCACTTTTGTTGTGTAGTTTTTGTTGTGTAGTGTATTACACTAGTATTCCCCGAAAAACTTTCAACCAGAAAGAAAATGGCGAAACATCCTCGTTTTATTCATAATGAAAGAAATGCTTTACATTTGACATCACTGATAATACTTGCGCAGGTGTTCAGCATTCCATGCGTTCTTAAATTCCTCTCCTTCTAGAGTTTCTATTCTGTAAGTTCCTGGTCGAACAACCTCTGTAACTCGGTAAGGTCCATGCCAGTTTGCTTCCAGTTTATTCTGCTTCTGAATGACCTTCTTTAGCACATAATCCCCCTTTTTTAGATCACATTTCTTTACCCTTTTGTTGTAAAACAGAGCTGTTCGTTGTTGATAAGCAGCATTCCTAATGGCTGCCTCTTCTCTGACTTCTTCGAGCATATCCAAATCCAGTCTTCTCATCAAATCACTGATCGGAGAATTGAAATTTAACACCCTATGTGTTGGTAGGCCCAACTCGGCAGGTATCACAGCCTCACTTCCAAATGCTAGCATATATGGTGATTCTCCTGTTGCTGCTCGGGGAGTTGTTCGGTAAGCCCACAAAACTGACTGTAGCTCATTAATCCAATTTTCTTTAGCCTCACTTAACCTCTTCTTCAACCCATTTAGTAATGTTCTGTTCGTCACCTCAGTCTGTCCATTGCTTTGGGGATGGCCTGGTGCTGAATGAAACTTCAAAACGTTCGACTGATGACAATAGGCAGCAAATTCTTCATTATCAAATTGTGTTCCATGGTCTGTGATGAAAGCGTGGGGGAGACCATATCGACAAATGATATTCTTCCATATGAACTGATACACCTTCTCGTACGTCATATCAATTAGTGGTTCAGCTTCCACCCACTTAGTAAAATAGTCTACTGCCACGACGAGATACTTGAACCTTCCTCGGGTCGTCGGTAGTGGTCCAACCAGATCAATTCCCCACATGGCAAATGGCCAAGGTGATGTTATGGGTGTCAACAATGCCTGTGGAGTTCTTCGGATGGAGGAAAAACGTTGGCACTTGTCACACTTCTTAGCATAGGCTATACAATCAGCCCTTATCGCTGGCCAGTAGTATCCCTGTGTCATTACCCTTTGCAAAAGTGTCCGACCTGCTACATGAGCTCCACAAGATCCTTCATGAATTTCTTCAATCAATTCTTTGACTTCTGATGGATGCACACATCTCTGCAAACCTGCCATAATTCCTCGTCTATACAAAACACCATTAGTTAACACATACCGAGCAACTTTATACTTCAATTTCTTGGCAGCTAGTTTGTCCTCCGGCAATTCTCCTTCTTCAATGTATGCTCTGATAGGATCCATCCAAGATGGTCCTAAATCAAGGGTAATAATCTTCACCGTCAGATCTTCTTCTATGCTCCGACTTTCTAATACTTCAATTGGTATTGTTCTTCGCAGCTCGGTGCGCGTAGCTGACGCTAGTCGGGCCAATGCGTCTGCTCTAGCATTCTCCATTCTCGGTATCCTCACCAATTGAATAGCATCAAATTCTGTCAATAACTCCATCACTTTTGCATGGTACTTCACCATTAACTCTCCCTTCACTGCATATATTCCCATCATTTGATTCACAATTAATTGAGAATCACTGAAAACAATTACTTGTCGTGCCTCCATAACTTTTGCCAAATGAAAACCTACTATCATAGCCTCATATTCAGCCTCATTATTGGAAGCTTTGAATTGGAATCTCAAGGCATACTCCATGTCAATATCATCTGGAGAGTTTAAAACAATCCCTGCTCCACAACCAGCCGTGCAAGATGATCCATCTACATATAATCTCCATGTATATAACTCGTCTTCAAATTTCTTATCTGTTAGAGTTCCTCGGTGAAATATCATCTGTTTTCTTTCATCATCTCCGGGTATCCTTCGTTCCTCGTCGGTCATTTCTTCGCGCCCTTCTACCAACCGGAGTTGGTCGGGGTTTGAATATGATGATTTTTCTACATCCACAAGTCCTTTTACCAAGCTTGGTTGGTCTGGATCTGTGTCTGTTGATCCTGTATCGTCCACAGGTAGGTCAGCAAGCACCTTTTGCTCCTCGGGGGTATCAGGGTATGTGAACTCTGCTATAAAATCTGCCACGGCTTGCCCCTTCAACGATGATCTGGGTTCATACACAATATCATATTCACCGAGCTCTATTGCCCAGTACATCAATCTTCCTGATTTTTCTGGCTTGTGAAGGGCTTGTCTTAACGGCATGTCGGTATACACAATGATGGTATGGGCCTGGAAGTATGGCCTCATTCTTCTACTTGCTTCAATTAATGCCAGTGCCAATTTTTCCAGCTTTGGGTATCTGATTTCCGCACCTCGGAAGGCCTTGCTTGTGTAATAAATTGGCTTCTGGACTCTATTCTCCAATCTGATCAACGCCGAGCTAACTGCATTTTCTGATACTGCCAAATACAAGTACAGCTTCTCTCCAGTTATTGGCCTAGACAACAATGGTGGGGCTCCCAAATATTTCTTCAAATCTTGAAAGGCTTTCTCACATTCATCAGTCCACTCAAAACTTTTTCGCAGTGTTTTGAAGAATGGGAAGCATTTATCAGTTGCTCTGGATACAAATCTGTTGAGGGCTGCAACTCGTCTGGTAAGACTCTGTACTTCTTTCCTCGTCGTTGGGGATCGCAGCCCTAAAAGAGCTTTGATCTTTTCTGGATTTGCCTCAATACCTCGTTGATTGACGATGTATCCGAGGAACATTCCTTCTCGTACTCCAAAGGTACACTTCGTCAGGTTGAGCTTCATTTGGTATTTGTCCAGTTGATTAAAGGTTTGACTCAAGTCAACTAAATGATCATTAGCTCTCTTGCTTTTGGTGAGCATGTCATCGACATAGACTTCCATGTTGCAACTGATTTGTTCGGTAAAAACCTTGTTCATCAGCCGCTGATATGTTGCACCTGCATTTTTTAAACCAAAAGGCATAACATTATAACAATAAGTTCCCCTTGGGGTAATAAAAGAAGTACTTTCCCTGTCTTCTGGCTTCATTTTGATCTGATTGTAGCCAGAATAAGCATCCATAAAGCTGAGTAGCTCATGTCCCGAGGTAGCATCCACTAGTTGATCAATTCTGGGCAATGGAAAATGATCTTTTGGACATGCCTTGTTGAGATCAGTAAAATCAACACACATTCTCCATTTGTTATTCTTCTTCTTTACCATCACCACATTCGCCAACCAATCTGGATATTTCACATCTTCAATGAATTGGGCTTTCTGGAGTTTCTCGACCTCCTCTTGTATGGCCTGGTTCTTCTCGGGACTAAACACTCTTCTTCTTTGCTTCACAGGCTTGATCTCCTTATTCACGTTGAGCTCATGACATAAAAAGTTTGGATCTATACCTGGCATGTCTTCATGACTCCAAGCAAAAGTATTCTTCCTGCTTCTCAAGAAAGTTATCAACTCTTGTTTTATTGAAACATCCAACGACGATCCTATCTGAGTTACTCGTTCAGGATGCTCGTCGTCCAGGATAACAGTTTCTGTAGATTCCATCACCTGTCCTTTTACAAGTTGAGATTCATCCCTAGGGTCAAGAGTTTCAATTTCTGTGCCCTCCTCCACTTGATAAGTAGTAGTCTTTTTCCTTGATTCTTCAAGTTCTTCTTGCTCGGCAGACGAATAATAGCATTCCCGAGCTACTTTTTGATCACCTTTCATAATTCCTACTCCAAAATTCGTTGGGAATTTCAAACACTGATGTACTGTAGATGGAACTGCTTCGAACTTCTTCAATCCAACTCTTCCCATGATGATGTTGTAGGCGGACTGCACATTCTTATCCATCACAAAGAAACGTATTCTTTCTGTTCGACAAGCAGGCCAAGTTCCAATGAGTATATCTAACTTGATCGTCCCAAGTGGAAAAACTTTCTCGCCAGCAAAACCCAGAAGGGGTCTGTGATAAGGTTCCAATTGAGATAATTTTAAATTCAAGCTAACAAAGCATGAATAGTACATGATGTCTGCCGAACTACCATTGTCTACTAACACCCTTGAAATGACCACATCCTTCATCCTCATTTTGATCACCAAAGGATCATCATGAGGGTAAAGAACACCTGCCAGGTCGTTTTTTGAAAAACCAATCACTAGCTTCTCTTTGTTTACCTTCCTTAGACGATCATCCTCGGCCAGGTTTATTCGCTGAATGTATGAACAAGCTTGAGCCTCTCCGAGGTAAGCTTTTCTTTCTGCAGTAAGGTCTCCTCCTCCTGCATCTCCTCCTATAATAACATTATAATCAAATGACCCAAAACGTATGGAAAATACCTCTCGTTCAGGTTTCCTTGTCTTCTTGGGAAGATCGGGGTCATCATCTGGATCCTCTTCATGGTCCCTCCTCTTTTTCTCCTCTGCACGACGAGGAGATCTAGATCTCTCTCTAGTTCTATCATCATTCTTCCTTTCACCTCTGCGATCTACATACTTTGATAATTTTCCTCTTCGGATGAGTGTTTCAATCTCGTTCTGAAGGGCTATACAATTTTTGGTCATATGGCCATGATCTTTGTGAAACTCGCAATATTTGGCCTTATTCCTCAGGTCGGGATTTGTCTTCAGTTTCTCTGGCCACTTGATTTCCTCGTTATTCCTGATTTCTTCCAAAACATGATTAATACCCATTTTCAATGGAGTATAATTATCATACTTCTTTAGGACTTCCAACTTCATCCTGTTATTCCTGGAATGTTTGTCACCACCATTACCTTTCTGATCTTTCTTCTTAGAATTGTCGACCTCCACTTTAACTTCTTTATCCATATTCTTCTTCGCAGCCATAGCCTCCTCGGCATTCATGATTTTGGCCGCCTTTGCCATCAACTCCGACATATTTTTAGGTGGATCTTTGGCCAAAGTGTAGTACAGCTTGTTAGGCAGCAAACCACTCATCAGAGCAATGATTGCTGTCTTTTCTTCATAATCTATGACTTCCAACTTCTCGTTATTGAAACGAGTTATGTAATCTCTAGTACTTTCACCTGATTTTTGTCTAACACTTAGCAAGTGTGCTACTCGCTTTACCGGCTTTGCTCCAAAACAAAAATTGTCAATAAACAACTCGGCTAACTGAACAAAAGTTGAAATCTTACCCCGAGGAAGATTATTGTACCATATCTGTGTAGATCCGGTAAGAGTTCCTGAGAATGCTCTACACCTCATCTCGTCGGGGACAGCGTAGATATCTGCAGCAGCTTGGTATTGTTCTATATGAAGTACGGGATCTGTCTTTCCATCGTACTTGGGGGTCACTACAGGTGCTTTGAATTTCGACGGTGTAGGGAAATCCACAATGGCTTGCACAAAAGGTGTCCCTTGAACAAAAGTTCTCTGTAAGGGGTTCCTCGCCTTAGCCATTTCTCCCAGTCTATCCTCCAACCGTTGAATGGAACCTTTCCATGCTTCATTCCCTTCCTCGGGCCGCTTAGTCCGAGCAAGTGATTGCTCTGACGTAGCTTCCTGAGATTTATCTCGACGAGTAGTTGGTCGCGATTGTGCAGATCCTTCTCTCAAACCTGGTGGTGGTCGAAAACTTCTTGATGGAGCCCTAGGTGGACTCATGTTCCTCCTTGGTCCTAACCGACTGAAAGGAGACACCCTGCTTAATCTTTCCAAAGTGCTAGTTCTCTCCGGAGAAAGAGTGATATGTTGATCTGTATCTGTAGCCCGTATTGATGAAGTTCGTCCAGGTTGATAAGAAGAATCATTAGATTCCCCTTGGCGATATGACCCTGTACGTCTGGATCGTGACTGCCCATGATCACTCCTTTGCCCTGAATGGGTAGGTGCACCGCCTTGAAGAGTTTGAATGAGTTGCCTCATAGATTCTTGCATGGCGGTTTGTCCTTGAGCCAGATTCGTCATAATTCCGGCCAGATCTGGAGATGCAGATGGATTTGGAAGATTTCCAGTATTTACAGCATTTCGATTACTGGATTCTGGGTCATCTGCCATTGGTGATAAATGATTTTTATGAAAAACGATAATAACAATCGTTTCCCACAGACGGCGCCAATCTGTTGATGTAAAAAAACTAGATCGCTCTAATTTTTCAATCACAGATAAATAAATAAGACAAAGATTTTTAAAGTGGTTCGGCTAGGAATAAAGCCTACGTCCACTGTTATGTTATTGCTGAGTGTTTGTGGAATTCTTGATTACAAGTTCTCTCAAGAAATTCCGCCCCCTTTCAATGAGGGTGATACAAGGTATTTATAGCCTTGAGGCTGTACATGAAAGGTTCGATACATTAAATGATACACATATGAAAGGGCAATACATTTAATGCAGCGTGTGTGTCAAGAATATAAACATTCAATGAACAGCTGAACAGTTGTCTGTTTAATGATACGGCCGAGATGCATCTCGGACCGCCTTTCGTTGATCAAGAGTTCCTCGGAGCGTATATAGTATCTCGGTTCCTCGGATTGCATGTAGCATCTCGGTTCCTCGGAGCATCAGTAGTATCTCGGGATGAAAGAATTCCTCGTTGCTATTGTGTCAGGTGGGTTGACACGTGTCTTCATATTATTCGTCCACATCAGCATATTAATTTTGGTATCAACATGGCTAGTAATTTTCTAGTTTGGGTACTAACTCCCATGTCTCATTTTTGTATAAAGCTTCAATTTCTTCCTACATTGCTCTTTCCCAATTTGGACAACCCTTTGTATCTTCATAACTTATTGGTTCTTCTACACTCTATTCTATTGTAAAGAAACATGATATCACTGTGCAATGATTAAGATTTAACTCATAATCCTTGAGATAATCTGAATTCTTTTTCTTTATTGTTGATGTTTTCACTACTTGTTGCTCCCCATCTTCTGCTTTTTCAATATTGTATTGAGGAGCTAGAAATCCATTTTCTTCTTCATCATTACTAGGTGATTGCATATTGACTTCAGGAAATAAAAGCTCCAAATTTTCTTCATTTCCATCAAGAGCAACATTTTTTGCCACAACTTTTGAGTAGGAAATAAAGATGATACTTCATCAAACACCATATCTCTAAAAGTAGTAAACTTTTTTATCACCGAATCCATGCACCTCCAACCTTTCCTACAAGAGTCATAGCTAACAAATACACATTTCTTTGCTTTCGGGTTCAGTTTAGTTCTATTAGATTTGGGAACATTAACATAACAAATAGAACCAAATACCAGAAAATAATTAACAATTATCTTTTCACCATATCAAATCTTAAAAGGAGATTTTTATGTGCCTGGACATGGAGGCAACCTGTTTATCACATGATTTGCACATTAAATAACTTATGCCCAAAGCTCCCGGGGAAGATTCTTATCATGCAACCATGAAAGGAAAACTGAGGCAAGATGACCAAGATTCCTTTATGCAACTCCATTCTGCTAACGATTGTATGGACAGGTCATTTCCCGAAGAATACCGTTGTCATCATAAAATTGGAAGAAATCATCAGACATATATTCCCTAGAATTATCACTCCGCAAAAAGGTTATTTTCTTCATAAAGTCCCTTTCAATAACATCCTTGATTTCCATAAATTTGGATAACACTTCACTCTTCTCTTTCACCTAAGTGAACCTTGAGTGATCTTCCACCAACACAATAACATAGCGATGTCCTATATAGCTTGGTGTTCTCATTCACCCCATTAAATATGTATGAACTAGTTCGAAAGATGTGAATCTACGATTTAATGATCTTTTGAAAGGAAAATGATGAAAATTTCCATATTGGCAGCCTTGGCAAATCACATCTTCACATACATTTTTCAAAGTTTTTGTGCCATCTACCAACCTTTTAGAAGAAATCTTCTATAACATATGATGGCCTACATGGGCCAACTGAGCGTTCTAAATTGCAGAACTATCGGTTCGGCTTATTTTATTCACATAAGCTTCACCTAATGACATAACAAATAAAGAACCTTTCTTCTCACCAGTAAGAATAACATCAACAGATATATCTTTCACATTATCCAACAATTTCACATCATTTGGACCAAATAAAACATATTTTCTAGAATAGGTAATTTGAGGAACTGAAACTAGATGTTTTGTCAAATTCGAAATATGATAAACATCATGCAATTTGACACTTCTGGTTCTTGTATCTCCATCAACATCGATCGTCATAGCACCTTCTTTTGCTACCGAATAAGTTGAATTATCTGCAGTAATAATAACCCGATCTCCATGGTGTTCATGCAACTCTGAGAACAAAGTGTCATTTCTGATGACATAGTGAGAGCAACCTGAATCAATGATCCACTCCTCTCTTATTATTGGCATAATTAATAACAACTTGGGATTGCTTTTCTTCAACTGCTTCAATAGTAAAAAAATTATCCTATTTGAGTTAATCATCTCCTTCATTTGTGCCTCAATATTGGATTTGGAAATCTTCACACAGTAATTTTTCTTAATATGCCCAATCTTCCCGCACCTGAAACATGTGACATATTTATTACTTTATGAATTGCCACCTTTCTCTGCATGTGAATCTTTTTCTTTGTTCTTGTTCCAAGCTGACGTATTCTTGTTGTTTGGCTTCCCTTTTAAGAAGAGAACAACTTTAGATTCAAAATTCTTTGTCACCTATTTCAGAAAAGCTTCTTGATTAGAGAGAAAAATCTCTAACTCTTCTATAGAAGGATCCTTTGATCACCCTTGAATAGAAGTGACAAAGGGACTACACTCCTTCAATCCACGAATAATATACTAACATAGACGCGCTTCACTAATTTTCTCTTTCGCATATATCTCTAAAATTTTAGCACAAATACTTTTAACTCATAAAAAGAATTCTGAAATTGACATACCTCCCTGTTTTAACATTGCTAGTTCGTTCTCCAATAGAGGTAACCTTATAGTACTCTTCTTGATAAATAGCGTTTCGAGCATTTCCCAGACTTCTTTTGGAGAGCTAACATCATCAAAATGATCAATGAACTCTTTTTTGATTGACGTCCTCAAAGAAAATAGAACTTTACCACACTTGATCTTCCACTTCCTTCGCGATTCAGCAATCTGAGGAACATCAGGAGGAATTACTGTATCAGCACTAATAACCAATTCCTACAAATCCTGACCTTGAAGATATGCCTCCGCACACATTCTCCAGTACTTGTATTTATTGACTACAAGAGAGTATTTCCCCCCGTTTGCTACCTCCATTGTTGCAAATAACAAAATATTTTCTTTTACACTCAAAATCCCCAAAACACTAGGCTACAATTTGAATAAACCCGGCCTTCAACCGACTCTGATACCACAAAAAAAATAAAGAGAGAGAAGGCCAATAGAAAAAAAGAAAATCTTTAACAGAATATAGGAAACAAAATTGGAGAACAATGAATAACTTGTGAGTATTTGATAATGCGTACAGAATAATTGCAGTAAACCCATATTTATAGAGTTGTTTCGTTAAACCACTGAACCACTCCTGTAATTCTCTCCAACTACTCACACCACATTTACCATTAACAAAATGGTAATTATTTAATAGAAATAGAATACCAATAACTACCTAAGCCACTCTTTACGTGAACTAACTCACTCTCACATAAATAGCCCTGATACAATTAACTGGGTAAATAAAACAAAAAACTAAATCATGACCACATCGTGTAATACTAACGTGCATGAAGTTACACTAATTTTTTACACGGTGATTTCTCAGCAATGATGTGGCTGGTTCTGTTCTTCCATTTCCCATGAATTTCCACTTACGCGGGGAAGAAAGAATAGAGATAGAACAATTATTATTCTAATTATCATATACATATATGAAATATATTGTCTTGGGATAACCTTTCACTCCTTGACACATTTTTCTAGATTTGTTTCTTAAAAATCTGGTAATAAATCAATTGATCTTTTTTTATTGAGTCTTAATCAATGAAAGCTATAACGAAAATCGGGATTTCACATAAAATTATTTTTTCCACTCGAATCAAATGAGAAAGATTTCTTCTCCTATTTTGGGGCATATAGTTTAAAAAATTCACTATTGCCTTGTGCATTACATTCGTAATAAAAAATAAAGTTTCTAACATGCCCACCAAAGGTATCCATCTATAATAATTGATCTATGAAGGTACTCTCATACATATAATATGAAATCAGTTATCAAATTTTTATATGTAAAATCATACGAGCCTTAACATATATGAATATAGAGGAAACACTTAGCTTATTTTTTGGGTTGTTCTGAGATGTTCGATGTCTTTCCAAAACTGTGATAAGTGGATCATTTCCTTAATCTCCCATCAGATCCTCCAGTAACAATACATGAAATAAGAACATGAAAAAGTCATTCCATTTCCTACAGATGGTGCCAAAATGTACGGGATATTAACCCACAATAAAACCAATAATTTAGAGATTGACCCCTAAATAAATATGAATGTCGTAAAGAACAAAGGACAAAAGATATATTTGGTTCAACAAAGATATTTGTCTACATCCACAGGGAAGGGAGGGAGGCTGGTTTATTATTCATGAAGAATAATGGAGATTAGAGTGATAGGGTTGCTAGCTGAGAGTCTAAGTCGCCATATGCAGGTTACAATAAATACCCTCATAATAGGTGAGGTCTCCTGTATTTATAAGCTTAAGGATCCTACTAATCTAGGTATCTTCATGTTCATATTAATTATAACTCATGGTCTTATAAGGACTGGTCTTCCAACCCGTCAGTATGATCTTCCAAAATTTGTACTTATCTCCCAATATATTTTTGATCTTCCAAATAACTCATGTGGTATCCACGTGACATGAATTCGGTAAGGCTCCCTTCAGAAGTGGTCTTCTAACTTTCCAACGTGATCTTACAAGATAAGTCATGTAGTATCCATAAGACATGACTTTGGCAGTCTCCCTTTAGAAGTGGTCTTCTAACTTACCAATATGATCTTCCAAGATAAGTCATGTAGTGTTAAAAGGACTGTAGTCATCCAAGCCTGGCTTGATTGGTCATGTGTTGATGACTAGGCGAGCAGTCCACCGGCCTTCCTTAAGAACGATTATGGATCCCCCTTTCCATGTGTCACATTATTATTGGAGTCATGTTTTTACCCCCCCCCCCCCAAACAAAAATTTAGAGGCCATCGGCACCAGTAATCCGATCTAGGAACTTTTGAATAACACTAATGACATGTTCCTCTTATGATTCAAGATTGAACCACTCCCTATCCCTGATGGAGACAATTTTAAAAAAAGGGTGAGCCTCGAACACAACCTGCATGGGAATGTTAATGTAATTCATATGTTTAAGAATATGCACTTTATTCCCAGAATGGGGCTCGATCGTAGGCAATAAGGGATCATTGAGCCAATTGTTCTCAAAGAAACCTATCTACCATATATTCTAGGGTACCATCCTTGCACAATCAATCTTATTGCTCTCTACTAACCATACAGAGATAGGGTGCTGAAGAGAAACGAAGTCAATTCTCGATACTCCTTATATAGTCACTTGTTCAAAGTGGACATAGATTTCTCCTATTATGGATTTCCTGAAACATGGTATGAAATGGCTAAAAAGAAGATGAATTCGGTTTTTGAAATATTCTTCGAGTACAAGATCAACTGGATCGAATGATGCAATCAGGAGGTAAATGCGTTGGCCATCAAGACATCTGAAAGCGAAAGAAATGATAGTGACGGATATTTTATCCTCACTAAACTGTAAGTGAACATCTACATGGTCACGCCAAATTCGAGTCGTTTGACCCTACTAAAAATATCTTTTCCTACCAATTAAGAACCCTAATGTCTATGATCCTCACTCTGAACCTCTTACTACTTTTTCAGTTTTTGATGCCAATGTAAATGAGGCCTCCTTTGAGGAGGTCCTCATCACTATTTCCCAAAAAATGATATCAATTAAATGAATGAATATTTTGAATATCTTGTTCTCTATTATATTAAATGCATTCATTCTAATAATCAAACAATTTACAAAAATGATCTAATGAATGAACAATTCTTAACTGATCTTAATAAGAAAAAATTTAAAACAACGTAGCCACGTTCAAAATGATAATGATGTATTATTGTCATTCATCTTAGTTCAAGTAGTACTCCACGCGAGATTGGGATATGACCAAACCTCAACACACTGGAGCTGTCACAATTTGAGGAGCTTTTGAAGGAGTTTGTGGACATCTTCGCATGGTACTATAGTGACATGTCTACCATTGACCCATAAATAATGCAATACGAGATGCCTACATACCTCAAATACAATCCTACCAATCAAACATTGAGGAATCTTCCACCATAATGGTGTATCAAAGTGAAAGATAAAGTTGTCAAACAATTAAATGTAGGATTTATCCACGTGGTTGAATACACAAAATGGCTCCCCAACATAGTCTATGTGTCAAAATCTAGAGGAAAGGAATGCATATAGGTCAATTATCGATATTTGAACAAGGATTCTCTAAAAATGACTATCCTCTTCCTAATATCAACATGATCATAAACAACACTACTAATCATTCCCTTAAGTCATTTGTCAATGGATTTGTCTGATATAATCAGATAAAGGTGTATCCCATTCACCAAGAGAAAATTTTTTTTATCACCTCGTGGGGAATCTTTTGCTACACTATGATGCCTTTTGGTCTAAAAAATGTCGAGGCTACATACCAAAGAGAATCCATAACTATCCTACATGATCTCATACATAAAGGGAGTCGAAGTCTATGTTGACAACATGATCATGAAATCCAAAACTCGGGTAGGTCACATCCCTGCCCTGAGTAAGTTCTTTGAAAGATTGTGACAGTATCAAATGCGCCTTAATTCCTAAAAATTCAGTTTAAGTCACAATAAAGGTAACTCCTTGGATTTATGGTTAGCAAGAGAGAGATTGAAGCATACCCCACCAACTTCAAGGAAATTCTAGAAATGCTACCCCATTGGACTAAGAAATAGTTATGTGGTTTCTTAGGAGAGCTCCAATGCATCAGTAGATTCATTAGCCAACTCACATCCATTTGTGAACCCATCTTCAAGGGCCCCCAAAAGGATTCAAACATAGTCTGGAATGAGGTGTGCCAAGAACCCTTTGACAAAATCAAATAGTACCTTATTCAAACATTGGTTCTATTAAAACTGTAGTCTAGTTTACCCCTCCTTTTATATTTAACATACACTAGCACTGCTATTGGGGCTATGCTAGCTGAATACATCGAGGAATCCGAAAAATAAAGAGCCATATATACTACTTCAGTCGAACATTGGCAGGGTATGAAGTGAACTACACAACATTGGAAAAAGGCTTGTGTCGCCTTGGTTTGGGTCTCACAGAAACTACAACACTATAAGCTTACCTTTCCCATCAAGTTAGTGTCCCAGATAGACCCCGTGAAGTATTTTATGGAGAAAATATCTTTGTCAATACATATGGCTATATGGTTGCTTTGTCAAGGGGAGGGCAATTTCTGATTACTCCGAAGATCACCCCATAGAAGAAATCGATGTATGAATCTCTAAATTCCAAATGAAGAAATTCTCTAAACTATCTAGGAGGAACACTGATGGAAGATGTTCATTGATGGAGTTGCTAATAAGAAGGGATATGATATTGGGATACTTCTGATCATAATTGATGACTCTCATACTCCCATCCCCATCTAGTTGGACTTCCCTTTCACCAACATGACCCAATACGAGGCATTAATTGAAGGTTTTAGGATTGATATAAAGAAAGGGATCCAAAACCTTGATATTTAGAGAGATTAATCCCTCATCATAGGATAAGTCCTATGGAAATGGAAAGTAAAGGATGGGAAGTTGTTACCCTTTCACGCTCATCTTGAAGAGCTCTATTTATAATTTAAAAATATCACATTACATTACCTATATCGCTCAAGGAATAATTTTTCCCATGTGTTGGCAACCTTACCCTCTATGGTTGATATGACTGAAGGAATAATCATTGCCCCTATAAGACTAAAAGCAGTCTAGGATAACTCACTACTACCACATCAATCTATCCACCGAAGAGGATTCAGACAAGGTCGGGCTATTGAATTAAGATATCTGGTACCTCCTCACACACGGTCGATACCCTCAAGGGGATGGTAAGAAATATCTCGTGACCTTTTGAAAACTTGCAACTTAGTACATAATTTATTAAAAATCTATATTCAAAATAAACTTCGATGGCAACACTGAAGAGATCATGTAAAAAATCAATGGTAACCCCACATGAACGACCATATTATTGCGAAAAAGATCATCCGACAGGGATACTATTTGACTACTATGGTCCAAGACTGCACATTGTACATAAAAAAGGGGCTTAAATGCAAGAAATTTTTCAATCTTCAGCATTTACCTCCTCGAGAGTTGTACAACATGACCTTTCTGGACTTGGGGTATCGACATCATTAGGAAGGTTGCTCTCAAAGAATCTAATGGGAACGAGTTCATCTTAATCACTATCAATTATGTAAGAGTATAGTATATTCGATGTGATCCATAAAATAGATTGTCTAAATTCCTTGACCAATACATGTTTGAGTCTTCATCCAAGTGGTCACCAGAATATTCATCAACAAACCAGATTCACTCAATATCGAACCTCAAGTAAACCACTTAGGAAATGTATAAGACTTAATAGAATTAGATTCACCTCGATTAATTTCCTTTTATAATGGGAAAATCCTTCTTTCATTAACCTTGATTTTTCAATTTTTTCAAATACACGTGAAAATATACTTTTTATATAGAAAAATCTATTTTTATAAAGAATTGTATCTTTTTTGTATTTTAAGTATGGATGGTCTTATAATTTACTTTACATATTTAGAGTTTTCCTATAAATGTATTTTGCAAATTCTTCTAAGGAAAACTAAACAAAATTCCTCGGACACACGTGCGACTTGTTTCGCCGCAATAAAAAGCTTCCTTGGTGAAGTGACAATGTCTCGCTGGTCTTTCTGTCCAGTGAAAAAATCTCTGGAACTAAGCTTGACCTAGATAACTTTAGGTTCGTTCCAATGAGGAATCTCATCGCTGCAGCGACGCTGCTTCAAAATGCGTCTAACAGTGTTGAAAGTCACTTTTGCACAAGATCTTTATTAAAGATCTTATTGATTAGTGTGTCAAGTACAACATTTTGGGTGAATAAAACCTAGGAGTGACTATTTGACATAATAAGAGTGTGATACCTATCATTTAAACGTTTACACGTCAAAAGGCTATAAGTTAAGTGTCTTTTACTCTTGAAAACCAAGAGTGAGAGATTTGAAAATAATATTTTTGCCGAATGGGAAACCTGAAGGCTTCATCCCAAAATCACATGGTTTATGACATGGGGATACCCTATCTCCTTTGCCTTTTATTCTGGTCATGGAGGGTTTGATTAGTCTTTTGAATAAAGTAATGGAGGTAGGAAGGTTAAGCAGTTCCGAGATGGGTGATTAGAGTGTTTCACCATGCTGAGTGTCACGCCTTCTTTTTGTGGATGATACTATCATTTTTTTTATAGAGTAGAGGAGAATTAAGTGAGGAATCTCAAGTCCATCTTGATGTGTTTTGAGGTATTTCCAGGGTTACATATAAATGTGGGTAAGTGTGAGATGATTCAAGTCGGGAGAGTTGAGTAGGTCAGTGATTTGACAGAGGTGATCCGGTGCAAATTGGGTACTCATCCATATACATACTTGGGAATTTCTTTGGACGCTTCATTCAATACCAAAGAGATTTTGTATTCGGTCATTCAATAGGGTGGAGAGACAATTGGCGGGATGGAAGAAAGGGTATTTATCTAAAGGGGCAGATTGTCGTGATTAAGATTACCCTTTATAATCTTCCCGCATACTATCTGTCTATTCTTTCGTTATCGATTTTCGTTTGCCAAAAGATGGAGAGGTTGATGAGAAATTTATTTTGGAGAGGTAGAGAGAATAATTTTAAATATGTCTTTGTTAGGTAGGAGGAAGTTTGTAAACTAGTAAGGGGGAGGAGCGGGTGTAAGAGATTTAGACATTTTCAATAAAGCTATGTTGGGGAAGTAGTTGTAGAGGGTTTCTTTTAGGGGATATACTTTGGAGAAAAGTTCTAGTGGTGATATTTGGTTTGGCTCATAATGTGTGGGGATCCAGGGATAGACATCTTCCTCGCAATGTGTGGACATGGAAACATATTATAGGAGGTTAGAGAGAGTACCAAGGGAATACTTCATTGAGAGTGGGGGAGAGTGGGGAATGGGGAGAGGGTTATATTCAGGAGGGACATATGTAGTGTTGATCACTTTTTAGAGGATTGTTTTCCTACGTATTACGAGTGATAGGGAAGGCTCAGTGGCGCGGAATATTTAGAGGGACGAGCATAGAAGATTTTTGAATCCTAGGTTTAGGAGGAGACTTAGGGATTGGGAGTTAGAGGAAGCAGGGGAATTTTATGAGTGGTTGGGAGGGAAGGGATTTACTATAAAGGGTCAGGATTGTGTGTGGCGAAGAGGAAGAAAGAAGAGGGTCTATTCAATGAGATCCTTTATGAGGAGTTGATGGGTAGCGCTAGGGAAATATTTCCTTGGAAGAGTATATAGTTTACTAGAGCCTCGCCAAAATTTGCCTTTTTCTCTTGGACAATGATGAGGTAGGATATTTTGATGGCATACGAGTTTAAAAGAGAGGCGGACATATGGCTAGCAAGTGTTGGATGTGTGAGAGTGTCGAGGAAATGGTCAATCACCTACTGTTACAATTTTAGGTGGTTAGGGGACTTTAGGAAATCATTTACTCCATTTTTAGGGAAAAATGTGCGTGTTTTGAGTCAGTGAGCGACGAGATGGTAGCTTGGGGTTATAAGGTGGGGGAGGGTAGCCAAGTTAGTGGGGATATTGGCACCTTTATATATTTTTGGGATTATTTGGTGCGAGAGGCATACGAGGTACTTTAAGGGGGAAAATATTGAGCCAACTCGAATTTAATTAACTTTTCTCAGTTCCCTACACATATGGTTCAAGGAGGAGGAAAATTATACGACTCTGTGCTTATTATCGTTTTTGGAGGAATTGGGGATAGAGCAATAATTGTGTCAATTTTAGGTGGGCATTAGGGGCGAGGGGAGCTTTTCCCCCTCTACCCTTTAATATTGTTTATTGGGGTTTTTTAGTATTTGTATATTCCTTATATATAGGCTTACTCTCCCTTAAGCATTTTTTATACACTTTAACTTACTTATAAAAAACTGTTCACTTCATTAGCTTGAAAAACTCATTTTTATAGAGTTAAAGCACCATACAAAACACCCACCCACACATATCTAATGGATTCCCTCAAAATCTTATGTTTAGCATTTCGGTTGCTTGAAAGTTTCTTATAGGAAAAAAAGTTTCTTAAACTTTAAAGAGAAGCATTTTGATGAAAGATTTGAAGGCATAGGTTGCGGACCAAAACCTATCACGGTTGTGAAAACTTCTTCATCATATGGTGATCGCTACGTAGAATGTGGTGAGAAAGAGTGTCTAGCCGTTGATAACATCATGTGGTTGTGTTTTATGTTTTCTAGTTTTAAAACTCCACCGCAGTGCATTTGTCGTTCTTATAGGCCCAAGTTTTTCCCCGTTAGCGGGTTTTTCCCTCGTACCTCAAGTATTGTGCTTATTTTACTCTTTCTATATTTTTTGAATCATTCTCTTAAATAGGAAGATAAAATTTGAATATTTTACAATTTGGTAAAATATTTTGTCACAGAGATTTTTGGATTGTTAAAGCCTTTTGTAATAATAAATTCCCAAACCTTTTTTCTTTAATTAAGGGAATGAATTTTTATTTGGGTAGCCACCATCAAGAGGCACACTCTCAACTAAACCGATTTCCAAGTTTTAGGCATAAAAACCTTAGTTTACACCCTTTTATGTGTAATGGATGGAAGTTCAATACTCCGACCTCCTCCATTTGATGGTAGCACTTATTCTTATTGGAAATATCATATTAAAGCTTACATAATGTCTATGGATGATCAGATATGGAATATTTTTCTTTTGGAATGTGCATTTCCTAAAACCATTGTCAGAGATGTCGAAGTTGACAATATTAGATCTAGTTGGGATGACAACAATTTAATAGAGAATGGGTAAAACATGAAGGGAATCATTACTATTTTTGGTTGCATGTGGCTGAGTGAGTTTAGATGTATATCCACATGTGCAAAGTCTAAGGAGGTGTAGGATATTTTACAAATGACCTACGAAGGCTCCTCGACCATAAAGCAGTCTAAGCTTCAACGAATTACCACCCATTTTGAACTTCTTGATATGAAGGAGAAGAAAAGTTTTAACGCATTCTATGCAGAGTTAAACGGCATAGTAAGCTATGTATTTTCTCTAGGAAAGACCATTAAAGAGGAAATAATTATTGATAAAATACTACGATCTCTCCCTCCTAGGTTTCTTCTCAAAGTGGATGCCACTGAAACATTTATAGCTTTTCTTCCAACTTCAATGCATGTAAATGAATTGGTTGGATCTCTCCAAACTTATTAGGGGAATTTGTCTTATCCAAGGAGTTCCTTAAAAAAAGAAAAAATAACTTTTAAGAAAAAGGAATCCCCTAATTTTAGTTCCCATGATATTAGTGAGGATGATATGGCATTTCTCATTATATTTTCCAATAATTGGCAAAAACGATTTCTATCTATAGGCGCACCAAAGAACTATCCGCCTAGACTTGAGATTAGTCATGGAATTGGGGAAAACAAGTTGAATCTACAAAAAACATCATGTGCTTTACGTTTGATGATCGAGGTCACATGTCAAATCAATGTCCCTCATATTTGAGTCATAATAGTGGCCAGAGGGCATATCAGGACACTTTTAGTGACGATGACTCAGACTACGACGATGACTCACAAGAATGCAACTATGATGCATTTATGGCGAGAGAGAAATTTCATGAGTTGGATGATTTAGACGATTTTTATGTTCTTCTTCCTTCTGGTGAAGAAATGGTTATTTCTAATCCCTTTTTGAGAACTAGTGAGAATGAGGAGGAAAATAATCTTCAAGCAGACTATTTTAGGTTTTATAAGGAATTGATAAACCTTGAAAGGCATAACATGGAACTCTCCACCATTATAGCCAATGTCGAGAACCAAATGGATAGGGTTGGTGATAGTAGTTTGATCCAATTTGTTACTCCACATGTGGTAAGTAGTGAACCACATTATGAAGAAAGTTCCATCGACTTTTTTCATATGGAGATTGAGTTCCTTATGATGTCCCTAGATGAGAGTGAAAAATAGAGAATAATCCAAAAGAACTAAATCTCTTTTCTTGAGACCGAGTTACAATCCGTGACTACTTTTAAGATGAATAGGGAGGGTAGGTCTCAAAAGTTAGATAAAATGCTTTTTAGTGCCTAGTTGTCCACTTCGGAGAAATAAGGAATCGATTTAGAGAATGATGGCTCTACGTATAGCCAAGATTTTTTAGCATCCCAATCCATTTTTCTATATCCCATTAGCAAATATTCAACTCATTCCTTACCTGAATAAATCGAAAGGAAGGCGACTTTCATATGTTCCTCTTGAAATAAAGAGGGACATTTGAAGGAGTTTTGCTTTAGACTTAGGAAGCAAAAACTTAAGCACCTCGTTGACCCAATTGTTCCACAACTCTATAAGTGCACACATTGTCATAAGTTAGGAAACAGTAAGGAGTTTTGTGTTTTTCTTCAACCTGCTTCACATTTAGGTGGCTTTGATGGGTGCAAAGTTCGATAGGAAAGGGAATAAGAAGGTGGAAAGGTGGAAGCCCTCAAAAAGTTTGTTTCAATGGAAAGGGAAAAGGAAAAATGATTTATCCTCCCACACTTCCCAAATTCGGTCCCTAGATCCAATTCAGATTTGATCCAAATAGGGTGAAAAATCACCACTTAAGTCATTTAATTCAAGATTTAATAGTTTAAATGGCTCCGAACAGTTTTCGGAAGAAACTCTTTAATCAAAATAAATAGCTAATACAAGATGTGTATAAAAGCTATATGAATGAGTTATTTAAGGCATATGTGTACCAATTTCGAAAAACAAAACTTATATAGGTTCTAAATTAACACAACCTTAAGAAGGTTATGAGAGGAAGAGTAAGTATGCAAGTACACAAGATTTTAACGTGATAAAACTCCACCCAATTGGGGAAACATCCATAGAGGCCTCTACACCTCAAAAGAAAAATCCACTAAAATAGATTACCAGATTATAAAATATATAACAAACCAAACGCACAAGCACACTTAATTCTAAGTCTAGAATTTTTACCAACTCTTTTGGATTATTCTGACTCCTCCGACGGTTCTAATGTTGAAGTTGTTCTCCTAGATTTGTAACTGCTTCTCCTTTTAGCTTTACGTCGACTCTAATGTCGAGAATCTCTCTACTAATACTTCTTTAGTGTTGTAGTGTGATAAGTGTAAGTGGTGAAGTACCTAATCATATGCATGCAACACACGAACACTTATACAGACAATATTCCTAACAAATTACAAATATTGTTCTAAGATGTAGTAAGTATTTCTCAATCACAGTTTATTTGATAGTCTCATACCACAGATCTTAAGGGAACCTTGCTAGAAAAGTAATCCAAGGTCCTAAACACTTTATTTATTTTATTTACAAAGCTATTTCACAAAGTGTGAAATATTTCACGAAAGTATAAAACTCCATTTAAGATCTTACCCAGATCTAAGTATAATTTTTCTCATAAACTGGAAACATAAATAAGTTTGTTGGTTCTAGTTTTGAAAACAAACATATGAGAGTAAAACAACCAACAAGTACGATTTCTTGAAAAAAGAAATCAAACTTAACAATATCTAAGTGATATGTATGTATCACAGAGTTTGAGATCTCAAATTTCTATGAGAAGAATATAAAATCTAAACTTTGCGACTTGGTTGGACAAGAGATTAAAGACTGGAGAGGCTGATTCTTCTCACTTTTGAACTGATTCAAACTCACATAAGTGTTTTCTGGTGAAAGATTTGGCCAGAGTTTTGTTAGGGGTTCTAATTCTCTCTCTCTCTTTCTCTATCTCTTTCTCTCTCTTCTCTCATTTTATGTCAGAATTCAAAATGATCAAAAGACTGGACATGTTCACCAGTTGGTCTCTATTTATACTAGGCTAGGAAGGATCTGGAAGGGTTGTGTAAGATCAATGGCTGAGATTAAGTCTAGCATTAACGATGTAAATCTTACGGCTGAAGATGGACCGCTATTAAAAGCATTGTGATTGGTTATCTTCAATATCACAAGGATTGAGGTAAAGACATGCATACCGTAGATAGCAAATGATCCAAAAGATAGGATTACGTATTAAGATTGTGAGAGTAAACAAACACAAATCCATTCACTCATAGATCAACATGTGTAAGGCAGGGATTAAGCCTAAAATGTGTGTGTTGAAGTTTAAAATAATCTCATTTTCCACCATAGAATTCTCTGCTGCTTTCGGATCCTACCTAAGCTAGTTTATAGGAGAAAAGGGTAATTATAAATCAACACACAAAATTATTAAAACAAACTTTTAAATGTATAAAAAATGTCTTATAAAATCCTAAAAATTATTTACCATATTCCAAAAATTATTAAAAAAATCATTTTATGGTATTTAACACTCACACACACCTAAATTATAAAGAATGCAACAAATGAATGCCATCCTACGTGCAGTGTTGGTATTCTACCTTTGATACATTTAGAGGAATATGATATGTAGTGTCTGAGGCTCTTTGGTAGGCTAGGACATGACTCAATTTTGTCACTATTTCCAAACTAGACAGACTCCTATATAATGTAGACTCAAGTGAGTCAAAGATATAGGGTGCTTCAATCTCCCCCTTTGGAAATATGAGACAAAATCTCCTTCAAGCCATCAAGGACTCGTAGGGATACAAAAGAAATAAGAAAAATCCTATTCCTATACAAAATTCTAACTACCCCATATCCTAGAAAAGAAAATTACATTACTCAAGTAAGTACAAACCAATACTCTAACAATCATTCTGATAACTAAGGTACTGATCTCGTGAAAATAAGATAACTAAGATCAAGATTTTTAGTTGAAGTAATCAAAATGATGTCGAAAATGACTCAAAGCTTCTCCCCCATTTTGTCTCAAATGGATAAATGGTCCACACACAGATAGGAGAGAGAAATATGAAAACGTAAATATCAACGATACATTACAATTATTCCATAACCATTCCAATTGATTTACGTACGGATTGAAACCGAATATTGTCTAAGGGTTTAGTGAATAAATCAGCAAATTTCAATTCAGTAGGCAGGTAATTAATCTCCAATTCCTTTGATTCGACTAACTCGCGTATAAAATGATGTCAAATTTTAATATGTTTAGTACGAGAGTGTTGAACATGATTTTTGGAAATACTAATCGCGATTTGATTGTCATAATAGAGATATAATTGTTATTCAACAATACCATAATCTCTTAACATTTGTTTTAGCCAAAACAATTGAGCACAACAGCTACCTGCAACTATATATTCAGATTCAGTTGTGGATAAAGAAGTGCAATTTTGTTTCTTACTATTCCACCCTACCAAATTATTACCTATGTAATAACATGATCCTGATGTACTTTTACTATCATCGGAACACCCAGCCCAATCAGCATCGGTGTAGCCAATTATCGTGCTAGATGTGTCATTTCTGTACCAAAGTCCAAAGTTGAGAGTTCCTTTAACATATTTTATATGTCTTTTAACGCTAAGTAAGTGACTCTCTTTAGGGTTGTTTTAATAGCGGGCGCACACACAAATAACATATATAATATCAGGACGGGAGGCAGTAAGGTATAAAAGACTTCTTATCATACTACGATATAAGGTTGAGTCGATGGATTTCCCATTCTCATCTTTTGATATTTTAACCGAAGTACTCATGGGAGTCCTAGCATCTCTGGTTGTTTCTAAACCGAACTTTTTGAAAATATCTAAAGCGTATTTGGATTGCGATACAAACAAACCATCTGAATTTTGCTTAACTTGAAGACCTAAGAAGAATTGTAATTCCCCCATAAGTGATATATGGAATTCTTTATGCATAATGTCTGAAAATGTTTTGACATCTGTTGGGGAGGTAGATAGAAAAATGATATCGTCTACGTATACTTGGGCTATGGTAATATTTCTGTCAAAATGTTTTACAAAAAGAGTTTGATCATTCCCTCCTCATTTAAAACTGATGTTTAGAAGGAAGGTAGATAGACATTCATACTAAGCTCTGGGAGCTTTTTTTAACCCATAAAGAGATTTCCTAAGCTGATAGACGTGATTTGGATGATGAGGGTCAATGAACCCTTTGGGTTGTTCTACGTAGGTTTCATCAGTTAAGATACCATTAAGGAAAGAAGATTTGACATCCATTTGATAAAGTGTGAAATGCAAATAACAAGCTATTGCAAAAAGTAAGCAAATAGACTCAAGGCGAGTGATAAGTGCAAACGTTTCCTTGAAATCTATTCCTTCAATCTGAGAGTAACCCTTGGCAAATAATCTAGCTTTATTCCGAATAACCATCCCAGATTCATCAGTTTTATTTTTGAACATCCAACGTGCGCTAATAACCCTTTTATTTTTTGGACGGGTTACGAAATACCATATATCATGAATGATAGATTGAAGAAGTTCCTCCCGTATAGCACTTATCCACAATGGGGCATTCAGTGCTTCATTAACATTCTTTGGTTCAATAAGAGAAACAAAGCATGCATAATGAGCAAGAGTACGTAGTTGGGTTCTTGTACGAACTGGCCCAGAGGGTTACCAACTACACTATTTAAAGGATGATCTTTGGAAACCCATTTAGGCACTTCAGAGGGTCTCAGTTGGTAAAGGATCATCTATCTCTGGAGAATCATAAGTTAAAGTGTTGATTCATCCACTATAGTTGGTTCTTTGATATTACTCTGTACATTAGTGTCACTTACAACCACATTAATGGATTCCATTGAGGTTTTGTATGAAGATTGTAGACACGGTAGGCTCTACTATTTGGAGAATATCCTAAGAAAATAACTTTATCTCTTCTGGTTTCAAATTTAGAGAAATGTTCTCTATCCTTTCAAACATAGCAAGTACTACCAAAGGTTCTAAACAATTTTAGGTTAGGTTTCTCCCCATACCAAAGTTCATAGTGAAGAAAAAGATTTAATGATATAAGCTTGTTTACAAGATTAATAAAAAAAAGTTATAAATTTTGCAAACTCCGAATAAACGTTTTGGGAAAAACTCTTTTCAAAAAACACAAGATGTGTTGTAAAGACTTTTCTGAATGTGTGGCTTTGATTTTATAGTTAATTACCTTCCTTTTAAATTTTAAGAAACATCAACTAAAGTTACCATGCAGTCCCAATCACAACAACAGTTAAGAACATTCAAAGAAATAGACACAAGAATTTTTAACATGGTAAAACCCTTAATCAAGGGAAACATCCACGGTGCCCTCTATGGCACAAAACAAAAAATACACTAGAATAAACAATCAAGTTACAACACTTAAGCAGACCACAAAGACCCTAACCTAAGTTCAGAATATACCTACTTGAGATTCTCCACTCCAAAGGTCATCTGAATTGGACTGATCTTTTCTTGCTGCTTCTTTGCTTTTTCCTTGATCTCCTTCTCTTTGAATTCTAGTTCCAACAACTCGTTCAAAATCCAAGATTCTCAGACAGAACTACAGTGTCTAAGTGTTCTTGTGAGATAGTGTCTGTGATGTGCTACTACATGCAAACATGCTACTCACCCTCTCAAAATTATACAGACATTCCTAACAAATCACATCAGTTCTAAAATGATTAGGTTATTTACGAATATGTATTTTCAAGCATAAACTTTTTTATCTTTTTATTTATCCACAGATCTCAAGGATACCTTGCTCAGAAGACGGCCAAAGTCTAAAACAATTTCAGTATTTTGAAAATATTTTTGAAATTGTAAACCTCCAATTGAGATCCAAACTAGATTGGAAGTCTATATCGTTAAAACAGATTCAGACTTAACATGCAGAGAATGATTCAACATATTTTGACGTAAAACTTCTTTTCTCAAATCGATGGTTATGCTTTTAAAACTTTAACTAAAGTTCTTTGTGTTCTTTTTATTTTTGTACTCACGTATTTCATAAAGTATGAAATATAAAACCAGAAACACAAACAACTCACTAGATCTGAAAATATTTTGAGACTTAGAAGTTTCTATTTCAAAATTTATTAAAGCAGAGTAGATCTATAACACCAGATCCAAAAAGAGAAAATGAAAACAAATCGTGTGATGTTCTCTTTTTAGAAAAACTCAGTTTCAACAATGAAACTTAAGTTTCTCTTAGAGATGAGTTCTGAGAGAACCAAGGACTTGAAGAGGTCTTCAATCAAAGAATAACTTCAGCACCAAAATCACAGAAACCCTAAAAATATCTAACTCTCAAGAATAGGTTTTCTGGTGTATGAAACTTTGAGGTTTTTTGGTGCTTGTTTTTCGAGAAATCACTCAGAGGTTGAACTTCGAATAACCTAGGGTTTCTTCTTTCTTTTCTCTCTCTTTTCTTTCCCACTCTTCTCCCTTCTCTCTCTTCTCTCTCTACTCTCTCTTTTATTTATAGTTTGATGAAATGGCAAAAGTTTATAAATGCTGAGACTTGGGTCCTATTTATAGTAAAAGAAGAAGGATCCAGAACATCTAACTCAATCATATGGCTGGGATTGAATATTGACCAATTGACTTATAATCCAACGGTTCACGACAAGTGGTAGATTAAATGATTGTTGATAGGTTTATAATGGTTTCATAAGGATTGACTCTCAATGCATGCAAATCGTTGATAAGGTTGATCCAAGGGCTAAGAAGATATACCCGGTTTGTGTCTTCGAGAAAACACAATCTTAGCCGACGAGAAGCCAACACATGTACGAACAAGATGCAAGAAAAACGCATGTTGAAAAATAATTACAAAGCGCACCCTTAAGTCTCTAGCGCTTTTGTATTCTACCCAGTCAAACAATCAGCAAACAAAATAACTTTTTGTGATCCAAATTTCAACCACAACACTTTTGAAAACATGTTTTAATTTATTCAAAAATTATTTAAAAATTATATAAAATGATTTAAAAATGTTGTAAAAGAATTAAATTGATTTTAAAAGGACTTGAAGTGTTTTTAAAAAACCACCAATGCAAATAGGAATAAAATATTATGTAGTGCAGGTTTCCTATAGTGGGTATAAAATAGAAATCACTTCCCTTTATGTTGATCTTGAGGATTGTCTTGGACATGATTTCTTCATTATACTTGAACATTTGAGGAGATGGAGTACTTATAAAATTTAACCTATTTTGTCTAGATATCCAAACTAGTTGGAACTCCTATATATGTAGACTCAAGTAAGTCAATATATAGCGTGTTATCAATCTCTCCCTTTGGATATTAGAGACAAAATTCCCTTGAGTATTCAGAACTCGTGGGTCAAAATGAAAAAAAAAATCCTATTTGTCCTATACAAAAGTTCTAACTACCCATTCCCATCCTAGAACCGAAAATAAGGTAAAAAATACATTAATCTACTATATAAAGACCAATACCCTACAAAATAGTAACAAGCTATAGAACGGGTCTGAAATTCCTGTGATAAAATAAACACTAAATGGCATATTAGTTAAGTTAGAATAAAAAAATAGATAGAAAAATCGCTAAGCAATACTCAAGATCTTCTCCCCCAATTTTTCTCAAATATACAAAGGGTATAAATAAAAAAATAGAGATTAATTTTAAGTTATCATGCCTATAGTTGTTCGCAAATAATCAAATCGTATGTTATCTAATGGTCTGGTAAAGAGATCTGTGAGCTGCTTTTGAGTGTTCAGATATTTAATAATGAGATCTTTGGATTCGATAAGGTCACGGATAAAATGATGTCTAATAATAATGTGCTTAGTTCGGGAGTATATTATATGATTTTTGGAAATATTAATAGCACTTTGGTTGTCACAAAACATGGTTAATTGATTTTTGGTGATACCATGATCGGTAAGCATCTGTCTAATCCATAGTAATTGAGAACAACAACTACCAATTGTTATATATTCAGATTCGGTGCTAGATAATGAAATACAATTATGTTTCTTACATGACCAACCTACGAGATTATTGCCTACGTAGTAGCAAGCACCAGAAGTGCTCTTACAATCATCAGAACAACTAGCCCAATCGACATCGGTGTATCCGACAATAGAACTAGTCGTATCCTTTATGTACCAAATATCAAATTTTAGAGTACCCTTAATATATTAAATAATTATTTTCACGCTTAATAAATGGGATTCTTTAGGATTACTTTGATATCTAGCACAGATACAGACAACGAAGGATATGTCGGGTTGAGACGTGGTAAGATATAACAAACTCCCTGCCATACTTCTATAAAGAGTGGGATCAACATTTTTCCCGTTATCATCCTTAGAAAGTTTAGTTGAAGTGGTCATGGGGGTTTTAGAAGGTTTTGCATTTTTTAATTCAAATGTTTTAAATAAATCTGTAGCATACTTGGATTGACAAATAAAAAGACCATCACTACATTGTTTTACTTGTAAACCCAAAAAATATTGTAGCTCACCCATAAGAGACATATGAAATTCGGTATGCATGATATCAGAAAAATATCGACTTGTTTAGGACATGTGGAACCCAAAATAATATCGTCCACATATACTTGTGCGATTAAGACATGTTAATTTTTCTTTCTAACAAATAATGTTTGATCGTTTCCTCTACGGACAAATTTATGAGACACTAGAAAAGTAGAAAGTCGCTCATACCAAGCTCTAAGGGCTTGTTTAAATCCATATAAGGCTTTCTTAAGTCTAAATACGTAATCCAGGTGTACATGATAAAAAAATCCTTTGGGTTGTTCTGTATAAACTTCTTCAGATAAAATTCCATTCAAAAATGCGGATTTAACATCCATTTGGAATAATTTGAATTGCATATGACAAGAGATGGCAAGAAGGAGACGAACTTATTCCAGATGAGTAACAGGTGCAAAAGTTTTGTCAAAATCAATTCCCTCAAACTGGGAGTATCCCTGTGCAATCAACCTAGCTTTATTTCTAATGACCTCCCCATTTTCATCAGTTTTATTTTTAAAAATCCATCTAGTGCCAATAACCTTCGAATCTTTTAGTCTAGGAACAAGATTCCACACATCGTGACTCTTAAATTAGATTAGCTCTTATTCCATAGCATTGATCCAAAATGAGTCGGTAAGGGTATCATTATAATTTTTAGGTTCCTCAAGAGAAACAAAATAAGAAAATTGTGCCACTTGTCGAAGATGGGATCTAGTTCGAACAAGTTCCGAAGGATTACTCATAATTGTTTCAGTGGGATGATCTTTAGAAACCCAAGTGGGTATAGAAGGACGCTCAGGTGGCAGTGAATCAGTGTCATTTGGAGGATCAGCGGATAAATTAGGTTCGTCCTCATCAAATGCTACTGGTTGACTGTCACTTCTCCTTACACTCGTGTCATCTACAATTACTTGAACTGATTCCATAATAGTTTTGGCTTTATAGTTAAAAACACGCAAAGCCCTACTATTTTGGGAATAACCAAGAAAAATTCCCGTTTCTCCCTGGGTATCAAATTTTGAAAGTTTCTCTCTATCTTTGCAGATGTAGCAAATACTTCTGAAGGTTTTAAAATATTTTAAGTTTGGCTTTTTGTGGAACCATAACTCATAAGAGGTTTCTTTGGAATTATTCTGAGGTAGATACGATTAATAATGTGACACACGGGAAAAATTGTAAATTCAAAAGATTTATTTCAAACTTGGACAAAACATGGGAATTGTAGGTCTCGAATCAAGGGACGCCTGGGTTCAAACGGCGTATCAATCGGAGTTGAAACGAAGAAGTTATGGCCGTGCAAAGTTCGGATTCGGAAGAAAGTCAAAGTCAAAGCCTCGGGTCAACATTCGAAGTCAACCCCAAGACCCGAACACTATTGAAATATTTTTTAGTCCCGAATTGAAGGTCATGTCGGTTTTTGCGATTCGTCATTTGGAGGTCGTATGAAGAAGTTATGAAGTTTTGGGGGTTTAAATGTAATTAATGAATTGAATAAAGCATTTGTTGCAATAAATCTCAGCGCGCCACATGGCACCATCCTGGCATGCCATGTGGCAGCGCCATAGCCCCTTGATCTGATCTGCTACAATACACGCTACAGTACCCAGAGTTTCATTATTTACACTTTTACCCCAGAATCTTTGTTTCTTTATATTTTCTTCAATAATTCACATTTTCTTCTCATTTCTTTTTCATTTCTTTTCTAAAAAGAAACCCCTTATTTTATTTGAACCCATGCCTTATTATTTATCATCCATTGCCTTTTAATTAAATAAAACCTTACCCATACCCCTTTTATTATTCTATTTAATAGAATATTAATTGGTAAAATTCCTAAAATGCCCCCACATCCTAAAATTTCAACTATTTAAGGGGCATTTGGTCTTCATTTTGGAAGGGTGAATTTGGAGAGATTACTTAGGGATTAGAAATATTTTTGTACATATAGATAGTAATTTTTAGAGTGTGTAATTTTGTGTGCAAGTGTGGAGCGGAATTTATTGTATTGGCATTCAAATATTAGGACTTCTATCTTGTAAGTTGATTATTATTATGGCCATTAGTATTTCATCTTGCAATTTTTTGTGTTTTAATTATGATGTCATTTAAACTGCTAGGATGAGGTGAAATTTACCATAATTATTTAGTGCATGTTTATTTGGTTTAATTCGCTAAATTCCCTACTTGTTCCAAAAACGTTTTAAAAATTCGATATTCATTTAAAATAGTCACGAGAGTGATATTTTAAACCTTCTAAATTAATTATTTTATTCACATCCTTCGATTTTATGTGCTTATGTTAAATTATTTGATAGTTCATGCTTATATTTGACATTTAATGCTTATGAGTGATATTTTGAAAGGAATAGGGATTTTTGGTATCTAAAAAGAGATGTAAAAATATTTAATTAAACGTTCACTTTTTCATCATCCAAAATTTACTCGACGAGAGTCGGTACAATTTTGAGTTATAAAAGGGAATAGCGAGTAGACTAATTAATCACAAACTAATAAAAAATGATAAATGGATCCGAAATCCTAGTAATATATCCATACTTGTTACATAATTTATGTCCACCCATTTTTTTTTTAGTTAGTGTTGATGTAAAAAACTATATTTCGTCTAATTATTTTAATCACAGATAAAAATGAATAAATAAATATAAGACAATAGATTTTTAAAGTGGTTCAGCCTTATGAGAATGGACTACGTTCACTGTTTTTGTATTGCTGACTGTTTGCCTGGAATTCTCTATAAGTGGTTTACCAAGAGATCCAGAGTCCCCTTCTAATGAGGAAGTTACAATGTATTTATAGCCTTGAGGTTGTACATGTGAAAGGACAATGCATTGTTATCTAGTAGACATATACATCTGTATGATAATAATGAGCATTTAATGCGAAGTCGTCTTCTTGATTCTCCTGATTTGGATGCTCTGTACGTTGAGTTGCTCAGACCGCCTTAGTTACTTGGTACACTTAGGTTGCTCGGAGCCTTAAGCTCCTCGGGGCGCCTAAGCTGCTCGGTATGATTGAGTTGCTCGGGGCGCTTGAGTAGCTCGGTGATAGTATATTGTTCATTGAAAGTGTTTGTAATTGCCACGTAGGTTGACACGTGTCTTCAAGTGAATGGTCCACGTTAGCAGACTAAATTTGGTATCAACAGAAGCCCCCAATGTTTCACACTTTGAGGTTGAAGAAAGGTGTGGAATATTCAGCTCGAAAACTGGTCAGATTATTGGTTTTTATGGTTTTTAGAAAAATGTTCGTTGTATATAACCCCTTTTTGAGCGCATAGTATCAGGCCTCGTAAATATTTTAAATTTTCATGACCGCTTCGATATTTGTGCCCCTTTTCTTCTTTTAGTCGTCGGAGATGAAAACGTCCTCCCTTGTAATCATTGCCTTTCTCTATTCCCAAGGTAAAGTATTTAAGCGCGGCAAAAATCCTATCGTCTTTCACTTTTCAAATCTGTATCTTTGAACTCTTCATTTTCTTTCTATCTTGTGCCTCGCTCTTTCCATCGTTCGTTGTCAACTGATCTCTCTTTTCTGTAAGATTTTCTTCCATCTCCTTTATTTACTTTATTCATCATGGTTTACCTTGTTGAATCGCTTGACAAATTTTCGGTCTGAATTTTCAATCCCTTCATGGGTTATTTTGGAAGAACTTTCTGAACATTCTGATTATTTTTCTTTGGCTGATGGACATTGGTTCCCTAGTCTTTTTGTACCCGAATGTGGCTTTTCTTTCCCTCTAAATCCTCTGTGTTTGGAGTTTTACCAATATTTTGATGTTGTACCTGCAAAAATAGATCCAAATATATGGAGGATAGTTAATGGCATATATAGGTTGAATCAACTTCATGGAACCCGTTTAGGGATTCCAGAGATTATGTGTTGCTACAGATGGGTTATCAGCGATAGTACTTTCTATTTAAAAACTAGGTTTTTGAATAGAGCGTTAGTTGTTAATCTTCCTGATGCCAATACGGATTACTTTGATCATGGGGTGGTGATGAAAAATTGGCAACACCCTCCATTAAATGGAGATGATGTATAACAAGGTCCTAGATGTCCACCTTATGGTAATGGGATAGGTTGTTTTATTTTTGAAATCTTGATATCTTTGTGTTTGATAAAATGCATCTCTAATATTTGATTTTTGCTTATTGCAGTTGACAGTGAAAGGAAACCTCCAAAGGAAACTGATGTTAATATAAAGCATTTAAAACTTATCTGGAGTTTGCACCAATCTGTTGCTGAGGAGCATATTAGATCTGCTTCTTACTTGTTGCAGTACAAAAGCTATACTTCATCTTTCACTGCTCGTCCTCGTTCGGTGGTAGTTAATCTTGACCAACTACCAGCCTCTGAGACTAGTGTGGAATGTTCTTCCTCTGAGTCGAGTATTCCTATCAGTGATCTGATGAAGAAGAGAAGAGCTCCTGCCTTTTTTTAACAAATTTGCCTCTGCCACTGTGGAGGCAAAGAAAAGTAAATAAGATGCCCTAGAAGAAGGGATAAAAACCATTGATGTACCCCCTCTGTTGCTGCCAAGAAGGCTGACGAGAAGTCCCCTGTGGCTCCGAGTAAGACTGTTGCTATCTCTCCTCTGAGCGAGGTTATTGTCATATCACCAATAAAGACAACGTCTTTAGTTAAACATGATCCTGCTCCTCTGAGGAGGTTAAAGAAAAGCTCTTCTGAGAGACCTGCTAAGCATGTCTCTCAACCTTCAAATGTTGAAGGTAGTGTTCCATCTTTTGTTCCTCCGAGCTCTGCTGTGAGTTTGGTAAGATCTTGGACTGTCCCAGAAGTCCAAGGCATTGAAGATACTCTTTCTCGTGAGAGAATTACTACTCTGGCTGCTCAACACATTGCCTCAGTAAGTATTTTTAGCCTGAGTCTTTCACTTTATAATATTATGTTCATGTATTGACTCAAATTTATTTCTTTTTTCAGCCGGTGACGTGTTTCAACATCATTTTGAAGAAGGATGAAGCTATTAGGGCTTCAAGCTCCTCGGGTGGAGTAGAGGAAGCTTTTGTTGGGCTGACCCAATCTTTGAAAGATTCTCGTCAAAATTATGAGGAAGATAAAGTTTCTTGGGAGAAGAAATTTAAGTCCATTGAGCTAGAAAGAAATCAAGCTGTGAATGCCTCCAAGGAATTGGAGAAGAAGTTGAAGAAGTTTGAACAGAGCAATAAGGACTTTGAACAAAAAAACAAGGAGCTTGAAGTTAAGCTCAAGTCTGCTGAAAAGGAAGTTGTTAAACTTCAAGAGGTCGAGCGACATAAAATGGAGGTGGAAGAGAAGTTGAAGGCTTCTGAGGAGCTCCTTAGGGAAAGGACCTCCTCAGAGAGGGTAAAAAGAAAACATGCAGTTAAAAAATCATTCAGTGTTGGTTGGGACAAAGGCTGGAACAAGGGTCTAGTCGCCATGTCTTCTCAAATGGAATATGCAGGTGTCAAATACTTTAGGGATGGATGGGTAGCAGCCTTAAAGGAGTTGAAGGTTGTCGAGAATTCTGAGTTATTTCAGCAACACACTCATGGCCCTCCTCCCTCTCCTACAGAATAAGAAGAAGATGAAGCAAATTCAAATGAATCTTCTTTGATGACTAGAGATCAAGTCCATGTTGTTCCTGTTGTTCAGCCTTTCGAGTAACTCCAACCAGCCAACACTTCTACCGAGCAGCTTCCCTTGCCTTTCGAGCAACCAACCCCTTCATCCAAACCTTCTGAGGAAGTCATAGGAAACAAGGAGAAGGTGTAGAGTTGTTCAGGTTTTTATTTTGTTGTTCTCTTGAATGTAACCTCAGACTTTGTATTTTCTCTTATGATGAAATAAAATTTGAACTTTGGTTATTTATCTTGAATTTCTCTTTTACTTGCTCTATCTGTGTCATTATTGATTCTTTTTATTTCTTCTCTTTGCTAGTTTATGGCCAGGATGGAACTCTTATCAGCTCATGACACAGAATTGATGAAGAAATGCAATGACTATTTTAAAGCTGGTCATGCAGATCTTAATGAGGCCCAGATAATTGACATCCTCGGATCAGGTGCTTCTCACCGAGAAATTAAAGCTTACCAATACCTGAAGTGTTTGCTCGATCGTGCAGTTGTCAACAATGTGTCCTATTATGAGATGATTGAAGATATCCAAGTAACGATCGAGGAACTTCAGCAGTAGTACAAAGATTCCTCCACACTTTTACATCAAGGATACGATAAGAAATATCAGCAATTGAGTGCTGACAAAGGGTATGACAAATTCATCTCTGCTCATGAGAAGAAAGAAAGTGTTCTGAAGCTTAAAGTTTAAGAGCACATGCATATCGCTATGTTGTTGGAGCAGGAGAACATTGCTTTGCAAGAAGAGATAAAAAAACTCAAATCTGGTGCATCTTCTTCGGGAGCCTTGGTCCCTGTTAATGATGAAGGTTTTTCTTTCTTGGAGGTAGAAAATGCCAACTTATGAGATGAGTTGGAAACTTTGAAAAGAGCTGGACCTTCCACATCTACTCGTGGATGAGCAAGATCTTCTTCTCGTGGGCGAGCAAGGGCTGGTCGGATTTCTATTGAAGAAGAGAGAACTCAATCGGCCTTGGAGAATCAGGCATTTCAATTGATGGTGAAGAATCAAGCTTTGGCAGAAATGTCCAAGAAAATTCTGAATTTACTGACCAACTCTCTTCCCAGAGTTCTGCTTTGGAAAAGAAAGAAATTCTGGTGAAGAGTCTCCACGAGAAACTGGAGGGATTAACTTATCAGTTTCATAAATAACCCATAGAGTTTTGGATGGCTGGGTATAATGAAGCCCTTTACCATCTTGATGCTCGAATCCAGCAGTCAAATAATGAGGGGAACAAGCAAGGGTGGTTGAATGCACTGTGTGTGCTAAAATTGGAGCAGGGCCACTACTTATGGGATTATTATGACCCTGGAGTGATCGATTTTCGCATGCCTCCTTTTAAGCTTGACATTAATTGGATTCCTGCTCGGGCAATTCCTCAATGCTTGATCTCCAAGTATTTTAGCGATTACAGTCTTCATGCAAACTTTGAGATATCTTCGGCCGGAGCACTTACTTGATCGGCCCTCCATGATGAATGTTTGAATGCTTCGAGATCTAAATTTTATAAATTCCCCTTATGCATTAGATGATCATCCTGCTGGGGTAGAACCTGTTTCAAAGGCAGAAGGGAAAATTCAATAGAATAGGTTTTTTTATGTAATGAAGTATATTTTTTACATCATATGTAATTCTACTTGATCTGAATGAAGAAATTTTTAGTCTTTTGCCATTTTATTTTCTTCTAAATAATTTGTAGAATGTCCTTGCGTGTTGGTTGGTAAATATATATGTATATATTATACTTATCCCATTTGTCTATTTTTTTACCTCATATGTAATTCTACTTGTTCTGAATGAAGAAATTTTTAGTCTTTTGCCATTTTATTTTCTTCTAAATAATTTGTAGAATGTCCTTACTTGTTGGTTGGTAAATATATATGTATATATTATACTTATGCCATTTGTCGTTTGATTATAGTGACTTGTCACTCTTTGGGCATAAGCAATGGAATGATTTGCATCCTATATTCCTGCTTAGTTTGGTACTAACCAACCGGAGTTGATTGTAATTGATTTACCAACCAACCGGAGTTGGTGGTAATTAGTTCCCGACCAACCGGAGTTGGTGGTAATTGATTCGCCGACCAATCGGAGTTGGTGGTAATTGATTCCCGACCAACCGAAGTTGGTGGTAATTGATTCTCCCACCAACCGGAGTTGGTGGTAATTGATTCCCGACCAATCGGAGTTAGTGGTATAATTGATTCCTGACCAACCAAATTTGGTGGTAATTGATTCCCGACCAATCGGAGTTGGTGGTAACTGATTCGCCGACCAACTGGAGTTGGTGGTAATTGATTCCCGACCAACCGGAGTTGGTGGTAATTGATTCCTAACCAATCGGAGTTGGTGGTAATTGATTTCCCGACCAACCGTAGTTGGTGGTAATTAGTTACCGACCAACCGGAGTTGGTGGTAATTTGCTCTGAATTTGGTGTGTAGTGTGTTGCACTAATATTCTGAAAAAATTTCAACAAAGAGAGAAACTGGGTGAAACATCACTTTATTCATACTAAATAAATTGTATTACATAGGAATTTCAATTACTGGTAATATTTGCGTAGATGCTCTGCATTCCATGCATTCTTGAATTCTTCTCCTTCCAAGGTTTCAATCTTGTATGTCCCTGGACGAACAACTTCTGTTACTCTATAGGGTCCATGCCAGTTGGCTTCTAGTTTGTTATGCTTTTAGATCACTTTCTTCAGCACGTAATCCCCTTCCTTTAAATTACATTTTTTCACTCTTTTGTTATAGAACAAAGATGTTCGTTGTTGATATGATGCATTCCTGATTGTTGCTTCTTCCCTAACTTCTTCGAGCATATCCTCGTCTAATCTTCTCATCAAGTCATTAACAGGGGAATTGAAATTAAGCACACTATGCGTAGGTAAACCTAATTCAGTAGGTATGACAGCCTCACTCCCAAATGCCAGCATGTATGGGGATTCTCCTGTTGTTGTTCGTGGTGTGGTGTGATAAGCCCATAACACAGAGTGTATCTCGTTAATCCAAATTGACTTTGCATCATCAAGTCACTTTTTCACACCATTCAGTAGCGTTCTGTTTGTCACTTCAGTTTGCCCATTGCTCTGGGGATGGACTGGTGCAGAATGGATCTTTAATATATTGGATTGATGACAATATGCAGCAAACTCCTCGTTGTCAAACTGGGTTCCATGGTCAGTAATGAATGCATGGAGAAGACCATATCTACAAATGATATTCTTTCAAATAAACTGATAGACCTTGTCATATGTCATATCAATGAGAGGTTCGGCCTCCACCCATTTAGTAAAATAATCCACAACAACCACGAGGTATTTGAATCTTGCCCTGGTCGTTGGAAGTGGCCCGACTAAGTCTATTCCCCACATGGTGAATGACCAAGGAGACGTGATGGGTGTTAACAATGCTTGGGGAGTTCTTCGGATAGAAGAGAAATGTTGACATTTATGGCACTTGTTGGCATAAGCTGCTCAATCAGCTCTCATCGTTGGCCAGTAATACCCCTGCGTTGTTATTCTTTACAAAAGCGTTCGACCTGCTACATGGGCTCCGCAAGACCCTTCGTGAACCTCTTCAATCAAATCTTTCATTTCGGAGGGATGGACACATCTTTGTAGCCCTGTTATAACTCCTCGTCTATATAAAATGCCACTAGTCAATACATAACGAGCAACTTTAAACTTCAGTTTTTGACTGTGAGCTTATCAGTTGGTAAAGCCCCCTCTTCAATATAGGCCCTAATGGGGTCCATCCAAGATGGTCCCAAGTCAAGGGCAATGAAGTTTGTCATCAGATCTTCATCGATGCTCCGACCATCCAGGATATATATTGGGATTATTCTTCGTAGCTCGGTGCGTGTGGCCGATGCTAACCGAGCTAGGGCGTCTGCTCTTGTATTCTCTAATCTTGGTATTCTAATCAACTAAATTACAGTAAAACTTGATACAACCTCTATCGCTTTTGCATGACACCTGACCATTAATTCTCCTTTTGCTGCATACACCCCCAGAATTTGATTTACGATTAACTGGGAGTCACTGAACACAATGACTTGCTCTGCCTTCCTGGTTTTGGCCAGGCATAGACCCACGATCATTTCTTCATATTCGATCTCATTATTAGAAGCCTTAAATTGAAAGAAGCCTTAAATTGAAAGAAGCCTTAAATTGAAAGCGCAGAGCATACTCCACATCAATCTCATCTGGACTGTTTAAAATAATCCCTGCTCCACTGCCTGTAGATCACGAAGAGCCATCTACATATAGATTCCACACAGGTACTTCATTATCAAACTCTTGGTCAGACAGAGTTCCTCGGTGGAATATTTGATGCTTCCTTTTGTCCTCGTCTAGCACTTCTCGCTGCTCATCCACCGACGTAAGTTGGTCGGGGTTTAAATTTAATGATCCTGTAACATCCACAGGTTGGTCTGTATTCAACTCCTGCTCATCGGAGGAATCCTCCTGAGTAAATTCTGCGATAAAATCCGCTACTGCCTGCCCTTTGAGCGACGATCTAGGCTCATAAATTATATCATATTCACCAAGTTCTACTGCCCAATACATCAATCTTCCTTATTTTGCCGGTTTATGCAGAGCTTGTCTTAATGGCATATCGGTGTACACCACTATAGTATGGGCTTGGAAGTATGGCCTCATTCTTCTGCTTGCTTCAATCAGTGCTAGTGCTAACTTCTCCAGCCTTGGATATCTGATTTCTGCTCCTCGGAAGGATTTACTGGTGTAATAGACTGGTTTTTGTACTCCGTCCTCCACTCTTATCAATGTCGAGCTCACTGCATTTTTTGAAACTGCCAGGTACAAGTATAGTCTTTCTCCCATTACTGGTCTAGATAATAATGGAGGTGTCCCCAGATATTTCTTCAACTCTTGAAAGGCCTCCTCGCATTCATCATTCCACTCAAAAGTTTTTCTGAGTGTTTTGAAGAATGGGAGACATCTGTATGTTGCCCGTGACACAAATATATTAAGTGTTGTAACTCGCCCTGTGAGGCTTTGCACTTCTTTCTTTATGGTTGGAGATCACAACTCCAATAGATCCTTAATCTTTTCAGGGTTCGACTCAATCCCACGTTGGTTAACAATATATCCGAGAAACATAACTTCTCGTACTCCGAATATGCATTTGGTGGGATTCAATTTCATTTGATATTTCTCTAGTTGATAAAAAGTCTGACCTAGGTCAACGAGATGATCAGCAGCTTTATTGCTCTTCGTCAGCATATCGTCAACATAAACCTCCATGTTATGATTGATTTGCTCCGCAAACACCTTGTTCATCAGCCACTGATATGTTACAACTGCATTTTTAAGTCGAAAAGGCATAACATTATAACAATAAGTTCCCCTTGGGGTGATAAAAGAGGTACTCTCCCTATCCTCAGGCTTAATCTTAATCTGGTTGTAACCAGAATAGGCATCCATGAAACTCAACAATTCATGCCTCGAGGTAGCATCCACCAATTGATAGATTCGGGGCAAAGGAAAAATGATCCTTTGGGCATGCCTTATTAAGATCAGTGAAGTCTACACACATCCTCCACTTGTTCTTTTTATTCTTTACCATGACCACATTTTGCTAGCCAATCAGGATATTTGACATCCTCAATAAAAGAGGCCTTTTGTAGTTTCTGTACTTCTTCCTATATAGCTTGGTTCTTCTCAGGACAGAACACTCTTCTTTGCTATTTTACTGGCTTGATTTCTTTATTCACGTTGACCTCGTGACACAAGAAACTCGGATCTATCCCTGGCATGTCTTCATGACTCCATGCAAAAGTCTGCTTTCTACGCTTTAGAAATTCTATCAATTCCTATTTTATCGATACATCCAGTGACGCACCAATTTGAGTTGTTCATTCTGGATGCTCGTCATCCAGAATGATATTTTCAGTAGTCTCTATGACGTGTCCCTTCACGATTTGAGACTCGCCTCTAGGTTCTAACGTTTTAATCTCTGCATCTTCTATTTCCTCCACTTGATAGGTAGTAGTCTTATTCCTGGATTCTTCACGTTCCTCCTATTCGGTAGATGAATAGTAGTATTCTCGAGCTACTTTCTGGTCGCCTTTCACAACTCCCAATCCAAAATTGGTTGGGAATTTTAAACATTAATGTACAGTAGATGGTACCGCCTCGAACTTCTTCAGACCTACCCTTCCCATGATGATATTGTAAGCTGATTGGACATTTTTATCCATTACGGAAAAGCGTACTCTTTATGTTCGACAAGCAGGCCATGTACCAATAAGCATATCCAACTTGATCGTCCCAAGTGGAAAAACCTTCTCGCCAGTAAAACCAAGGAGGGGCCTATGATATGGCTCCAACTGGGCTAGCTTCATATTCAAACTATCAAAGCATGGATAGAAGATGATATCTGCCGATCTACCATTATCTACCAGTACTCGTGAAATCACTACTTCCTTCATTCTCATCTTGATCACCAATGGGTCATCATGAGGGTATAGTACACCTGCCAGGTCGTTCTTAGAGAAACTAATGACCAATTTGTCTTTATTCACCTTCCTCGAGCGATCATCTTCAGCCAGATTTATTCGTTGAATGTACGAGCAAGCTTGAGCCTCATTGAAGTAAGCTTTCCTCTCTGCAGTCATATCCCCACCTCTTGCATCTCCACCTATAATAACATTACATTCAAATGATCCAAAATGGATTGACAATACCTCACGTTCTGGCTGCCTTGGTCTTTTGGGGAGATCGGGGTCATCTTGGTCATCTTTTGGATCTTCTTCGTGACTTCTCTTCTTGTCTTCTTTTGCTCGACGAGGAGATTTAGATCTTTGCCTTCTGCCATCGCTGGTCTTTTCACCATTTCGGTGATCAACATACTTGGTCAATTTTCCACGCCTGATGAGTGCTTCAATTTTATTCTGGAGAGATATGCAATGCTTGGTAGTGTGACCATGGTCTTTATGGAACTCACAATATTTGGACTTATTCCTCTTGTCAGGATCTGCATTCATTTTTTCTGGCCAGTTTAGCTCCTCGCTGTTCTTGATCTCTTTCATAATGTGGTTTATATCTACCTTCAAAGGAGTATAATTTCCAAATTTCTTCAACTGTTCCAGTGCTTGCTTTGCTTTCGACTGTGTGTTGCCACCATTATTCTTCTGATCCTTCTTCTCAGTCTTGTCAGCCTCGACCTTGGTTTCCTTAGTATCTGCATTCTTCTTCGCAACCATGGCCTCCTCAGTATTCATGATTTTGGCTGCTTTTTCCATCAGTTTAGCCATGGTCCTAGGCGGATCCTTGGCTAAAGTGTAGTACAATTTATCCGATAATAGTTCACTCATCAGAGCAGTAATTGTTGTTTTCTCCTCGTAATTAATTAACTCAAGTTTCTCGTTATTGAAATGAGTAATATAGTCTCAGGTGCTTTCACCTGTCTTTTGTCTAACACTCAGCAAGTGTGCTACTCATTTGACTGGTTTCGCTCCAAAATAGAAGTTCCCAATAAAGAGTTCTACTAGTTAAAAGAAAGTCACAATTTTCCCCCGAGGAAGGTTGTTGTACCATATCTGAGAAGATTCGGTAAGAGTTCCTAAAAATGCCCTGCATCTCATCTCGTCTGGAACTGCATAGATATCGGCAGCAGCTTGGTATTGTCCTATATGAAGGATAGGTTCAGTTTTTCCATCATATTTAGGCGTCACCATAGGAGCTTTGAATTTTGATGGTGTGGGAAAATCCACAATTGCTTGTAAAAATGGTGTCCCTTGGACAAAAGTTCTTTGTAGAGGATTCTTGGCCTTAGCCATTTCCCCTAATCTGTCCTCCAACCTCTGAATAGATCCCTTCCATGCATCGTTTCCCTCCTCGGGCCTATTGGTTCGAGCAACTGATCATGTAGAATTTTCCTCTTGGGATCTTTCATTACGAGCAGTTGGTCGTGATTGGGCAGAGCCTTCCCTTAGATCGGATGGTCGTTGAGAGTTCCTCGACACAATCCTAGGAGGACTTCTATTCCTCCTAGGGCCCAAATGATCAAAAGGAGAGACTCTACTCAACCTTTCTAGAGCACTGGTCCTTTTCGGAGATAGAGTGACGTCTTATTGAGAGTCTGTAGCTCGTACTAAGGAAGTTCGACCAGGCTGATAAGAAGGTCATTAGATCTTTAAGTACGATATGAGTCGGTGCGTCTGGATCGAGATTCTTCTGGGTATAGCGCTCGCCTAGTTCACGAAGAGGGAAACATGTATTTCTCTGGATACTTCGTAGTCCTAATTGAGCCAGCACTCCGCCTTCAATAGTTTATATAAGTTATCGCATGGTTTCTTGCATGGGCGTCTGGCCTTGGGCCAGATTAGCCATTATACCAACCAGATCTTGAACATTTGGGGGAGTAGAAAGGTTCGGAGGGACCCCAGTGTTTCCATTACTGAATTTTAGATTATCGGCCATTGATAATGAATTATTTTGGTGAAAAATGCTAAGTACAGTCATTTCCCACAGACGGCGCCAATTTGTTGATGTAAAAAACTAGATTCGATCTAATTATTTTAATCACAGATAAAAATGAATAAATAAATATAAGACAATAGATTTTTAAAATGGTTCAGCCTTATGAGAATGGCCTACGTCCACTATTTTTGTATTGCTGACTGTTTGCCTGGAATTCTCTATAAGTGGTTTACCAAGAGATCCAGAGTCCCCTTCTAATGAGGAGGTTACAATGTATTTATAGCCTTGAGGCTGTACATGTTAAAGGATAATGCGTTGTTATCTAGTAGACATATACATCTGTACGATAATAATGAGCATTTAATGCGCAATCGTCTTTTTGATTCTCTGATTTGGATGCTCTGTACGTTGAGTTGCTCGGACCGCCTGAGTTTTCGGTACGCTTAAGTTTCTCGGAGCCTTAAGCTCCTCGGGGAGCCTAAGCTGCTCGGTATGATTGAGTTGCTTGGGGCGCTTGAGTAGCTCGGTGATAGTATGTTGTTCGTTGAAAGTGTTTATAATTGCCACGTAGGTTGACACGTGTCTTCAAGTGAATGGTCCACGTCAACAGACTAAATTTGGTATCAACAGTTAGTTTTATCACAAAATCATATTTATACACACATTTGTCTAGTTGAAAAATTGGTACCTTATAAATTGACGAAATCTTTGTGGGTTCGACCCATAATTACACCCGCTATATTTCAATAGCCCATGCACTTGTGGTAGTTTTATAATAAATAAAACTTGACAACAGATTATATGACAATCTGTATGAAGGGATTCTACCCAGAAATATTTAGGTAAGTTCTTCGCATGAATCATCACGCGGGCCATTTCTCGAAGAGTGCAATTTTTACATTCAACAATTACATTTTGTTTAGGTGTCTTAGGGGAACTGAATTGATGTTTGTAACTATTGTAGTCACAGTATTTGATGACACTGAATCTATAAATTCGCCTCCTCTATCGCTACGAATTCTATCTACCTGGGAGTCCTTTTCATTTTCAATATGAACTAAAATTTTCAAAAACTTACAGAATGTTTCTGATTTTTGTTTTAAAAAGGAAACCCAGGTAATCGAGTTAAGTCATCAACCATAACTAGAATATAACTGTTTCCACAAAGACTAATAGTACAAGAAGGACCCATTAGGTCCATATGGATGAGTTCTAGAGGTTTAGTAGATAGAGCTTCTTTAACTTTCTTGTGGGGAGCCTTAAAAATCTTTCCTTCTTGACAGGAACCACACATGATGTTTGAAATTGGTTTGATCTTAGGAAGACCTCTAACTATCTCTTAGGAACATAATTTACCAAGTTTTTCATTATTAATGTGACCCAACTTATTATGTTATATCTCATTTTCATCCATTATGGAAATGTTACAAACTTTTGTACTTGGATTGATTGTATAACAAGTATCTGGAGTACGGAGTCCTATAATAATGCAATCACCTTTTTCATTTAAAATTTTGCAATTGTTCTTTGAAAAGGTGACAGTATGGTTGGAGTCACAAAATTATAATATACTTAGTAAATCAACTTTAAGACCTTTTACCAAAAGAACATCATCAAGAATAGGTATTCCTTCTTCATGGAGTGTTCCTTTACCAATGATCTGGGCTGATACACCATCTCCAAACAAGACTTTTCCTACGAAGAAGTTATTTTGTTTGAAAGTTTGTTATCATCCCCGGTCATATATTTAGAACAATCAGAGTCTAAATACCATCTAGACGTTGTGCGTTCAGCTTTAAAGTGACTGATCACAATATTGCATTTCATCTGGGGTAACAACTTATCTTTTTTAACCCAAATTGCTCTAGTTTTCAATTTGCGTTTGTTAGCTCGTATTTGATAAAACTTGCGAGCTTCAGTCTTTTCTCTAAAATATTTTTATGCAGGTTTATCAGGATTATAAAAGGTTTGAGCATTTAGTTTAGAAAAGAATCTAGTATTCCTTCTTGTTGATGATCTATTAGTATTTATTCTTCTCTTCCTATTTTGATAGTTAGAATTCTTATCCGGCTGTCTAGGTAGGACATAATTTTTTCGACTGCTCCTAGAATAGTTGAGGTTATGGTAAAGAGCAGAGTGATAGACTGGTTAATATAGACGTTTGGAAACATAACAATCAAAGGAATGTCCATAGACATCACAATAGGTGCAGTAAAGGTGAATCGTAGAAATCTTAACCCGAGGAGAATTGTTAATCAAGGACTCTTCTAAGTTTTGAGCTCTTGTCTTATTCCTAGGTGGCACAGGATGAAATGACAAATCAACTTTTCTAACAGTAGGGCATACGTATCTAGCCTTATATTCAACATTACGCTTAGATTTACTTGATTCACCAATGTCCAACTTTTGTCGCTACGAGTCAAAATTATTTTTCAAGGATTGAAAATCTGGACAAGTTTCAACAGGTCTTTCGCCACCAGGCACAAACATGATAGGTTCAAAAGTTTTAGTTTGCTTGGAATTGTTGGGATAAAAACCTTTTCTAGTTCTATCATCCGAATTAGTCTTACTTTTTGTAACGCATTCTTCAAAACATTTTGAGTTATTTTCAAATTTAGCAAACATTTTTAAGGCTATTGATGTTTTTTATTTTGTTTGTTCCAATTCTAACAACGTTCCTTTGTATTTCTTTTCCAGAATTTCATTTGAGTCAGACAACTCTTTTAGTTTTTGTTCAAAATTTTGAGTTTCATTCTCATGAATTAGACATTGAGAAATGTACTCTTCAACATTATATTTGATCATATGACGTAGGGTGTCTATCTTCTGTGTAAGGTCTTTAACAATGTTTTCAAGTCTAGTGTTTTTCCTGAGATTTTTTTAGTACAGTGTGTGAATGTTAGGAAGGTCCTCATTGTCAGAGTCACTATGTGTGAATTGTGCAGTGTCCCCTAGCGATTCCTTTTTAGTACTCACACACCCATTAGCATCAATAATAGAGTGTTCCCTTTGACTCACACACACCGCATTTAATGAATTATCAACATTCTCAAGTACCTTTGTTGACGGAGAAGGTCTCAAAAGGTATTATTATCGCTTAGCGCTTGTGCTAAGGAACAGATGGATACAGAAACTTCTACACTTGCTAATGCCGGAACATCGCTTATAGGAACATTCTATGATGCACACATAGACGTAAGTCATTCGGAACATATACTTATTTATACACCCTGGGCTGGATAAGAGAAAAGTGTCCTAAGCCAGGCGAGCCTAGTTCTAGCGTAGGCCGACCGGGAGCCTTTCAAGCTCGGGTCAATCGCTACCTCTGTTGTTGCTGGTGCTTCTTGTCCTAATCAGTATGAATGATGCTATCCATACTGATTTGTCTGCCTTATGGCAGACAAATCAGTATGGATAGCATCATTCAACATAGCATGATCAGATTCCTTATTATCGGTATATATGATTTTGGGAAAGAAAGACATATAGGGGTTATAAGGATTACATGACTAAGGTTCCTCAGTTTCTTATTCACTTGAGTCATCCCAAGTCTTGCACAAGTTAGCCCTAGTGTTCTTGTTCTTAGTCAAATTAACTCTATAGTAACTGGTTATGTGTCCTAACTTCGTACATCTATAGCATTCAGTGTTCTTAAGGTCTCTACTAGGTTTGTTATCAAGTCTTTTCTCATGAGGCCTATTATTATATTGGTTTGAATAGGTAGGTTTGCCTTGTCTATTAGCAATTTTATTTCTAAATTTCACCATTTTCTTGAAATGTTTAGACATTAAGGCAATCTGATTATCCAAACTCTCTAAATTATAGTCCTCATCAGAGTCTAAGTTAATTTAAGTTAAATGACACTCAAGTTTAGTCAACTTAGAGGTAAAGACTATATTAGAGGAAGACTGTTTCTTATGGGTCTGTGTTAATTGCTTCTTAAACTCTAATTCCATTTCCAGAGTTCTTAGCTTGCTACTGAGGAGTTCAAGGGTAAGGTTTTGATCCATCTTTTCAATTGCATAGTGCTTATTTTCAATTTTTTGTGGAAGTGACCTTAGAATTTTAGAGACAATTTCTTTCCTATTATAAATTATCCCATTAGCATGCAGCTTAGTCATTATGTCTTTCAACCTATTTTATAAGTCATTAAAAGACTAAGTCTCAGTCATGACTAAAGTGCTGTACTGGTGGATTAACATTTAGGTTTTAGGAGATTTAACATGTGTGTCTCCTTTATGTGAAGTCACTAGGGTTTCCCATGCTTCCTTAGAGGTAATATGAAAATATATCCTCTTTAAGTCGTGTTCATTGATGGACATGAATATGGCATTATTTTCCTTTATTATTGTTAAGGGGGGGCTGTTTTTCTTCTTTAGTGAATTAACTTAATAGCTTCCTAATCCTCATAGTACTTACTTCAGCGGTTGGTTTAGTAGGAAAAGTGTACCCATTTTTAATAGCATCCTAGATATCATCTCCCAATGTCCTTTGCATGAAAGAAACCATTCTCACTTTCCAGTAAGGGAAGTTGGTTCCATCAAAAAGAGGGGGCCTAGATAGGTTACCTAATCTCTCAAATTTCTCGTCCATAGTTAGTTTTGGGAAAACAATTTCAGAAACTCAAGATCTAAAAGAATTTGTAAAACCAAAGATTTGATACCAATTGAAAAATCACCACTTAAGTCGTTTAATTCAAGATTAAACAGTTTAAATGGTCTGAACAGTTTTTTGAAGAAACTCTTTAATCAAGACAAACAACTAACACAAGATGTGTATAAAAGAATATATGAGCGATTTATTTAAGGTATATGTGTACTAGTTTTGAAAAGAAAAACTTATATAGGTTCTTAATCAGAACAGCCTCAAGAAGCTGATGAGAGGAAGAGTAAGTATGCAAGTACACAAGATTTTAACGTGATAAAATCCCATCCAATTGTGGAAACACAGAGGCCTTTAAACCTCAAAATCAAAATCCACTAAAATAGAGTAACAAATTACAATCTATATAACAAACCAAATGCACAAGCAGACCTAATTATAAGTCCAGAATTTTTACCAAATCCTTTGGATTATTCTGACTCCCTGAAGGTTATGATGTTGAGGTTGTTCTCCCTACTTTGTAACCACTTCTCCTTTTAGATTAATGTCAACTCCAAAGTCAGTAATCTACCAACACTTCTTTAGTGTTGTAGTGTGATAAGTGTAAGTGGTGAAGTGCCTAATCATATGCATGCAACACATGCACACTTATACATACATTACAAGAAAAATGACAATTAAGGACACCGATATCAGGGACAACTTTAAAACTGTCTTTTAAAAAAAAAATAAGGGACAACTAATTGTTTAAGTGTCCTTTATAATAGTTTTAAGGCCATCAAATATTTACTGTCCTTTATAAGTCCTCTAATAGGACATCAAATACATGTGCTTTAAAATTTCCGTTTCCCTCTTTTTTTCCCTCCATTCCCCAAATTATTTTTTTATTTATTTTTCATTCCCTATACTATCAAATAACGGACTCACCCGCTTATCTCTCTCCTCACTCGAGTGTAATACCCTGTATTTCTGCATAGTTAAAAATATTTAAATTACGTGAGTAGAGTAATTTAATGAGATACGTTTTATTTAAATTACGTGAGTAGAGTAATTTAATGTAATACGTTTTAAATTAATTTATGTGAGTAGGGTAATTTATTGTGATATAATAATAATAAAAATTTACTAAATGAGAATAGTAAATATTGAAAGTTGATATGTACGGCCTAGCGATTTAAATGGACGTACCGAGATTATCTCGCTCGAGTGTCACGTGTAGACAAATTGAAGGTGAGATGAGAAACATATTTTTAGAGACTCAAAAGATAATTTAGAGTCCACAGATGATTCCGAAAGGGTCAAATTAGTCAAAATAGTGTACCCGGGGGTACTAGTTGAGTGTCGGGTCATTGTTGGGCTAAACCGGGACCATACGAGGGAATTTTGGTCTCTTTAGATTTAAGGGTGAGGAGACCTACGAATTTTGTAACCCTAAGTCAGATTATAAGAGTTGGAGGCTAGGGTTAGAGAGGAGGGAAATACACCATAACCATTAGAGAGAAGAGAGAGACAATTTCCTAAGGCAAAAGAAGGAAGTAGGGAGAATTTAAAGGAGATTTCACTACCAACTTGTTGGGAAGAAGGATTGAAGGATAAGAATCATCAATCATCAACAACAACCACGAAATCAGACCCTAGAAAACATAAGGCAAGTGGTTATTTGCGAATTAAATTGAGTTATAACGCCCATATATGAGCTTTAGGAAGAACATGATTTTTATGATATTTTTGGAAGAAAACACTTGAATATGATCCATGATTGATAGGGATTGCATGTAGAACGTTTTTGATCTCCAAATAATCTGATATCATAGCAGACTTGATGATTAAATCGAACTAAAAATCTGGACTTATGATGAAAAGATGGAAATATTGTGTTTTTAGGGTTCTTGAATGATAGGAACATTTTTAGCTAATCTGGACGAAATTTGTAATGATTTTGTTGTTTTTAAATTGTTAGTAATCATCCCAGAATATGTAGGAATGATTAAAAATCGTTAGGTTTAAGTATGGTGAATTATCATGGGAGTTGGTTAAACAAAAATGGTGTAACCCGCATGAAGAAGACGATCTGGGTATGTCACTGCTCGATCGATCGATCGACCCTTGAATGTCGATCAATCGAGCAGTCGATCGATTGACCATATCCCATCGATCAATCGATCTCGGCTGTAATTTAGGGAATTTTTTGAAAATTTCTTTTCAATTACCGTCACTTAATGGGAACCTTAATGATGACATTTTACCTATGAAGGGACTTAATAGATACCAGTAGGTGTACCATGAGATTTCTTCATAAATGATTGAGTGTGAAATTTGGAGAAATGGACCGACGGGAAAGTAACCGATTGAGTCGGGTGTCGGGAATGTGAGAATTTAGTTACTTAAAAAGTGAGAATCAATTCCGGAAATATACCAGTAGGTTAGAGATAGCTTAACTACTGAATCAAGGGAGGGGTAACTAGGACCCTTAGAGTTGCGTGAATACTCGAATAAATGCGATAGAGAAATAAATCGTAAATTAATAAGTACGGTAAATATAAGTAAAATATATTACGTACGGGCATGATTTGATAGGTCGGGTGTGTACCTACTAAATTATATAAATTTTTGGGTTAAGAGAATTATACCTAAATTAATTATGTTAGGGTCGATGAGATATTCCAAACTAGCATAAAGTTACTATACGTTTGGGGTCGATGTAAAATGCCGAACCAAACCTTAAAACTCGTGTCGAGATGAAAGAGTCTCGAACCAGAATATGTGTATATATATATATAAATAGTTGGGGTCGATGGATCATTCCGAACCAATTCTCACTTGGGGTTGATGAATTTTTCCGAACCAAGAGTCCTTTATGTGTGTCAAAAGGATATATTAGTGATAACTAATATTTAATACATGTGTGTGATAAAATGTATTCCATATGCATAATCTACTGACTTAAGATAGTAGATAATTAGATAAATTGAAAATATTTTAGTAATAATTAAGAAGCGTGATATAATTATTACAAGAATAAGGATAATGAGAAGTAAATAAGGTATCTACGTTTATAACATACGAGATATGGACTATTAGATTACTGCGAGTATGTTATGGGGACTTAGCTAGGGAATACGTATAGTGGGATATTCTAATCTAGTTAACTTGAGTAGTATAACTAGGTGAACTAAGTACTATCGTTAGGCGTGCATTATAGAAGAGAGGTGAAGAAACTCAAAAGAGTGTACGAAGTCTTAATATGTGTAATCAATAACTCAATTGTGATAACTGCTTGCAAAATTTTTTAAATGTTTTTAGTACTAACTCTTGCTATGTAAAAATCTTTTAAAAACCTTTTAGGTTCCCAGCCACAGGGACACCCAACATGATTTCATTCCAGGGATTTGAGAGCTGCAGCATGTGTGGATGTTACAGGGATTGTTTAGATGACTTCCCTCTTTTCAAATCTAGTACATGACCTCAGTTTTAGTACTCTCAGTTGGGATATGTTGTCCAATCTTTACTTTTACAGTTATTCTGATTTTGGATTTTGAGTTAGTTTTCTTGGTCGTAGTTTTCGGCAAGACTTTATTTTACTCAGTAATTTATGCGAATTAGTTTATTACTGCTATTATGTATCGTTTCCGCATGAGTTGTTTATTTCTGTTTAAGGAAGATAAAATTTGGCACTAGTTTTATGTCACTTAGGTGATTAGTAATTTAAAAAGGCTTTCGACAGTGATGCTAAGAATGAACCATTTAAGAAACCTGTTTTAAATTAAATTAAGGCTTGATCACCCAAGGTTTAAGTAGGCGGGGTGTCACAGATGGTATCAGAGCATCAGGTTCTAGTATCCATAGGATCTGTGCAGCTTACTATGTTTCCACGTAACGTTTGATTGTATTAGAGCCCTACTATTAGGACGGTTGAATCACTTTTCGCTTTTGGGATATCATACATCTGCTCTTAAAATTTTGTATAAACTTTGTACTTATACAATTTTATTTTATTTCAGATGCCACCGAGGAGACAGCGAGCGGAGAGGGCTGAAGCCAGAGATGAGGCGAGGGAGGCTCATCAGGAGCCACAGGTGCCGCTACCCCCACCCCCACCCGAGTTGATTTCCATTACTCAGGTTGTAGTGATAGTGGCTCAGGCAGTCGAGACAGCGATGAGGGCAATGACAACCCATTTTCCTCAGCCCCAAGTACCACCTCCCATGGCACCGGTAGTTCAGGCCCCAAAAGGGCCATTTACTTGGCAGCGAGTCAGAGAGACATTTCAGAAAGGGCATCCACCAGATATCGAGGGTAGTACCAATGTAGTCGAGGCGTCCAACTGGAAGAAAAATATCCAGCGCCACTTGCGCATGCTAGAGTGCACCGAGGTATAGAAATAAATGCTAGCTACTTTCCATCTCTTGGGAGCGACCTTACAATGGTGGGAGTCAGTTACCACCACCGAGGAAAGGGACACAGTGCCAATTTCTGGGTTTTGGGTGCGATTTGACCGCAAGTATTTTCCTCCAGCAGTAGAGTCAGAGATGAGGAAGAAATTCAGCGAGGTGGTTCAGGGTGATTGCTCAATTGACGATTATGAGGAGGAGTTTACCCGCTTGGCTAAGTTTGTGCCAAATGAGGTGAGCGATGAGGAGCGGAAGAAGTCAAAATTTATGGATGGCTTGACCTGGAGAATCAGACATTATTTGATCGACAATCCGGCATTGGTAACTTACACAGATGTGGTCAATGCCGCTCTACTACACTTTCGGGATCACCGCTTTCATGCGAAGGGAAACAAGATAGGTGAGCCTAGCCAATCGGGAAAAGTGGATGGAAGTAGTGGCCGCAGCACACCACAGCAGCAAACAGTGGGCCAGCTAGGGCAGGATTCTCGACAGGGGAACTCTGCCAAGAAGTTTAAGCATGGGAGGCATCACTTTGACAGACAGGGCCAGCAGGGTCCCCAGCAGCCAGTTCCTCAGGGTCGACAGGGCCAAGGGAATTAAGGTGGAGGACAGCAAGGCCAAGGTCGACAGGGCCAAGGTCGACAGGGCCAACAGGGCTAAGGTTAGAGGCAGTTTCAGGGTTAGTGTTTCACTTGTGGCCAGCAGGGTCACAAGAGTAGGAATTATCCATAGCAAGACAGGGCACAACAACAGGGTGCCCAACAGGGGCAGCAGGATCCGTTAGCCCCACCAGCAGCACATGCCCCGCAGCCAGGCCAGATGCACTACGGGCGTGTGTTTAACGTCCGTGACATTCCATTTCAGCCAGCACCTCCAGCACCGCCGGCAGTCGCGGGTATGTTTCCTATTCATGGACTCGAGGGTAGTATTTTGTTTGATACGGGGGCGACGCATTCATTTATTGCCACTAGATTTGCACGGGCAGACGGACTCTTAGCGACAGCTGACACTCATCTTATATGCATGGAGTCACCGATGGGTAGTGGGTCCCTTATACATTCGATTTAAAAGGGTGTGGACATTATGGTCGGGAGATTGAGTCTAGCGGCGGACCTCCTAGTGCTGGATATGGAGGGTTATGACATCATCCTAGGCATGGATTGGTTGGCGCGTTATAGGGAAATGGTAGATTGCTACAAGAGGACTATCGTATTTTCCATCCCGGGATAGGAGATGTTCCTTGTGGCGATGCCTCTCCTCGAGGGAGGATCGCGCACTCATTTATATTATATTGAGGATGAGACCTCACATGGGGTTGTCGTTTCTCTGGACTCAATCCCAGTTGTGAGGGATTTCGAGGATGTCTTTCAGGAGATACCAGGGTTACCACCCAGCAGAGAGATAGAGTTCGTTATTGACCTGGCCTCGGGGACGAGACCGATTGACAGAGCACCGTATCGTATGGCTCCTTAGGAGATGTAAAAGCTAAGAGAACAGATTCAGCAGCTCTTAGGTCATGGTTTCATTCGATGGAGTACATCGCCATGGGGTGCACCGGTGTTATTTGTAAAGAAAAGGGATAGTTCACTTCGTTTGTGTGTAGATTACAGGGAGCTGAACAAAGTGACGATGCGTAATAAGTATCCATTACCGAGGATTGATGATTTGTTTGATCAATTGAGAGGGGTTGTGTACTTCTCAAAGATCGATTTGAGGTCGGGTTACCACCAATTGCGCATTCGTGAAGAGTATGTGCCTAAGACCGCTTTCCTGTCGCGGTACGGGTCATACGAGTTCAGGGTAATGCTGTTTGGGCTCACTAATGCACCTGTAGTATTCATGGATCTCATGAACAGGGTATTCAGGGAGTTTTTGGATCAGTTTGTGATTGTATTCATAGACGACATTCTAATCTACTCTTGCACGGAGGAGGAACATACCGAACATTTACAGATGGTTCTACAGACATTACAGGACCATCAGTTGTACGCCAAATTTGAGAAGTGTGGATTTTGACTTCGGGAGGTTCAGTTCCTAGGGCACGTTGTATCCGATAGAGGCATTGCTGTTGACCCGAGTAAGGTATCGGCAGTGAGGGAGTGGGGACAGCCCACGACACCGACCGAAATTCGCAGCTTTTTGGGATTGGACGGTTATTATCGTCACTTCATCAAGGAGTTCTCAAAAAATTGCCAGTCCTTTGACAGACCTGACTCGGAAGGGAGTTCCCTTTGTATGGAGTGACTGTTATCAGTTAGCGTTTGATGAGCTAAAGGATAAGTTGACGTCAGCACCCGTTCTTGCCTTGCCTAGGAGCGGAATGGAGTACCGAGTCTATACGGACGCATCCTTACAAGGGCTTGGGGGGGGGGGTGTTACAGCAGGAAGAGAAAGCTATAGCTTATGCATCCCGAAAGCTTAATCCACATGAGAAGAATTACCCCACCCATGACCTTGAGTTGGCAGCGGTCGTTTTTGCATTAAGGATATGGAGACACTATCTTCTGGGTGAGCAGTTCACCCTATTCACGAATCATAAGTCACTTTAGTATCTTTTCACACAGAAGGATCTAAATCTGAGGCAAAGGAGGTGGCTTGAATTCGTGAAGGACTACCAGTTTGATATACAATATCATCCTGGTAAGGCTAACGTGGTGGCAGATGCGTTAAGCAGAAGGCCTACCGGAGAGTTGGTAGAAATTTGGAAGGCGAAGTGGAGGGAACTTCGACACGAGGATGAGATAGCTAGAGCATGCATGGAAGTTTTAGCTATCACTCCCGAGAGTGTTATGCGGGTAGTGAGGGCACAGGCCGAGGACCCGTTTTGTCAGGACAAAGTACGATAGTTACTAGCCGAGGGGGTGGAGTCCTACTCTATCAGCTCAGAGGGCGGACTACGGTTTAATGGTAGACTAATAGTACCCGAGAAGGATGATTTGAGGTATGTCGTAATGACGGAGTCGCACGAGTCAAAGTTTTTAGTACATCCAGGTGGGGACAAAATGTACCAGGACATGCGACGAATATATTGGTGGTCAGCTATGAAACGAGACATTTCAGAGTTCGTCTCAAGGTGTGTTACATGTCAGCTTGTAAACGTTGACCATCAGAGACCTTTAGGGGTGCTACAACCACTGGAGATTCCCGTGTGGAAATAGGAGAGTATCTCAATGGATTTTATTACTGGGTTACCAACGTCGCAGAAGGGTCACAATTCCATATGGGTGATAGTGGATCGACTGACTAAGGTAGCGCATTTCTTACCGATTTGTACGGACTATGATATGATGCGGTATGCGCAGCTATTCATTTCAGTGATCGTTAAGCTGCACGGAGTTCCTATTAATATTGTGTCTGACAGAGACAAAATATTTGTGTCACATTTCTGGCAGAGCTTTCAGGAAGCCATGGGCACCGACTTCCGGTTGAGTACGGTGTATCACCCGCAGACAGACGGTCAGTCTGAAAGGATAAACTAGATGTTAGAGGATATGTTGAGGATGTGCGTCCTAGATTTTGGGGGAGGATGGGAGCAATACCTTCCTTTGGTAGAATTTGCATATAACAACTCTTACCAATTCACTATCGGTATGGCCCCATTCGAGGCACTTTATGGGAGGCCTTGTCGTTCGCCCGCCTGTTGGTTAGAGGTGGGGGATAACAAGCTATTAGGACCAGATATGATACAGGAGACTTCTTCCAAAATAGAGTTGATTCGAGGACATATTTGAATAGCTCAGGATAGGCAAAAGAGTTATGATGACGTCGGTAGGAGACACGTGGAACTAAATGTGGGCGACCAGGTGTTAATTCGGGTATCTCCTATGAAGGGGATTATGAGGTTCGACAATAAGGGGAAGTTAGCACCGAGATATGTGGGATCGTTTCCTATCATTGAAAGGGTGGGACCAGTAGCTTACAGATTGGGACTCCCCGAGCATCTTCAGCGAATACACGCTATATTCCATGTGGCGTCGCTGAAGAAATACAAGAGGAGTGAGAGAGCCTTCTGGCACATTCCACTGGAGGAGATCGACTTGCAACCAGATGTCTCGTGTGAAAGACCCGTGGCTATTCTGGATTATAGTGAGCGCAAACTACGATCCAAGGTGGTACCCTTAGTGCGAGTACAGTGGGGACATCACAATATGGATGAGTCTACTTGGGAGCGGGAGGAGGATAACCGAGAACAGTATCCAGAATTATTCACCGCAGGTATTTTCTAAATTTCGAGGACGAAATTCCGTTGTAAGGGGGGAAGTATGTAATACCCCGTATTTCTGCATAGTTAAAAATACTTAAATTACGTGACTAGAGTAATTTAATGTGATACGTTTTATTTAAATTACGTGAGTAGAGTAATTTAATGTAATACGTTTTAAATTAATTTACGTGAGTAGAGTAATTTAATGTGATATAATAATAATAAAAATTTACTAAATGTGAATAGTAAATATTGAAAGTTGATATATACGGTCTAGCGATTTAAATGGACGTACCGAGATTATCTCGACCGAGTGTCACGAGTAGACAAATTGAAGGTGAGATGAGAAACATATTTTTAGAGACTCAAAAGAAAATTTAGAGTCCACAGATGATTCCAAAAGGGTCAAATTAGTCAAAATAGTGTACCCGGGGGTACTAGTTGAGTGCCGGGTCATTTTTGGGCTAAACCGGGACCATACGAGGGCATTTTGGTCTCTTTAGATTTAAGGGTGAGGAGACCTACGAATTTTGTAACCCTAAGTCAGATTATAAGAGTTGGAGGCTAGGGTTAAAGAGGAGGGAAATACACCATAACCATTATAGAGAAGAGAGAGACAATTTCCTAAGGCAAAAGAACGAAGTAGGGAGAATTCAAAGGAGATTTCACTACCAACTTATTGGGAAGAAGGATTGAAGGATAAGAATCATCAATCATCAACAACAACCACGAAATCAGACCCTACAAAACATAAGGCAAGTGGTTATTTGCAAAATAAATTGAGTTATAATGCCCATATATGAGCTTTAGGAAGAACATGAATTTTATGATATTTTTGGAAGAAAACACTTGAATATGATCCATGATTGATAGGGATTGCATGTAAAACGTTTTTGATCTCCAAACAATCTGATATCATAGAAGACTTGATGATTAAATCGAGCTAAAAATCTGGACTTATGATGAAAAGATGGAAAGATTGTGCTTTTAGGGTTCTTGAATGATAGGAAGATTTTTAGTTAATCTGGATGAAATTTGTAATGATTTTGTTGTTTTAAATCGTTAGTAATCATCCCAGAATATGTAGGAATGATTAGAAATCTTTAGTTGCAATTATGGTGAATTATCATGGGAGTTGGTTAAACAAAAATGGTGTAACGCGCATGAAGAAGACGATCTGGGTCTGTCACTGCTCAATCGATCGATCGACCCTTAAATGTCGATCGATCGAGCAGTCGATTGATCGACCATATCCCATCGATCGATCGACCCCGGTTGTACTTTAGAGAATTTTATGAAAATTTCTTTTCAATTACCGTCACTTAATGGGAACCTTAGTGATGACATTTTACCTATGAAGGGACTTAATAGATACCAGTAGGTGTACCATGAGATTTCTTCATAAATGATTGAGTGTGAAATTTGGAGAAATGGACTGACGGGAAAGTAATCGATTGAGTCGGGTGTCGGGAATGTGAGAATTTAGTTACGGAAAGAGTGAGAATCAATTCCGGAAATATACCAGTAGGTTAGAGATAGCTTAACTACTGAATCAAGGGAGGGGTAACTAGGACCCTTAGAGTTGCGTGAATACTCGAATAAATGCGATAGAGAAATAAATCGTAAATTAATAAGTACGGTGAATATAAGTAAAATATATTACTTACGGGCATGATTTGATAGGTCGGGTGTGTACCTACTAAATTATATAAATTTTTGGGTTAAGAGAATTATACCTAAATTAATTATGTTAGGGTCGATGAGATATTCCGAACTAACATAAAGTTACTATACGTTTGGGGTCGATGTAAAATGTCGAACCAAAGCTTAAAACTGGTGTAGTGATGAAAGAGTCCCGAACCAGAATATGTGTGTATATATATATATATATATATATATATATATATAGTTGGGGTCGATGGATCATTCCGAACCAACTCTCACTTGGGGTCGAGGAATTTTTTCGAACCAAGAGTCCTTTATGTGTGTCAAAAGGATATATTAGTGATAACTAATATTTAACACATGTGTGTGATAAAATGTATTCCATATGCATAATCTACTGACTTAAGATATTAGATAATTAGATAAATTGAAAATATTTTAGTAATAATTAAGCAGCGTGATATAATTATTATAAGAATAAGGATAATGAGAATAAATAAGTTGTCTACGTTTATAACATACGAGATATGGACTATTAAATTACTGCGAGTATGTTATGGGGACTTAGCTGTGGAATACGTACAGTGGGGTATTCTGATCTAATTAACTTGAGTAGTATAACTAGGTGAACTTAGTACTATCGTTAGGCGTGCACTATAGAAGAGAGGTGAGGAAACTCAAAAGAGTGTGCAAAGTCTTAATATGTGTAATCAATAACTCAATTGTGATAATTTCTTGCAAAATATTTTTAAATGTTTTTTAGTACTAACTCTTGTTATGTAAAAATCTTTTAAAAACCTTTTTGGTGCCCAGCCACAGGGACACCCAGCATGATTTCATTCCAAGGATTTGAGAGCTGCAGCACGTGTGGATGTTGCAGGGATTGTTTAGACGACTTCCCTCTTTTCAAATCTAGTACAGGACCTCAATTTTAGTAGTCTCAGTTGGGACATGTTGTCCAATCTTTACTTTTACAGTTATTCTGAAGGCCCCCGATTTAAATTTTCTTTTAATTAAAATATTATTTCCTTGTATATATATATCAAGATGCAAGATGCAGAAGCGTAAAGAAGTGTGATGGTTCACAAACAAATGAATTACCAAATTTTAATTTTCTTAAACAAATTAAAATTAAACCGAGTGAAAATTTACGCATTAAAAACATTTTCACTTAAACAAAGTTAACTACACATTGCCCAAATTAAACACGTAGAGATTAAATTAAACCAATTTTATCTTTTTACCTAAGCATGTGTTCTAGGTGATTTAGCAAAAGATAAAATAAACAATCAATCCACTACGCCGCGATGTACAAGGAAAAACCCAAGACGGGAAACAACCTCGAACGGCCCTAGCCACAAATCCACTAAATACGGAATTTACAAATACAAGACAGAAAGGATTACAACACACGACTCGCTCCCTCTCAAGCCCCGACGCTTCTTCTTGTAGATACCTCTTCCTAGCGAATAACCTTGGAGCTCCACCGCGGTCTCGGAATCCACCGATCGGACTTTATATGGTCACCGTCACCCGAGCAAGGAGCATTTCTCCAAGTGGGTAATGCTGCAACAAACTCTTCTTCTTTATTTATGGGATGTAGAAGAAAAACCCGAAACCTCTCTTTGAACGGAAGAGATGAACCTGGTGCCAATCTCCAAGCAAGATATATGAATATGGGAACTTGGAAGAAACTAATTTAGGTGTAAACTAGAGTGGTGTATATTTTTTTCTTCGATAAAAAATCACTCAAAACATGATCTTTTTCCCTCTCTTATTTTACTCTCAAAACACTCTCTAGGAGTTAGTAGGATGTGAAAAAGATTGATTCACAAAAGTGATTCCCGCACATATTTGTGACACCCCGCCTAATAAAATACCGTGTGATCAGTCCTATACCAAATTAAAACAGGAATCCCAGTTGGATCATCCTTAGCATCACTGTCGAAAACTTTTTAAAACTTACTAACCGCCTAGTATTCCAAAAATTGGTGCCAAATTTTAACCTTTTTAATTAAACCAAAATAGTACATGCGGAATAAAAATATAAACCATTCACACAGCTGAATGAAAATAAACTGAATCATAATTACACAACTTGCCGAATAAATCACCGACCACCAAAGATATAATCCAATACAAATATTCAACACCTGAATAAATTACACCTGAAAACTGTACCGAGAAGTCTGGGCGACAAGCCCTAAATAAAACTCAAACTGATACAAGATTCCTACTCTAGGAATGAATGAATGATGCGTTTAATCCAAACTTCTGCTAGCATCCACATATGTCGCAGCTCCGTGTCCCTGGAATAGAATATCAATCTTGGCGTCCCTGTGGCTGGACACCTAAAAGGTTTTGAAAATAGTTTTATAGCAAGGGTTAGAACCCAAAACATTTTGAAAATATTTAGCAAGTGAATTAACTGCAGTAATTTAAAATGCATGAATGCGCTTCATAGTTAAGTTAGTGTCGCACTCCCTTGTGGACATTCTCACCCCTCCACTATTGTGCACACCTAACGGTTACCTTGACCCCCACCTAGTTGTACTACCCCGTCCAACTAGTACTGGTATAATCTCCCCTTGCCATACTACTTTAACCCGAGTATAATGATTCTTGAATTATAAGTTATCTCACAATTAACTTAATTAATTCCTCTTAATAATAGCATATAACCGTGTCACAAGTTATATAAAGTAAATACATCACACACTGTATTGTTACACGCATATAATATTGAATACCATTATATACGTACCTTTACTAAAACATCCACACATATAACATACGTATATCCATCCCTCCGAGTATACCCTCACTAGATGATTCTCTCTAAAATGCTATCTCACTAGGTGTGCTCACAAAACCTAGTTCCCCAAGTTGGAATCGCTCACCAAGTTGGCCCAAAATATAAACGTAGTGGAGGCGGTCATATTCCTTCCCTGAAAGTGAGATAAATCCCTCACCCATATATACCGGACGCTATGACCTGGGGATATACTCGCCCTACTCCTCAAGCTAGGGGATTCACCCACATCGCGCAACCTCCCTTGATAGCACTAGAGTATATAAATTGAATAAATATCTAGTCACTGATATTTAATATCACACACAATATATACACATATATATATACTATCACTACACCGTATATATATAATATAAACCCCGGCTTTATCGTGTACTCAAAATCCCGTATACTAGCCTATAATTTCCTGAGTCTGTGGCCCAACTCAACATAATTAATTTTCTCACTTAATAATTTATCGTCTTTCCGAGTCTATGGTCTGACTCTAATATATTTAACTCATACCTCAATTTATATAATATTTTCCCCGAGTCTATGGTCCGACTCCAATTAAATTAATTAACACACTTATTAATTTAATACCTCCCCGAGTCTATCGTCCGACTCTAATTAAATTAATTAGCACACATATTAATTTAATACCTCCCCGAGTCTATCGACCGACTCTAATTAAATTAATTATTACACCCATTAATTTAATACTTACCCGAGTCTACAATCCGACTCTTATTTAATTAATTTACACATTAATTAATCAACACAAATCCGAGTCTGCAATCCGAGTCTAATTAAATTAATTATCACATTAATTAATCAACACAAATCCGAGTCTGCAATTCGACTCTAATTAAATTAATTATCACATTTATTAGTTTAATCCTACCCGAGTCTACAATCCAACTCTAATGAAATTAATTATCACATTAATTAATCAACACAAATCCGAGTCTGCAATCCGACTCTAATTAAATTAATTATCACAATTATTAATTTAATCCTACCCGAGTCTACAATCCGACTCTAATTAAATTAATTATCACATTTATTAATTTAATAACTTGGTGTCATCCAACCATTATCCCCGGACTCTCTCACTTGGCCCGTACCTCAACATTTCCCGAGTCTATGTTCCGACTCCAAACTAATTACTATCTCTCAATAACTAATTTAACACTTAAATGTCACTTAACCAACATACCCGGACTCGCTCACTTGGTCCAATTTACATCTCATCATGTCACACCTTTATTTTTATAATTTTCCCAATTATATTTGCCTATAATTATTAACATACCCGGACTCAATTCACTTGGCACGAAATTAAACATTTTCCCGAGTCTATATCCCAACTCTAGATTAATTAGTTTATCTCCAAACTTAATTCACTACCTTGGCGTCGCTTAGCCAATATACCCGGACTCACTCACTAAATCCGTATTTCTCCATTTTGGAATAAAACCTCTCAATTTCATCCATTAAGTGCCCCACATAAATTTATCCTAGTCCCAATTACTTTCTCCCATAATTGCTAGGAATATTTGTTTCATAATTATTTATCACTTATTAATGTATGAAACTTAACTTTTAATAAATTTCCCTTTTTATAACAAACTGGCCGAACTGCCCAGATTTCGCCATCATCGATCGATCGATCCCCCCTGGTCGATCGATCGATCGTTCCAGTATTCGTCTTCTCCAACCACTGTCAGCCATGGACGAAACTTAAAGCTTAATTTCTCAACCTAAGCCCTTACCCAAATACAAATAACACATCCTCCATGTAAGGATAGGGTCTAAACATCTCACACACCTAATTTCATCATCAATATCCATAAATTCCAAGGTTTTCCCGATTTGGGTATTATCCGGGTTTCAAACCCCCAATCCGAATTTCATTTATTTTAACAGCAATTAACCATCTACTCTTACTGGTTTTAACATCTGATTCAGTCCTCTACATTCTAGAATCATAAACACGATCAATCTCCCCCCTTAATCTCATTAAGGTATATAAATTTACAAAAAACCCAATTTAGATTTTTGGTGACACACCCAAAACGAATTTTTCATATACACATCACTATGATATGAATTGATTATCATAATTTTAGAAATCACAACAGTTAACCACTTGCCTGTAAGTGTTCGTAGTGTCTGATCCGTTGTTGATGTCCCTTAATTTGGCTCCAATAACCTCCAATTTGCTCTTGCTTTGCTTTCCCCCAAATCCCCTCTCAAACCCTAGGTTTAGAGTTATGTTGGCTGCCATTCCTTAATCTCCCAACTAGGTTAAAAACCCTTAATCCCGTTTTTCACCTAATGGGCTTAATTAAAGTGGCCCAACTCACCCCGTGTGGGCCCGACTATGCCCAAAAATACCCCGAGACCCAATTACTACCCTCGGGTACTCTTTTCTGACTATCTCGACCCATCCGGACTCAACCGCGCACTCAGAATTAGTATCCAAATTAATTTATAAAAATCCTTATCTCACACCCAATTTAGTCTATACCGACTCCCGGCTGCGATAAGTGTGTACCTCGTCATTAATACTCGAAATGACGTATTTAAATTATTACTATTCACTTAGTAAATAAATTTTCCTAAACATTAACCATGCACTTCCCGATTAATATTTAAATAAATATATTGCCAAAATTAATTCAATTAAAATTACAACACACCAGTAATTTAAAATTCCCAAATTAGTTAAATATTAAATGCACAAAAATACGGGGTGTTACAATATTAAAGTCTGAAAATAGTTGGTTAAGAATCAAGTGGGGAAGTGGGTGAAAACTGCTCAAAACTGCCAGAAAACTGTTCCCACTGGAAACTCGTTCGAACGACATCTCGTTCGAACGAGTCTTCTAACGAAGTTCCAGTATGAACTCGTTAGAAGATCGTTTGAAATCTCGTTAGAACGACAATCTCGTTCGAATGACATTTCAAACGAAGTTCCAGTATGCCATAATGGGAAGTAGTTGGCAAGTTCGTTCGAACGACAAACTCGTTTGAACGACTCTATCGAACGAAAAAACAGAAAGTAGGAAAATTCAATTTTAGCCCAGAAAACTTATTTAAAGTTTTAATTAGAAATCTTTCTGAAAATAAAAACGCAGTTTTAGATAAACCTAACACCGAATAATCAAGTTCCAAGCTCCTATATATATATAGTTGCATTCATACCTTGGGAGCATGGAACTATGGTTTGATGACGTATAAACGAGGCACGAAACCGGCATGATGATGAAGCTTTATACTCTTTGCCGCTACGTCTTCAACAAACTTTTCATAGGCTTGAGAATATTACAATTAAATACAATCCTATGAATAAATGTTTTTGTCCGGAATTGAGCCAAAACTATATATGGACTCAATTGAAAATTTGTGTCCTTACAAATCTCCCCCTTTGGCTATTCCGGGACAAAAACCAAACAAAAATTCTAAAGGGTGGTCAAGCTCACTAGACTCAAAACATAACCCACCCAAACTTGACTCAACCCAAGGATCAAACGCTTTGCCATTGAAAGATGAGCCGCTTTAGAAGAATTCCTGCACACTTAAGCAAACTCATCAAATGCATAGGGAATATCAAAGTATTTAAAGCAATTAAAATAAATACTATGAGCCGCTTTAGAAGAATTCCTGCACACTTAAGCAAAATCATCAAATGCATAGGGAATATCAAAGTATTTAAAGCAATTAAAATAAATACTGCCCCAAAATTAATTCTCCCCTTTATCAAAATGATTAACCCAAGAAGTTAGCTACTCCCCCTAAGTTAAATCTCCTAAACTTAGATAAGATTATAATAGGATAAGATACCATTTCTCCCCCTATCAGTCTCCCCCTTTTTGTTCAGGAATAGGCAAAGGATAAAGAACAAATATAAAAGCATGTTGAATCTTAAAGTGATAAGACATGAAAGCATATGGGCAACAAAAGCATAACTAATCCAAGATAGATACCAAAACTAAAGTATACGCAGAGAAGACTAGAAAGCAAGCCAAAGGCAAAACAAAATATCATATATATATGTACTAGAAATATATCAATAATGCACACGCACATATATATAGATATAAACACACACATGACACAAAATACAATAAGTTTGCACACTCGTATGGCAAAAATGTGTCATATGGAAACGGAAGTGTTGGGGTGTGAACTAGTAACGATTAAATTTAGACCCAATCACTTAAAAACATGTTCACGGAGTTCTCAATTGATTGCAAACTTCATCACATTTGAATATAACCTCATGTGACAATATAAATTGAACTTAATGAACAAACATACACAATGCATACAAGCCTAGCATATTGATGATTCTACAAACCAATAGAGTCATGACATGTCGCAACTAGGATAAATGGACATTGTGCAAACCGTTGATATACCATCAAATCTCCCTCAATAAGCATTTATATAAAATTTGAATGACTATATCAATCAAACATAGGCCTTGGCAAATTATGTTCTTTTAATGCCATTTTTCTGTTTTTAGGCCTTTAGACCACATATTTCTTTTAGGTCCATTTCAAACGGTGGCTTACAATCGCAAAGGATCACTTAGTCCTTTCGGAGCCCTTCCCCGTGCACATTTATATTTATCATGTTTTCATTTTTCACACAAATCTCACGTGCAACGGATTTTGACATGCACTAGTCCTCCTAAGTCACAAATATGTAGATGACAAGATTGGAAGGAGATTACCTCACATAGCTCAAATATACATTTGAAGTTAAAATTTCAAAAGAGCTCGTGCATGTGTGAATAGAGGCATATAAAAATAGAATCCATTTAACCAACACAAAATCCAACTACTCCATAAAAATATGGTAAAGAACATTTTAAGGATTGACAATCTAAACTAAAAGTTCTAGCCATATGGGAGCGTTAAAGGAGGGATTCAAACACAAGTATATGCCACTTAAAGTGTGTTAAACTAAACTACACCCAAAATGAAATCTTTTTAAGTATTTGAAATTTTTAACCAAAAATAAAAAATATATACTCAAAAGACAAACAAAAATCATTTGAATTTTTCATTAAGCATAAATTACTAAGAGATAAAATCCAAATGATAAACAAAAATCTTTTTGTATTTTTCATTTGATGCAAACAGAATGAAGGAAATATAATACAAAAGATAAACAAAAATCATAATTCTAGTATGTGATAAGCATGGAGCATAGACTAGAAAATGATTAAACAGGCATACATTTAGCATGTGAATATAGCATAAAGTACAAAAGCTAAAGTATGCAAGCACTAACACATTCATCCTTTAGATTTAGCAAGGGAGGAAGCATGTGAAAGTAAATGAGAATCAAAAACCCAATTTTGCAAGGCAACCAAGTCGGATTTCCTAACCCAAATTAAAGAAGAATGACTATCTTGGGGTGTAGGAACTTTAACTACCGTGGTTACTTTACGATGGGATTTTCTAGGAATTCGTTTAAGATCAAAACAAAATTTCCTAAGATGACCTTTTCGACCATAATGAGTACAAGTAAAATTACGTCGAAATTTGGTACCTAAAAAATGATCTCGAAAGACTTTCCTAGTAGATTCTCCTAAAACATTGGTTTTGGCTTTATGAGTAGATTCATTACAAGTATTGAAGCCTAAACCACAAGTGTCATTTTTAATTTGGACCGTTCCTAATATTTTACCTAATTTTTTCGAACGACACTCCAAATCAAATTTGACATTACTAGAGTCTTTTAATTTATTTTGCAATTCTAAAATGTTAGACTCTAATAAAACATTTCGCTCTTAAAAAGCAAGAAGCTCCTATTTCAAGGAGTCCATTAAACCCCTAAGGCTATCTCTCTCGCCTTCTATATATTCAAGCTTCTCTAGAAGGGTCCTCTCACGTGTCTTAAGGTCTTTTACCAACATGATATCATCAATGACCTTGACACGCTCTTTTAAACTAGCTTCTAACTTCAAATTAGCTCTTTTCAATTTAATAGATTCTTTATAAAGTTCTTGAAAAGCATTTTGAAGTTCACTCACATTAGCCTCTTCTTCATTTTCGCTCTCTCTTTCTTTTCCACTCTCACTATCATCAAAAATAAGAGAATCATAAACAATGACCTTGGAAGTGTCATGTGTTAATGTTTCATCAATCGATGAGTTCTCACTATCACTCACATGACTAGCCATAAAAGCCACAAAATTAGGCTTAGTGGGGGAATCGGGTCCCTCTTCCTTATCACTATCACTAAGGGTCGCATTATATGCAATGGGTCGTTTACCCTCTTTCCTTAGTTTAGTGGGGCACTCCGAAGCCCTATGGCCATAACCCTCACAACCAAAACACCTATTAGACTCGTACCTATTAAAATTTTCATTAATAGGTTTAAGGATCTTTTCGGCTTTAGGGATCTTCTCGGCTTTTTCATGCTTAGAAGTTTCAAATTTCTTAAAATCATTTTTAAATTTATCTTTGTTAAATTTAAGAAATTTTCTAAATTTTCGAGCAAACAAAACCATATCTTCCGAGTCACTATCACTCTCGCTCTCTACTACTTGTTTGACCTCTTTCCGGGCTTTTAAAGCAACACCCTTTTCAATTTTCTTTTCAGTTTTAGATGGAAACATATCTAGTTCATAGGATTGTAAATCACCTACAAGCTCTTCTAATTTCGTAGAGGCTAAAGTTGGTAAAGAATTTAAAACGGTCACTTTTGGAATAAATCTATCGGGTAGGGACCTTAAATTTTTTTTACAACTCAGTTGTCGGGTATTTTCTCTCCCAAATTAAAAGATGAATTGACAATGTCGGAAAGTCTAGCATAAAATTCATCAAAAGTTTCATTATCGTTCATTTTGATAGTTTGAAATTGAGTGGTGAGGTTTTGGAGTTTCGAAGCTTTAATGACACTAGTTCCTTCATGAGTTAGTTGTAAAATATCCCAAGCTTATTTAGCGGTTTCACACGTCATAATACGTCAGAATTCATCCGGTGTGACAGCGCTGAACAAGGCATTCAAACCACGGGAATTAAAATTAGAAAGTTTAAACTCATTTTCAGTCCATCTATCGGCCGGTTTGGGAACACGTTCATTTTCAACTAAGTGAGTTGGTGGGGACCACCTGTTAACAACAGACATCCAAACTCTCTCGTCGATAGATTTTAGTGCCGATTTCATTCGTGCTTTCCAATACGCGTAGTTAGAACCATTGAAAATAGGAAATTTTGAAAATGGGGAAAATTCCATTTTAGCCAAAAATTATTTAAAGGATCTTTAACGAAATAATTTATCACTTTGGCTCTTACCAATTTGAAGGCCCCCGATTTAAATTTTCTTTTATATATATATCAAGATGCAAGACGCGGAAGCGTAAAGAAGTGTGATGGTTCACAAACAAATGAATTACAAAATTTTAATATTCTTAAACAAATTAAAATTAAACCGAGTGAAATTAAATTTACGCATTAAAAACATTTTCACTTAAACCAAGTTAACTATACATTTCCCAAATTAAACACGTAAAGATTAAATTAAACCAATTTTTATCTTTTTACCTAAGCATGTGTTCTAGGTGATTTAGCAAAAGATAAAATAAACAATCAATCCACTACGCCACGATGTACGAGGAAAAACCCAATACGGGAAACAACCTCGGACGGCCCTAGCCACAAATCCACTAAGTAAGGAATTTACAAATACAAGACAGAAAGGCTTACAACACACGACTCGATCCCTCTCAAGCCCCGACGCTTCTTCTTGTGGATACCTCTTCCTAGCGGATAACCTTGGATCTCCATCGCGGTCTAGGAATCCACCGATCGGACTTTATATGGTCACCGTCACCCAAGCAAGGAGCATTTCTCCAAGTGGGTAATGCTGCAACAAACTCTTCTTCTTTATTTATGGGATGTAGAAGAAAAACCCGAAACCTCTCTTTGAACGGAAGAGATGAACCCGGTACCAATCTCCAAGCAAGATATATGAATATGGGAACTTGGAAGAAACTAATTTGGGTGTAAACTACAGTGGTGTATATTTTTCTCTTCGATAAAAACTCACTCAAAACATGATCTTTTTCCCTCTTTGATTTTACTCTCAAAACACTCTCTAGGAGTTAGTAGGATGAGAAAAATATTGATTCACAAAAGTGATTCCCGCACATATTAAAGTATGAAAATAGTTGGTTAAGAATCAAGTGGGGAAGTGGGTAAAAACTGCTCAAAACTGCCAGAAAACTGTTCCCACTGGAAACTCGTTCGAACGACATTTCGTTCGAACGACATCTTATTCGAACGAGTCTTCTAACGAAGTTCCAGTATGAACTCGTTAGAAGATCATTAGAAATATCGTTAGAACGACAATCTCATTCGAACGACATTTCGAACGAAGTTCCAGTATGCCATAATGGGAAGTCGTTGGCAAGTTCGTTCGAACGACATTGTCGTTCGAACGACTCTATGGAACGAAAAAACAGAAAGTAGGAAAATTCAATTTTAGCCCAGAAAACTTTATAAACTTATTTAAAGTTTTAATTAAAAATCTTTCTGAAAATAAAAATGCGGTTTTAGATAAACCTAACACCCAATAATCAAGTTCCAAGCTCCTATATATATATAGTTGCATTCATACCTTGGGAGCATGGAACTATGGTTTGATGACGTATAAACGAGGCATGAAACCGGCATGATGATGAAGCTTTATACTCTTTGCCGCTACATCTTCAACAAACTTTTCATAGGCTTGAGAATATTACAATTAAATACAATCCTATGAATAAATGTTTTTGTCCGGAATGGAGCCAAAACTATATATGGACTCAATTGGAAATTTGTGTCCTTACATATTCTGATTTTGGATTTTGAGTTAGTTTTCTTGGTCGTGGTTGTCGACAAGACTTTATTTTATTCAGTTATTTATGCGAATTAGTTTATTACTGCTGTTATGTATCGTTTTCGCATGAGTTGTTTATTTCTGTTTAAGGAAGATAAAATTTGGCACTAGCTTAATGTCACTTAGGTGATTAGTAATTTAAAAAGGCTTTAGACAGTGATGTTAAGAATAAACCATTTAAGAAACCTGTTTTAAATTAAATTAAGGCTTGATCACCCCAGGTTTAATTAGGTGGGGTGTCACACCGAGCAAATACCTTCGGACTCACGATATCGTGAAGCAGATATCTTCACAATATCGTCAAGCAGATACCTTCGAACTCACCCGCTTAGCTCTCTCAATCGTGCTCTCTGTCTCTTCTCAATTAAGCGCTCTCTCTCTCTCGTAAAATAAATATCTTCAGACGGTTTTATCAATACTTTGAAGCTTTTGTGAAACCCGCTTCTCTGTTCTCCCGCTCTCTCTATTGCGTGCTCTCTCTCTCTCGTAAAACTCGTCAGGTTCTCTCCCGAAGAATAAACTCTTGTAGAATATAAATATGTTGGCTTACTCATATAGAACTGATTTTTTATTTGATTTTGTGTTTGATTATAGAACTGATTTTGTTTTTGATTATAGAGCTGATTTTGTGTTTGATTATAAACTGATTTTGTGTGCAAAGATTTTGTGTTTGATTATAGGTTGATTTTGTGTGCAAAGATTGGATTCCGTACACAAGACTAAGGCGTTTTGTGAATTTTGTTGAAAAGGGAAACATTTTCATTGCTGGTGGGTTCTATACTGCTAATTTTGGTTGAGTGATGCTTTTAAAATCGGGGTGTTCTTGATGCAAGAGAATGCAATAACTTATTCAGAAATATAGAGTATATTCTATTTAAGGGGTTACTAATAACAATTTATTTGAAATGTATAATATATCAACTATGCCATGTTTGATTTTTGAGAGTTTCTTGTCCAAGACAAGAATTTGGCAAGTCCCTTACATTTTTGAAGTCCAAATTTGATAGTGAAAGTGAACCCAGAATTAGTACTTTAGGTTGTTATTTGACATAGCTAAGGTATTAAAAATGCATCAATTGATGTGTGGTGTCCAAATGAGCATAAGGGTCTAAAAGATATTAATCACTGCAATATTAACAACTAAGTAAGTCAGATAAAAGGATTAGTTTTTGGGTACTAAATGTTATCTCTAGTTTAAGCTCTCGATCGAAATTAACAATTATGTTTACTTTATGGATTGTCTTGAAATTAACAGTTGTTTTAAAAAATAATATATAAATAACGTGAAATTCTAATATTATCCGGTGCATAGAAATTCAACATGAACTGATAAATTTTCAATGTTAGGCCATCCACAATGGGATACTTTAAATTTATGGGTTTAAGGTGCGGAAGTTGGGGTGAACTCACAATGGGATTTTCGTTAATTTTTTGGGGAACAAATTATAACTTATGAACTACATTACAAATCGGTTATGAATCATACATTACAAATTTTGTGTGCCTAGCCCTTTCACTTTCAAGCTGTTTTGAAAATCAATATTTATAAGTCTGAGCCTTGGGAGTTTGTAGGTTTCTTTTTTACGATGTAGTTTTAGATTTATATTTATGTATGTCTGAAAATGTGATGATGAAGATAAGATTTTTTATAATGAGAAAATATAAGCTTGTGGAATGATTTAGATTTAGAAGTAATCACATGTATGTTTATGTGTGTGTGTGTGTGTGTGTGGAATTGTAGTTGGAAGGGTAGAAATGAAATAAAGGAGTTTGCAGGTTTCTTTTTTACGATGTAGTTTTAGATTTATATTTATGTATGTCTGAAAATGTGATGATGAAGATAAGATTTTTTAGATAAAATTTTTTAGAATGAGAAAATATAGGCTTGTGGAATGATTTAGATTTAGAAGTAATCGCATGTATTTGTGTGTGTGTGTGTGTGTGGAATTGGTCAAATGATGTTTCCTTTAATATTATTGTTGATACCAAATTTAATCTGCTGACATGGCCCAATTGAGTGAAGACATCTGGCAATCTACGTGGCAACAACAAATACTTTCGAGGAACTTAGACGCTCCGAGGAACCATACTAAAACGAGGAACACTGCTTCCCCGAGGAACTCATACGCTCCGAGGAACTCATACGCTCCGAGAAGATTAGGCGGTCCGAGCAACTCAGGCGGTCCGAGCTGCACCTCGAACAAAGCATTAAAAACAGGATAACCAACAGTTTGACTGTTCATTAAATGCTTATCATTCAGACGCAGACGCTTAAGGGGCATTGAATGTATTACCCTTTCATATGTACATCATTTAATGTATTACCCTTTCACATTACAGCCCCAGGGCTATAAATACATTGTACAATCCTCATTGTAGAAGGACCGGAATTTCTTGAGAGAACTTGTAATCAAGAATTCCCAAACACTCAGCAATAACATAACAGTGGACGTAGGCCATTCTTATAAGGCTGAACCACTTTAAAAATTCTTTGTCTCATTTATTTATCTGTGATTGAATAATTAGAGTGATCTAATTTTTTACATCAACAGATTGGCGCCGTCTGTGGGAACGACTGGTAATATCGTTTTTCACCAAAAACAATGAAGCACATTATACCTTTGACTTGCTTAAGTCTATACTGTATAAGTGTTCATCTAATTTGGAAATAGTGACAAAATTGGTTGTCTATCCTAGAATCCAAAAAGCCTCAGAACCTATCTCTCTAATCCTCTTCAATGATCCATGAAGGTATAAATTGAATCACACTACACACATTTAGAAGTGCATACATGTGTATATATTGCTAAAATTTGATTGTGTGATTAATTCCCCTTAAAATGTGGTTTTAATTATTTTTGGGAATTTTTAAACATTTTTTAAATAAATGTTTTCATTAATAAAATGTGGTTATTAAATTTGTGGGGTTAATATTCTATTTTGGAAACTTCAGTTTTCATTAAATTGTTTGGTTGGGTAGAATATAAAAGCGCTAGAGACTTCAGGGTGATGCTTTATAATTCAGTTTGACGCGCGTTTGAACACCTATCACACGCCTACACTTGTCATCCTCCTGATGCTTCAATTTGTGTTTCTTATGTGAGAGGATTGCCTGGTGCATTGCTGAACGTTGGATCATTCTTAATCGATGGACTGCATGTGTTTTTTTATCAATCCCAGTACTATCTCTATGAACCAATCACAATCATCTTAACCACCGCTATTTCATAACCCTTGGATCAAGTCAATGTTTGAAAGACTTGATCTCAGCCCTTGATTGCCTTCGTCATTCCAGAATCTTCCCTCACCCCTATATAAACCCCCCACTTCTCAGACTTTCAAGACTTTTGGGCATTCGTCATTTCTGAGAGAAAAAAATAGAGAGAAGAGATAAGTGAGAGAGAAGAGAGAAAAGAAAAGAGAGAAGAGAGAGAAAGGGAAAAACTGTTAGCCAAACCTTAACCCTAACCCTAAACACTTCATTTTCTGAATCAAACCTTCGTATACACCTAACCCCAAACACAACCTTGAGTGTTTGAGAGAGAGTGGTTTGTTCATTTGATGCTGTAACCTCTTGGTCTATGATCTTGTTTACAACTTAAACATTCGTGTGAAGATTTGTGTTTCTTTTTCATAAAAACTTTAGATCTACATTCTGCATGTTACATTTTCACTAGATCTGCATATTTCTTACTTGATTTAAGAAAATCTTTACTGATTTGGTTTTGAAAATGTTTTATGGTTTCTGTTCTTACGAAACTTAACCTTGACCTAGTTGGATTCACACTTGGAGATTTTCAATCTCAAAAATATTTTTAAAACCGAGATTGATTAAGATCTTGACCGATTTAGAAGCGATATATCCCTGGAATTTGGGTTATATTAAATGTCAAAAAGGTTTTTAGTTCTGAAAGAAAGAAAGAAAAAAAATCACAGCATATAGACTGTATATGTAATTTTTATAGGACTGCCTGTAAATCTAAGTGTGTGTGAGTTCATGCATGTGATAGGAATCACTTCACAAACACTTAACACACTACTACACTGGAAGTGTTGTGTATAAGATCAAAGATCATTGAGTCGACATACGGAAGCTAAAGCAAAGGAAGTTATCAAACTGGAAGAACATCATCAACAATCAGATCTATGAGAAGTTAGAAGGACACCAAGTGGGGTATATTCCTAAACTTAGAATAGGTTGATTTGTGTGCATGTATGTTGGATTGTTTGTAACTATTATTTGTTATTAGTGGATTTTTGTTTTTGTGACTTAGAAGTCACCGTGGATGTTTCCTCTGTTGGGAGAGGTTTTACCACGTTAAAAACTGTGTGTTGATTATCTTCATCTCCTCATCTCAGTCTATAAGTGTGCTGAATTTTTGAAACTGTCTGGTTTTAAAAACTGATTACAAAGTCTTGATTACTCTCGTACATAAGTTTTTTGTAAACACAACTTGTTGTTTATAATTTTTATTTTTAAAAGAAAAGGGTCCAACAAACATCTCGGAGTTGCTTATACAGTTTAATCTTGTATTAAACGGCATTAGCAACGTTTTTCAAACAATCCATTACGAATGGCTGACATTCCGGAATCCAGCAATCGAAACGCTGGAACCCCTCCAAATTCATATGCTCCGCCAAATATTCCAGATCTGGCTAGAATAATGACAAATCTGGCCTAGAGCCAGACCGTCATGCAAGAAATAATGCGACAACTCATCCAAACCATTCATGGCGGTGCACCAACCCATTCAGGACTGCGGAGTATTCAAAGAAACACTCGTGCACCATCCTCACGTACTAGGTGTACCAATTCATATCGCAATGAGGAATCTGAAGATTTTTCTTATCAACTTGGACGAACTTCGTCAGTGCGAGCCACAGATACAGAACAACGTATCACTCTTTCTCCAGAAAGGACTAGTGCATTAGAGAGGTTAAGCATGGTATCACCTTTTGATCGATTAGGACTTAGAAGGAGTAGAAGTCCTCCTAAAGTCGTATCGAGGAGTTTTCGACGACCATCAGATTTAAGGGAAGGATCTGCCCAGTCGCGACCAGCTACTCGTCAAGATAGATCTCAGGAAGCCACATCCACGCGATCAGTTGCTCGAACCAACAGGCCCGAGGAAGGAAATGATGCATGGAAAGTCTCTATTCAGAGGCTGGAGGATAGATTAGGGGAAATGGCTAAGGCCAAGAACCCTCTACAATGAACCTTTGTTCGAGGAACACCTTTTGTCCAGTCAATTGTAGATTTTCCAACACCATCAAAGTTCAAAGCACCTGTTGTGACCCCCAAATGTGATGGAAAGATTGATCCTATCCTTTATATAGAACAATACCAAGATTCAGCCGACATCTATGATGTTCCAGATGAGATGAGATGCAGGGCATTCTCGGGAACTCTTACCGGATCTTCTCAAATATGGTATAATAATCTTCCTCGGGGTAAGATCTCAACCTTTCTTCAACTGGCCGAGTTATTCATTGGGAATTTCTGTTTTGGGGAAAAGCCAGTCAAACGAGTAGCACACTTGTTAAATGTTAGACAAAAAACTGGTGAGAGCACCAGAGATTATATAACTCGTTTTAATAATGAGAAACTGGAAGTCATTGATTATGAGGAGAAAACAGCGATTACCGCCTTGATGAGTGGACTACTGCCGAACAAGTTATACTACACTTTGGCCAAAGATCCACCTAGAACCATGTCAGACCTGATGGGAAAAGCGTCCAAAATTATGAATGCCGAGGAGGCTATGGCTGCGAAGAAGAATATGGATGCTAAAGAAACCAAGGTGGAAGGTGATAAAGCCAAGAAGAAAGAGCATAAGAACAATGGTAATGACAAACATTCAAAAAACAAGTCGGTATGGGACGTGATGAAGAAATATGATAATTATACTCCTTTGAAGAAGGATATCAACCATGTTCTAGAAGAAATCAAGAACAACGAGGAACTAAACTGGCTAGAGAAAATGAAGGCAGACCCTGACAAGTGGAATAAGGCGAAGTATTGCGAGTTCCATAAAGATCATGGCCATATGACCAAGAATTGCATAGCTCTTCAAAATGAAATTGAAACACTCATCCGACGAGGAAAGCTGTCAAAGTATGTTGATCGTGGAAACAAAAGAAAAAACAACGATCGAGAAAGAGAGAGGTCTAGATCTCCTCGTCGAGCAGACGAAAACAAGAAAAGAAACCATGAAGTTGATCCCGAAGACGACCCCGATCTTCCCAAGAGACCAAGGCACCAGAATGAGAGGTATTTTCAATACGCTTTGGGTCATTTGACTATAATGTTATAACAGGTGGAGATGCAGGAGGAGGAGACCTTACTGCAGAGAGAAAAACTTATCTCGGTGAGGCTCAAGCTTGCTCGTATATTCAATGAATAAATATAGCTGAGGAGGATCGCTCGAGAAAGGTGAACAAAGAGAAATTGGTCATCGGTTTTTCAAAGAACGACCTCGCAAGAGTTTTGTATCCTCGTGATGACCCATTGGTGATCAAAATGAGGATGAAGGAGGTTATGATTTCAAGAGTACTAGTCAATAATGGTAGCTCGGCAGACATCATGTTCTACTCGTGCTTCGATAGTTTAAATCTAAAGTTATCTCAATTGGCACCTTACCATAGACCCCTCATCGATTTTGCTGGCGAGAAAGTATTTCCACTTGGGATGATCAAGTTGGATATATTCATTGGTACGTAGCCTGCTTGTCGAACAGAAAGAATACGTTTCTTCGTGATGGATAAGAATGTTCAATCATCATACAATATCATCATGGGAAGAGTAGGATTGAAGAAGGTCGAGGCTGTACCATCTACGGTGCATCAATGCCTGAAATTTCCAACAAATTTTGGAGTAGGAGTTGTTAAAGGGGATCAGAAAGTAGCCCGGGAATGCTATTATTCATCCGCCGAGCAAGAAGAATTGGAGGAATCAAGGAAAACGACTACTACTTATCATGTGGAAGAAGGGGCAAAAATTGAAACATTGGATCCTAGAGATGAGTCGCAACTCGTGAAGGGTTAAGTGGTGGAAGCTACTGAAAACATCATTCTGGACGACGAACACCCTGAGCGAACCACTCAAGTAGGTTTGTCGTTGGAAGTCTCATTAAAACAGGAATTGATAACTTTCCTTAGAAGCAGAAGACAAACTTTTGCATGGAGTCATGAAGATATGCCTGGGATAGACCCAAACTTCTCATGTCACGAACTCAATGTGAATAAGGAGATTAAGCCTGTGAAGCAGAGAAGAAGAGTATTTAGTCCTGAGAAGAATCAAGTATACAGGAGGAAGTCGAGAAGCTCCAGAAAGCTTGCTTCATTGAAGATGTTAAATATCCAGATTGGTTAGCCAATATGGTGATGGTAAAGAAGAAAAATAACAAGTGGAGGATGTGTGTAGACTTCACCGACCTCAACAAAGCATGCCCAAAGGATCACTTTTTATTTCCCCGAATTGATCAACTTGTGGATGCTACCTCGGGACACGAGTTACTGAGCTTCATGGATGCTTATTCTAGTTACAATCAGATCAAAATGAAACCTGAAGACAGGGAGAGTACTTCTTTCATTACCCCTAGGGGAACTTATTGTTATAATGTTATGCCTTTTGGTTTGAAAAATGCAGGTGCGACATATCAGCGGCTGATGAACAAAGTCTTTGCTGAACAAATCAGTTGCAATATGGAAGTCTATGTTGACGATATGCTGACAAAAAGAAAGAAAGCTGCCGACCATCTAGTTGATTTAAGTTAGACTTTTGATCAACTGGATAAATATCAAATGAAGCTGAACCCGACGAAGTGCATATTTGGAGTACGAGAAGGCATGTTTCTCGGGTACATTGTCAATCAACGAGGCATTGAAGCAAATCCTAAAAAGATCAAAGCTCTATTAGGGCTGCGATCTCCAACGACGAAGAAGGAAGTACAGAGTCTCATAGGACGAGTAGCAACGCTCAACAGATTTGTGTCATGAGCAACTGATAGATGTCTCCCATTCTTCAAGACACTCAGAAAGACTTTTGAGTGGAATGATGAATGTGAGAAAGATTTTCAAGACTTAAAGAAATACTTGGGAGCACCTCCACTGCTATCCAGGCCGGTGATGGGAGAAAAGTTATACTTATATCTTGTAGTATCCGAGAATGCAGTTAGTTTGGCGTTGATCAGAGCGGAGAATGGAGTGTAGAAGCCAATTTATTATACAAGTAAGGCCTTCCGAGGAGCAGAGATCAGATATCCAAAGCTGGAAAAGTTAGCACTGGAGTTGATTGAAGCAAGTAGGAGAATGAGGCCATACTTCCAGGCTCATACTATAGTCGTATATACTGATATGCCATTGAGGCAAGCCCTTCATAAGCCAGAAAAATTAGAGAGATTGATGTACTGGACAATAGAGCTCGGTGAATATGATATAGTTTATGAACCCAGATCATCATTAAAAGGGCAGGTTGTAGCAGATTTTATAGCAGAGTTCACCTATCCTGATACCCCCGAGGAGCAAAAGTTACTCTCCGACCAACCTGTGGATGTTACAGGATCAACAAACACAAGCTCAGACCAACTCAGGTTGGTAAAAGGGCAAGTGGATGTTACAAGATCATCAAATTCGAGCTCAGACCAATTCCGATTGGTAAAAGAGCAAGAGGAGATGATCGACGAAGAGCAAGAAATATCCGGGGAGGATGAAATAAAGCAACAAATATTTCACTGAGGAACTCTGACTGATCAGAAATTTGAAGACGAGTTACCTATATGGAGACTATATGTAGATGGCTCATCTTGCACTGCAGGATGTGGTGCGGGGATAGTTTTGAGCACTCCAGATGAAGTCGACATGGAATACGCCTTGCGTTTCCAATTCAAAGCTTCCAATAATGAGGCTGAGTATGAGGCCATGATTGTAGGACTTAATTTAGCGAAAATTATGGAGGCGCAGCAGGTTATTGTTTTCAGTGATTCTCAATTAATTTTAAATCAAATGTTGGGAGTATATGCAGTTAGAGGAGAATTAATGATCAGATATCATGTAAAGGCAAAGGATCTGGTGTCAGAATTTACCGCTATTCAGCTGGTTAGAATACCAAGAATGGAGAATGCGAGAGCAGACGCCCTAGCTCGACTAGCATCAGTTACTCGTACCGAGCTACGACGAACAATTCCAATTGAAGTTTTAGCTGGTCGGAGCATAGATGAAGATCTGACGATGAACTTTATTACCCTTGATTTAGGACCATCTTGGATGGATCCCATCAGGGCATATATTGAGGAGGGAGAATTACCAATTGACAAGCTCGTGGCCAAAAAATTGAAGTTTAAAGCTGCTCGGTACGTATTAACTAACGGTATTCTTTATAGACGAGGAATTATGGCAGGTTTGCAGAGATGTGTACATCCCTCCGAGGTGAAAGAATTGATTGAAGAGATCCATGAAGGGTCCTGTGGAGCACATGTAGCAGGTCGGATGCTTTTACAAAGGGTGATGACACAGGGATACTACTGGCCGACGATGGGGGCTGATTATATAGCCTATGCCAAGAAGTGTGACAAGTTCCAGCGCTTTTCCTCCATACGAAGGACTCCACAAGCATTTTTGACACCCATAACTTCCCCTTGGCCATTTGCCATGTGGGGAATTGATTTGGTTGGGCCACTTCCAACGACCCGAGGAAGGTTCAAATACCTCGTCGTCGCTGTGGATTATTTTACTAAGTGGGTAGAAGCTGAGCCACTCATTGATATGACGTACGAGAAGGTGTACCAATTTTTTTGGAAGAACATCATTTGTCGATATGGTCTTCCTCATGCTTTCATCGCAGACCATGGAACACAATTTGATAACGAGGAGTTCGCTGCCTATTGTCATCAGTCAAATATTTTGAAGGTCCACTCAGCACCAGGCCATCCTCAAAGCAATGGACAAACTGAAGTGACAAACAGAACGCTGCTGAATGGTTTGAAGAAAAGATTGGATGACGCGAAAGCAAACTAGATCAACGAGCTACAATCAGTACTTTGGGCTTACTGAACTACTTCCCGAGTAGCAACATGAGAATCACCATATATGCTGGCGTTTGGAAGTGAAGTTGTTATACCCGCCGAGTTGGGCCTCCCAACACACAGGGTTCTGAATTTCAATTCCTCTGTCAGCGACTTAATGAGAAGACTGGATTTAGACATGCTCGAGGAAGTTAGAGAAGAAGCAGCCATTAGAAATGCTGCTTACCAGCAGCGAACAGCTTTGTTCTACAACAAAAGGGTGAAGAAGTACGACCTGAAAGAAGGAGATTATGTGCTGAAGAAAGTCATTCAAAAGCACAATAAGCTGGAGGCAAACTGGCATGGACCATACCGAGTTACATAAGTTGTTCGACCAGGAACTTATCGAATAACAACTTTAGAAGGCGAGGAGTTTAAGAATGCCTGGAATGCAGAGCACCTGCGCAAATATTATCAGTGATGAATAAAATGAAGATATTCTGCCGAATTCTTTCTTTTTATTGAAAGTTTTTCGGGGAATACTAGTGCTACACACTACTCGGGGCAAAACTCAGCAAAGCTCAGGCTACTCAAATTTTTTCTCAAAAATGCCAACTAAGGTTGATCGAGAAACCTATATTCCTCCGGGAAGTAAAGCTACCTATATTCCTCCGGGAAGTAAAGCTACCAATATTCCTCCGGGAAGTAAAGCTACCAATATTCCTTCGGGAAGTAAAGCTACCAATATTCCTCCGGGAAGTAAAACTACCTATATTCCTCCGGGAAGTAAAGCTACCTATATTCCTCCGAGAAGTAAAGCTACCAATATTCCTCCGGGAAGTAAAGCTACCAATATTCCTCCGGGAAGTAAAGCTACCAATATTCCTCCGGGAAGTAAAGCTACCTATATTCCTCCGGGAAGTAAAGCTACTTGTATTCCTCCGAGAAGAAAAAAATTTGTATTCCTCCGGGAAGAAAAACTTTGTATTCCTACGGGAAGTAAAACTATATGTTTCTCGGGAAATAAAAATATTCCTAAAAATGCCAACTTATGTCGGTTAGGAAGTAAATATATTCTCGAAAATGCCAACTTCAGTTGGTCGGAAAGTAAAATTATTTCAAAAAGACTAACTATGGCTGGTCGGGGATAAAAACCCACCAACTGTAGTTGGTCGACAAGGAAAATTTACCGACCTTGGTTGGTCGGAATCATTTAAGAAAAAATCTACTAACTATGGCTGGTCGGGGATGAAAACCCACTAACTGTAGTTGGTCGACAAGTATAATTTAACGACCTTGGTTGGTCAGAAACATTTTAAACATTTTGATACTCGTAACTTTATTATTAAGTGATCGAGGAACATTTTTTATACTCGTAACTTTATTATTAAGTGATCGAGCAACATTTTTTATACTCGTAACTTTATTGCTAAGATAGTTGAGAAACAAAATATTATTGCCAAATGACTACCACAACATTTTTGGTACTCGTAACTTTTTAATTATTACTGAGTTATCTTTTTAACAGATACACATGCGCAGATATAAAGTGTTATAAGACAATAGCAAATAGAAATGAAAGTCTTTCATTGAATTCAAAATAAATTACATTGATAATGAAATAAAAGTACATAGATATTGAAATGTATACTAACTACCACATCAAAATTCCTATTCTACTGGTCTTTTCCCCTCTGCTTTTGACACAGGTTCCTCGCCAGCAGGCGGATCATTTACAGCCAGGGGAGAATTTATGAAGTTGAGATCCTTTAACATCCTGATATTCATCATGGATGGTCGATCTAGAAGGTGCTCGGGATGAGATACTTCAACAATTGAATGGAGATTGTAGTCACCGAGATATTTGGAAATCAAGCTTCGAGGAATGGCCCGAGCAGGGATCCAACTCATGTCCAGTTTGAATGGTGGCACGGGTAAGTCGAGCAGCCGAGGATCATGATAGTCCCACAGGTAATGACCATGTTCGAGTTGCAGCACACCTAAGGCATTCAACCATCCTTGCTTGTAGCCCTCATTATTGTCATTCTGGATACGATCGTTCAAGTGAAAGAGAGCTTCGTTGTATCCAGCCATCCAAAACTCCCTGGGCTGTTTGTGGAATTGATATGTTAATCTATCCAGCTGCTCATGGAGATTTTTGATGAATATCTCTTTATTCTCCAAGGTAGACTTCTGAGTGGAGAGCTGCTCTTCCAGGTCCCTAATCTTCTTTGACATTTCAGCCAAATCCTGGTTCTTTGCCATTAACTGGAAGGCCTGGTTCTCTAGGGCAGACTGAGTCCTTTGTTCCTCGACAGGAATCCGAGCTTCTCTTGCTCGTCCCCGAGGTGCTCTTGCTCGACCCCGAGAAGATGTGGAAGGACCAGACCTCTTCAAGGTTTCCAACTCGTCCCTCAAGTTGGCGTTCTCGACCTCTAAGAACGAGAATCCCTCATCGGTCACTGGGATTAAGGCTTTTGAACAAGAGGCTGCAGACTTCAACTGTGATAGCTCTTTCTGCAAGTTGTTGTTTTCTCGTTCCAGCAATTCAACGATTTGTCTGCACTCCTCGACCTCACCCCTCAAGGTTCTCTCCCTTACATCGTACCCAGCAAAAAGCTTCTCTTAGCCCTTGTCGGCAGTGATCAGCTTGTACTTCTTCTCATACCCCTCATGCAACAGGGCTGTTGATTCTTTGTATTGTAGCTAAAGGTCTTCGAGGGTGCCTTGGAGATCCTCGATCATATCATAATAGGCCACATTATTGGTCACTGCTCGATCAAGTAGACACTTCAGATATTGATATGCCTCAACTGCCTGTTCTGAAGCATCCTGGCCGAGGATGTCGACGACTTGTGCTGCACTCAAGTCTGTGTGACCAGCCTTAAAGTATTCATTACATTTTCGCAGCAGCTTTGTATCATGGGCAGATAATAATTCCATCCTGGCCAGAAACTAGCAGAGAAAGAAAGAGCAATCATCAATAAGAAGTACAAGCAGAGTATGAATAGAAGATAGACAACAGTATGTAAAAAGTCCAAGTTTTATTATATCATAGTTCAGAGTTACAAGTTCTGGGTTACATTTGATAAAAGAGAAATAAAATGTAAAGATAAACCCAAACAACTCTACACCTTTTCCTTGTCTCCCAAAACTTTCTCGGGAGGCTGGGACGAGGAAGTAGGTTACTCGGAGGGAATGGATAGTTTCTCGGGGAGCACTGGCAATTGCTCGGAGGAAGTAACAATTTGCTGAAGTTCCTCGGTAGCAGGCTGAATGGCTGAGGGATGATCTCCTATCACCATAGAAGACTCTTCGGAGGCAGCTTCGTCCTCTTCTAAGTCTTCAGGAGTTGGCGGGGGACCAGGGATGTGTTGCTGAAAGAGCTCGGAATTTTCATCCACTTTCATCTCCTGAAGAGCAGCAACCCATCCATCACTAAAGTATTTGAGGCTACCATAGTCCACTTGCGACACCATGGCAGCCAATCCCTTGTTCCACCCCTTGTCCCAGCCAGCGCTGAAGGACTTCTTCACAGCCATTTTCCTTTTCAACTTTTCCGAGGAAAGCCTCGCGGACAGCAGGTCATCAGCAGCTTTAAGTTTTCTCTCAGCCTCCTCCTTCTGCCGATTTACCTCCCGAAGTTGAGACAACTCCTCTTTAACAACCTTGAGCTTATTTTCTAGCTCTCCAGCAGTTTTGAGCTTCTCTTCGAGCTCTTTATTTGCCTTCTCTAGGGCATTCATTTTTTTTCTCCAACTCTTTGGAGACTTCAACAACCTGAGCTTTTTCTTGCTCGATGGAGGCAAGCTTTTTCTCCCAGACAGCCTTATCAGTGGCATATTTTTGGCGAGAATCGTCCAAAGACTTGGTAGCTTCTTCCAGAGCTCCCTCCACACTGGACGAGGAGCATGAAGCTTTAATTGCTTCATCCTTCTTCATAATTATATTAAAGCAGCTCGTCAACTGTGAAAGTAAAAAGAAAGCAAGTCAGAAACAGAAATGACAAGGGAAATATGAAAAGTTCAAAGGAAGAAGACTTACAGAAGCAAGGTGGCGAGCAGCTAACGAAGTGACCATGTCCCGAGTAAGGTTTTCTTCAGTACCTTGGACCTCGGGAATGATCCAGGACTTTACCGAGCTCATGGCAGAGCTCGGGGGAACAAAAGTTGGAACACCGATTCCAGTAACTGGGGGCTGAGTGATGGTGTCAGCCAAATTGACCGAGGAGCTTTTCTTCAGCCTCCTCGGGGGAACAGGAACAGATTCAACCAAGGAATAACCCTTGGTCGGTGATATTACAATCACCTCTCCAGGAGTAGCAAACCTGCTCGGGGCCACTGCGGGCTTCTCTACAACTTTCACAACAGCAGCTGTCGAGGAAGGTGCATCATTTTTCTTCGTCCTTTTTGGGACATCAGTCTTACTTCTTTTTGCCTCTCCAGAACCAGAGGCAGGTTTCTCGAACAGAGTGGGAGGTCTTCTTCTCTTTATCCTTTCACTTAAAGGGACGTGAGATTCAGGCGAGGAGCTGGTGGAAGCTGGTACTGGCTCTGATTCACTTATTACCGGACAAGCAGTAAAAGAGGTGGTGTAGCTCTTGTATTGCAATAGATATGAAGCCGACCTAATATGCTCATCGGCAACACTCTAATGCAGACTCCAGATAAGTTTCAAATGTCTTATATTAACATCTGCTTCCTTTGGACACTTTCTTTTACTGTCAACTGCAAATAAATAAATAAAAATTACAATATCAGTGGCACATTTTATCAAACACAGAGGAAGCATAATTTTAAAATAAAATAAAAATAACCTATCCCATTGCCATAGGGAGGGCATCTGGGACCCTGATAAACTTCATCTCCAGATAAGGGATCATGTTGCCAATTTTTTATGACAACCCCGTGCTCAAAATAATCCCTATTGGCATCCGGGAGATTTACCACTAAAGCCCTATTTAACATTCTAGTTTTTAAATAAAAGGTGTTATCACCAACTGCCCATATATAACAAAACATAATCTCAGGAATTCCTATGCGAGTTCCATGGATTTGATTTAATCTATGCACCTCATTAACTATTCTCCATGTGTTGGGGGCTATTCTTGCAGGAACAACGTCAAAGTACTGACAGAATTCCAGACACAAGGGATTTGGTGGAAAAGAAAATCCATACTCAGTAATAAAGAGACTGGGGAACCAATGTCCCTCAGCCAAACGGAAATAATCAGAAGGCTCAGAAAGCTCTTCCAAAACAACCCAGGAGGGAATGGAAAAATCAGAGCGAAATTTATCAAGAGATTCAACAGGGTAAACCATGATGAATAAAAGAAATGAAGAAGAATGAATAAAATCTTATAGAAAAAGAGTGGATCTGATGACAACGAACGATGGAAGAGATGAATACACAGGAGAGAAAGAGACGACGGAAAACTCGAAGATAAAAATTTGAAAAGGTAGAAGACGATGGGAGTGTCTGTGAAGTTTAAATACCTTGCCTTGGGAAATGGTAAAGTAATGATTACAAAAAGGGTCGATTACGTTACCAGTGGCTAAAAAGACGAAAAGGGGCTCAGGATTCAAAGTGGGCAACAGCGGCTAAAAAGATAAAAAGTGGCACGGGAATCGAAGCGAGCATAGAAATTCAAAAAGCCTGATTCAACGAATTTGGAAGGAGAAATAAATACGAAGGAAACACTCCTAAAAATCAGGAGGATCATTTAAAACTGCCGTATTCCAAGAAAAAATATTCCACACTCCTCAAATTTCGAACTATGAAACATTGGGGGCTTCTGTTGATACCAAGTTTAATCTGCTGGCAATCTACGTGGCAACAACAAATACTTCCGAGGAACTCAGACGCTCCGAGGAACCATACTACAACGAGGAACACTGCTTCCCCGAGGAACTCATACGCTCCGAGGAACTCTTGAGCACCGAGAAGCTTAGGCGGTCCGAGCAACTCAGGCGGTCCGAGCTGCACCTCAAAAAAAGCATTAAAAACAGGATAACCAACAGTTTGATTGTTCATTAAATGCTTATCATTCAGATGCACATGCTTAAGGGGCATTGAATGTATTACCCTTTTATATGTACATCATTTAATGTATTACCCTTTCACATTACAGCCCCAGTGCTATAAATACATTGTGCAATCCTCATTGTAGAAGGACCGGAATTTCTTGAGAGAACTTGTAATCGAGAATTCCCAAACACTCAGCAATAACATAGCAGTGGACGTAGGCCATTCTTATAAGGCTGAACCACTTTAAAAATTCTTTGTCTCATTTATTTATCTATGATTGAATAATTTGAGTGATCTAATTTTTTACATCAATAATTATGTCACACTGACTCTCTATATCTTTTTATGTTTAAATTGTATATCTTGTATATGTATGCTAATATGTTTTTGTTATTTATCGAATTACGTCTTAAGAGTTTATATGGATAAAAGTTGGATCGAATCACGTGACTAGAATTCAAAAGAATACATAGATGGCGTTGAAAGGTTTATTAGCTTTGCATATAGGAATAAAAATATGCAATCGTCATGCATCAAATACCCATGTTGTAAATGTGTAAATCGAGTCTATCACAACGTACACACTGTGAAGGGTCACATAGAGATGCATGGTTTTGACAGGAGTTATAAGGATTGGATTTATCATGGGGAGTTGGTCGATGCATTGGAGGACAATGCATGTAATTTTGGTAATGATGTGTCACTTGATGATATATCATATGAATCGAGCTTGGGGGGAAATATGATTGCAATGGTTCAAGAGGGAAGGGGAGTTCCACAGACGCATGCAAATTCATGTAGTGATGGACATGGAGTAGAAGATGTGGTGCTTGATGGTGACATCCCAAAATATTTCAAACTCCTAAAATATGCAGAAAGAGAGTTATATGAAAATTATCCGGAGGGTATTACTGAACTCTCATTTGTAGTTGAACTCTTGCACTTAAAGCAACTTAATGGATGGACGAATAGTTCTTTCACAATGTTGCTAAAACTATTGGAGAAGACATTCCCTAATGCCAGAATTCCAAAATCCTTTTATTAGGCTATCAAGATCACTTCTGATTTGGGATTCAAGTATGAAATGTGGGATGTGTGCCCTAACAATTGTATGTTATTTCAAGATGAAAATGCGACTTTAGAGAAGTGTGTCATTTGTGGGGCTTCCAAATATAAATCAAATGTTGGAAGTAGTGTTGATCAAGTGCAACAGAGTAATCAAAGTACAAAAGCAACTGCTAAAAGGTATGGTATTTTCCTTTAAAACCAAGATTGTAAAGATTGTTTTGGTCATCACATACTGCTTCATTAATGAAATGTCACACCGAGGATCGTATTGATGATGGTGTGCAAAGGCATCCGGTTGATTCTCATGCTTGGAAAGCATTTAATGAGTGTAATCCATCTTTTGCGAGTGATAGTCGTAATGTTAGTCTTGGGCTAGCAAGTGACAGATTCAATCCTTTTGGTAATATGAGCGTTGCTCACAGTACTTGGCGAGTTGTACTCATGCCCTTGAATGTGAGCCCATGGTTGTGTATGAAGCAACAAAACCTAAGTTTATCGATTCTTATTGATGGGCCAAAAGGGCCTGGTGATAAAATTGATGTATTTTTACAACCATTGATTGATGAGTTAAAAGAGTTATGGAGTGATGGAGTGAGTACTTATGATGTATCGAGTAAATAATTTTTCCAGTTGCGTGCAGCGTTGTTGTGGACAATTAATGATTTTTCGGCATATGCCATGCTATCGGGATGGAGCACAAAAGGTGAATTTTCTTGTCCTTGTTGTAACAAAGATCATCAAGTGACTCGATTAACTTATGGTAAAATGTATTATTATTGGGGTTATCGTCGATTCTTACCTCTGCGCCATAGGTTTTGAAAAGATAAAACAACTTTTAATGGCAATGTTGATTTCAGACCACCTCCGTTGAAATTATCAGGATCACAAGTTTTGCAACAGTTAAATGAGCTCGACATTGAAACTTAATACAAGAAGGAAGATGTTTTTAGAAAGAGAAAAAGAAAAAAAATAGAAAAAGAGCTTGCGAAGACAACAAAAGATGTGGTACCGAAGACGAGATTAAATTGGAAAAAGAAAAGTATCTTTCTAAATTTCCATATTGGGAGCATAATTTGACCCGCCACAATATTGATGTTATGCATATTGAAAAAAATGTGTGTGATAATATTTATTTACATTGTTGGGCATTAAAGATAAAACCAAAGACAATTTGAAGGCCAGAAAAGACCTGCATGAGATGCGCATCAAACGACCACTACATTCCCAAACACGAGGGAAAAATTTGGAGTACATAGCTCCAGAAGAGTTTACAATGAGCAACAAAGAGAAGCATATTTTTCGAAAAGTGTTGCAGGATGTTGAAGTACCAGATGGCTATTCTTCGAATATTTCGAGATGTGTTCACCCTCAAGAGCGAAGTATATGGGGACTAAAGATCCATGACAATCACATTTTAATGCAACAATTACTTCCATTAGCACTACGGAGAGTACTATCGAAACATGTTGTCAAAGCATTAATTGAACTAAGAAATTTTTTTTCAGTGTTGTGCTCAAGTACAAATACTTTGGTTGATGTAGAAAAATTGGAAGATCGTATGGCTCTTACACTTTGCACTCTTGAGAAAATATTCCCCCCGGGATTCTTTGATGTGATAGAGCACTTGCCAATACACTTGGTTGACGAGTTAGTAATTGTCGGTGCAGTAATATACCATTGGATGTATCCAATTGAAAGGTATTTGCATACTCTAAAACTCTTTGTGCATAATCGTGCTCATCCTGAGGCCTCAATTACTAAATCTGTTATTATGGAAGAATGCACCACTTTTTGCTCGAGATATATGGCTGAAGATGTGGAAACTAAGTCTAATCGGCCTTCCAGAAATGATGATGGAGGTAATGACCTTGGGCATGGTGTGAGGCAAGGTCGGAAATTCCAGCTTGATTCAGTAACTCGTATACAAGCGCATCGATATGTGCTTGCTAACAGTGATGCAGTTGCGCCATTTATTGAGTAAGTTATATATTAGCCATAAGTAATTTTTATATAAAATACATTATTGAATTCCCTATCTAACTTGACACACATATGATATTTTCAGAAAACACATTATTGAACTTACAAAACAATATCCTCACGTTTCACAAAAACATTTTGTGCAACGCCTTCACAATGAACATTTCCACACGTGGTTTAAGGATTATGTAAGTACGTTTATTCACTTTTAGTATTCTAATTATATTTCCGTATCGTAGTTTTCTTATTTATTGAAATATTAGGTGGATGGATTGCCAAAAGATATCGAATTATATAGAGAAGTATTGAGTTTGGCATTGGGTCCTCTGGAGGATGCGTTAAGCTTCAAGTCATATATTATTCGTGGGTTTATATTTCGATCAAAGGAAGTTGATAGTCATCGGAAAACTCAGAATAGTGGAGTTATTTTAAAATCAGAACAAAAGAGTTATGCTAGTAAAAAAGACTCTAATCCTTTGTCTGGGGATGTTACTTTCTATGGACAACTGACTGACATTATTGAAATTCAATATTTTAATGGCCAAAAGTTTGTACTATTCAAATGCAATTGGATAGAAAATCGTTTGGGGAAACGAGTAGATGAGTTCAACTTTACATTAGTAAATTTCAACCACTTGTTGTACAAAGATAATCGATCGAACGATGAGCCTTTTATCTTTGCATCCGAAACAGAACAAGTGTGGTACGTGAAAGACCCTTTGGAACCAGATTGGCATGTAGTTGTTCAAATGACGCCTAGAGATATGTTTGATAGTTATTCAACCACAGAAGAAGAATTAGAAGTGCATCCATTCAAGCCGTTTAGTGTGCAAGAGTTGGAACATGATCAAAACCTATCTTGTGTGAGACAAGATGTAGATGGATCCATAATTGATACATCTATGCCTGATGTTGATGATTGTGAAGATGATATGGACGAAGAATGAGAGTTGATAAGTTGTAAATTTATATGTAAGCATTATGACATATGTTTCTCTTATTTTTATCATACGATTTGTTATGTTTTATCATATTTTTTATTAATTCACTAATCATATATATTATTTTGTTGTAACATATTCAGTATGATTAGATCCTCATCTTCTAGTGGAGCGGCACATGCATTACCCCCATCTCAGATTCAGGTATATAAATTTTTACTTCTCGAGAAGTTCAATACTGCACTTGAAAATAAGACTAATTCCCATATACAGTACCCCCCATCTTACTATGAGGAAAGAGGATTGAAGGATAGAAAGCTAGGATGCTGAATTTTGCAGGTAAATCACTTTGAGCAAGGCAATATTAACTGCAATGCCCATTCACATTATTTATGCGATAAGAGTTCCCAAAACAATTCTAGATTCTTTTGCTTCACTTTATGAAAATTTTCTTTCGATGTCTGATGGAAAAAGACAGCATCTTTGGATCAACTATGATACTACATGTAAACATTTAGATGAGGGGTGTTTAGGTATCAGGTCTCTTACTCAAGCTATGGATGCTCTACAGATAAAATTGGGAAAAGACTTTGTTGAGTTGAATTGAGTTGAGGTGGTGCGGGTGGTAATGTTATTGTTCATATGTTTACCATGAGTTGCCATATTCTCTTCACATATCCATAGTAGCAACGAAAATGTAACTAGATTCAGTGCAACTATCATTACCCATTCCTCCCACTCTTGTTTAGGGCGTAAGGCATTGAATGAATTAGCTTTTATGAAGGTAATATTTTCATAAAGGTGAATTAGCTTTCATTTTCTAGATGAAATTGAAATAAATATATATGACTCGAGGTTGTTTACATCAAATAATAAATGAACAAAACCTACTTTAAAGTTTGATTCCTTCTAATAATGGATATATGAAGCTGTAACTTAATCACCATTCTCCTTAATAAGCTGAAAATTTTCAATAAGTGACCGATGAGGTTTCTTAAGATTTCCTTGAATCACATAAACAATAAATTTAGAGTCTGATTCCACAACCACATTTGAGAGGTTTAGAGAGGAACAAAGTCTCAAACCCCTTAACATTGCCATACATTCAGCCTTATTATTAGAATCCAACCCTTCAAAATCTTAAAAGGATTTAATAAAACAAGCTCTATAATATCTAATGATTCCAACAGACCTAGCCAAACCTGTATTACCCTTAATATCCCCACTAGTAATTAATTTTAAAAAAAACATGAGTTGGTCTAAGCCACTTAGTCAAGTGTAAGACCTCATAACCCTTTTTAACAAATTTTAGATTGAACATATGAGATATTTCACTGAGAGATCATTTTGATCTTAGGGTATTATTGGAACTAGAATATATAATGATATAAATCACCTTGTTGGTGATGAGATTATATCCATTTTGACACCTTCATAACACTACTGATTCTTGATAAGAAAATTTTCCATAAAACCACTACAGGGATGATGGAAAATAAGTAAGTAAGAAAGTCTTCTCTTGGATTTCTCAACCACTAAGACATTATCATAGAATTGATGGAGATTAAGGAGATCTTAACAATAAGCAAGTTAGTAAAAAAAATTCCAAACTTCACTAGTAATAGGACCATGGATGAATAGATGGTTTAGATCATGTTCAACTTGATCATAATAACTACAGTTAAAAGCTAATAATATACCCATCTTTTGAACATTCTTATCAATAGGGACACTATTATGATATCATTTCCAAAGGAATATAGATATTTTATGAGGAAACATAGAGTTATAATTGGACATTCTTTGAGAAGAAGAGGGATTAGATGACTTGATGATCTGTCAGGCGGACTTGGAGGAAACATTTTCATCATGAGAGAGACCAGTTTAAACTGCCATCTATCTCTATAATGAGATTTTCTTTGTCATTTTTATCACTAAAATTATTTTATAAGTACTTTAGCTAGTAGTACTTGAACAGTCCTTGTATCTGTTCCAGAAGAAATTAGCATATAGGATATCTTGAGTCTTGAGATTCCACTAAATCTCCATGATAGATAATTTACATATATCTGATAGAGATTCAAAGCCAAGACCTCCCTCTTCTATCGATATCATAGTTTTCCATTCAACTAGTAATAATTCTTCCCAAATGCAAGGGAAGATTCCTAAAGGAAATTGTTGAAAACTCTTTAAATATGAAAAATGGTTCTACATAGGGGATTAAATATGGCAAGGACATGGATGGGTATAGAAGATAAGACAATTTGACTAAGAGTTCTCCTACCAAAAAATAAAAGAAATTTGAATTTCCAGCCTGCCACTTTATGTTTTATTTTAATAATCAGCTCTTCAAAGTAGACATATTTGCTTCTACCACAGAAGATTAGGTAGACTAGATATTTAAAATAAATATGTTTTTGTTTGAGGTTTAAAGCTACTGAAATAGGCTTCTACGCAAGGATTCACGCATGGTAAAGCTACTCTTCTTATAGTTGATGACTTGACTTAAAGCCTTTTCAAACTTCTTCAAAAAATTAAGAAGGTTTCTTAAGCGTATGGTCATGTTTAATTTTGAGAAGCAAGGCTTATTCATCATCAATCATTATCTCACAACTAACTACTAGCTACTTAGATCATGATAAAGTCCATTATCATGGGTGGATTGTGCAAAAAATATATGAAACCAATGGATATTAGGGGATTTGTTAGAAAAATTATACACAAGAGTTTTAATGGGCAACAAGGTGCAATCTGTTGGGATTCATATAGTTTTCATATGTAGGTTCTATAATTAAGGGTAAGTGGAGGAAACTATAGATAACTTATTGTGTCACGGGTATCTATAAACATTGCATATTTAAGTGGAACTCTGATATATCTATCATTTTGATTAGGCATATATTCTTCACATTTATCCCCTTAATTGCGGTATTTTTATGATCCCGTGCAGTGTATCTAGCTTGGATTTGTCTCTTATTTATGCTACTAACCTTTTTTGGCAAGTATTTCGTGTTTTGTGTATTTCTCATGTGTTTTACAGGTATTTCACGCAAGTTAGTGCGAAGGAGAACTCAAAACAATGAAAGAAACCAAGAAATGGAGGGTTGAAGGGCATTTTCGTAATTTTTCAGCCTTAGTCCGAAGGTGGGGCCAACTATAAAGTTGAAGAGCTCTAAATTACAAGAATACTGGAAAAAATGTCACCTCAATCCGAGCTACGGTGAAGAAGTTACGATGTTTTGAAGTTGCGGGATAATGAAGAGTCTGGATGTGCGGATATCTGTCATTAATTATGCATTTAATGCAGTGCAACTCTTGGAAAACTTGTTCCACAAGCACTATTAGCTGTCAATTTCGAGATTTTGTGCTATAAAAGCCCATGACCTACATCATTTGAGAGGAGGCTAGAGAGAGGCTAGGGTTAGGAATTTTAGAGAGAGTTTTCAGATCAGATTTTTAGGTTAAATTTCCATTTCCTTCAAGATTTACATGAACCCTAGTTTGTATTCTGAATCTCAATTCCGTTTTTGTGCTGAATTCAAGTAATATCTCTCTATTCTCTTTTGTTTAATTTCTGCAAATTTCTTACAATGTTCTGCAATTTCATAGTTTCATATGTGAATTTGTTTTTCAACCAAATCATGAGTAGCTAATTTCTCAAGGGATGGGGTACATGAACTCAATCCTAATACAAATTATTCGTATGGAAAATTAGAAAATAAATGAAAATGTTGGTTGAATCATGAATGAAAATCATATATGCATTGTCATATCTTTTAATCTCTCTTGCCCTAGGTACTTGGGATGTTTAAGAATGTTTTGTATGTATAATTTGTCGTTCACCGCCTTATATTGATCTTTGATTTCATATGATGCGGTTTTGAATCTCATATATGTAATGCTTAGTGATGATAAGGACTGGATTTAATCAAGAATTTTGATTTATAATTTTAATATTCTAAAGAATAATTTGTTAAGGATTGAGGGATTGTACCCTACCCTAATTTTCTCTAAATTGTTAAACCCAAATTTTGCTGTTAATTTCCATTTGTTTTTCATAAGTAAAGTTTTAGAAATTTTCTCAAAAATCAATCAACTTTTTATTTCTTTCAAGAAATCATTTAACGGTTCGGTAATTTTACTTGTTATTGTTTGGCAATTTTGATCCCTGTGGAGACGATCCCGACTTACCGGGTTATTACTTGAGCGACAAGGCTTGCACTTGAGCCTAGATAAATACGCACTTTTGAGACAAATATTAAGTCGCGTCAAGTTTTTGGCGCCGTTGCCGGGGATTGAAATTGTTAAATTTTCAAGAAAGTTATTTTTATCTACAAGTGATTTCAAAAAAAAAAAAAAAAAAAAAATTAATTTCATCTCTTATGTGCTTATATGCAGAATTTATCTCCCACCCAAGTTCACGAAAATCCTATTGCCGAAGCCAGTTCTGAAAATTCTGAGTCTCCTCATTTTTGGGTTCCACCTCCTTCGCCTAATAATTCCATCACAAGTCATTCGTTGAGTCAAACCTTGAGTGAGAATTCTGAACCTTGCGGTAGCAATATGTCGGATCATGGTAGTGTCGGTGTTGGTGCTGGAGAGGATGATGTACCATATCAACCCATGAAAGATATTTTATTTCCGGAGAGAACTGCTACCCCTGGTTGCATTTTATTCCCGTATAATGCCGGTCAGTTCCACTTTCGGAATGGAATGATCCAAATTCTTCCTACATTTCTTGGGATGGATTCGGAAAAACCATATCTCCATATTCGAGAATTCGAAGATACGTGTGAGACATTTGTAGATCAAACTTGTCCACAAGAAGTAATCCGGTTAAAGCTCTTTCCTTTTTCCTTAAAGGATAAAGCGAAAACTTGGTTATGGACCCTGCCCCCAAATTCTGTTTTATCATGGAGAGATATGCAAAACAAGTTTATCTCTAAATTTTTTCCACAACACAAAACCAATTCTGTTAAAGCCCAAATTCAAGCTTTTTGTCAAAATGAGAATGAGGCTTTTGATAAGTGTTGGGAGAGATATCAGGAGTTAGTTAATGCGTGCCCGCATCATGGTTTTGAACCTCATCATCTGATTTCATTTTTTCATCAAGGCCTTACTTTAGCATCCAAACAGCTTGTTCAAACCATGTGTGAAAGACCTTTTTGGGATTTAGATTCTAGCGATGCTGAGGCCCATTTGAGATATGTATCAGAGACTACGCAATCATGGGATGTTTTTGATCCCAATAGTTAAAATAGAATTCGACAAGTGTCCAACTTGCCTGCTGCGTCCGGTATTTATCACTTGGACAAGGATACTTTGTTGGATCGAAAATTTGACCAATTGGAGAAGAATTTCAGAGATATGCTAGATATACGATTGAGAGATGTGTCTGGACCCGTGCAAACAGGAAAGGAGAAAGTGTGTGCCATTTGTGCTGCTGGTCATTCTACCGAAGGATGTCCTACCATACCTGCATACAAGGCAATGTACACTGAACAGGTTGAAGCAATAGGAGGTTTTCGAGGAAATTATAATGCTCAGCAAGGGAATGCATATAATCAACCGTGGAGGAATCCCGGGTTCAATTATGGACAACCCCAAGGTGGGATGGTTCCTAACCCACAGATGACTCTACAACAACCCCCTCAATTTCAGCAAGTGGCAAATCCTATGCAAGTACCACCTCCTGGTCCTTATGTACCTCCACCTAGGAGATCTCTTGAGGATAATTTCAATCAATTCATCCAATCCCAAAAAGAGAGAGATGACAAATTTGAGAGAATGTTCGCTGAAATGCATACTAACATCTCTAGGTTGCAGTCTGTAGTGAATACTCAAGAAAAGGGTAAACTTCCAGCTCAAGGCCAAAGACCCCCTCCCCTAGGACAAACCAATATTGGCACTACATCCCACGACCATCAAGAGCAATGTAGCGCTATTACCACTCTCCGTAGTGGGAGAGTAGTTGATTTGTCACCTCCCTCACGCAATGCATCTAAAGATAAAGAGGTTTCGCCCGACACAAAAGAGGCCGAAGATGCCCCTTTAATTGAGAGTGAGGAGGAGGAAAACACTAGTGGACCCAAGGCCATCACCCCCACCGCTGCCCCATACCCTCAACGGTTGGTCTCTCACTCCAAAACGACCTCCCGTGATGAAGTTCTGGAAGTCCTTAAGCAAGTAAAAGTCAATTTACCTTTTCTCGAGACTATACAGAAAATTCCCGCCTATGCTAAGTTTATTAAAGACTTACTCACGGTGAAACGCAAGCTAAAGGTAAACCAGAACGTCTCTTTGGCCCAAAATGTCAGCGCAGTCTTGTCGAGTGAATTTCCATTAAAATATAAAGATCCGGGTGCACCCACTATTTCTTGTATCATGGGGAAGAACCGAATTGAGAGAGCTCTAATAGATCTCGGGGCGAGTGTTAACATTATGCCCTATTCCATCTATACGAAACTGGAACTGGGGGCCCTTAAGCCCACAAAAATGACTCTCCAGCTCGCGGATCGTTCTGTGAAGTTTCCTCGGGGAATTATTGAGGATGTGATTGTTCAAATAGACACTTTCTACTTCCCGGTGGATTTTGTCATTTGGGACGAAGAACCCTCCGTTCTCCCAAGTAATCATGTCCCCGTTATCCTTGGCCGTCCATTTTTAGCTACTGCTAATGCTCTTATCAATACCCGAAGTGGGCGTATGCAATTAACTTTCGGGAACATGACCCTCGACACAAATATCTTTAATAATTCCAAGAGAGAGGATGATGAAGAGGAACCGCGGGGGTTGGATTTTTTGGGGGAAGCACACGAGCAAGAAAGAACTTACAAGGGGGAGACATTAGGGGAAGGTTGTGTTGCGCCCAATGAGTGGAGTGGTTACAATATTGAGAGCAAGGTAGGGGAGGTATGTTTAGTTAATGCATTCGAGAGCACGAGTGAGCCCATGAACAAGAGTGAAAGAGGCGATTTAGAGTGTGTCGGGAGAGGCTCTATCAACCCACCCACACCACCCTATCATTCGGCGAGTGAGCACGAAAGGCAGGTTGAGGACACCAAGCAAGAGAGAGCGCTAGAGGAGTTGAGCCTAGCAGAGTTTGAGAGAGAGTTTGGACAGGTGGATGAAAGCCTAAATGTTGAAGTCCAATCTTTTTGGGGCCTCATTTCGTCATTTAGACGAAAGTGAGTGGGACAATATCATTGATGCATTTCTCCTTAACAAACCTCCACCCATACCAATTGAGACTTCGGAGGTACTTGAAGATACGACTCAAATCTCGTCCGACTTAGAGACTAACCCACGTGCTACGCAACAAGAGGATCCTTTTCCGGTTAATCATAATGCATCTCCCGGTCTTTCCTTTATCTATGGGCACGGGCCCAATTTGTTCCGTCTATTCACTTATGATGGTAAGACGGGAGAGATGAGGAGAGCATCGTACCCCGTGCAAGGGGTCGGGTGATTTGTAGAGAGAGATGAGAGGTCGTCGCACCCCCGACGCGTATGGGGTGATTTTTGTTGTATTTTTGAGTCATGTATACGTGTTATATAGTGTCTTGTTGCTATTTAATAATTTGCTTGTTTTATTTATCGCACTCTTCATGTTGTCTTCCTTATTTCACTTATCCATTTGATTGAGGACAATGCAAATCATTGAGTTAGGGGGGATGACAGGTGCGTATTCATAAAACTTCGCTTATATTCATATATATGTGTATATAAAAAAAAAATTGAAAAATTTTGAAAAAACCAAAAATATTTTTGTTCAAAATAAATAAAAATTGGAATTTAAAATTTTCAAAAATATCACATTTATTCTGTTTAAAGTCTCAAATTGTAAAATTCATAATGCACTAAGCCAAAATTGACCGAAGATGGAAATTGAAAGAAAATTGACGACTTTACGAATAAGTGTGGAAATTAGTCCAAACCCGGTGAGATTTCGAGCCTTTCAATTTTTTATGAGTTTTTAAATAAATCCGAGTTTATGATTAACTCAAAGTTCTTTTCAGCGTTTTAATAAGTCGTTGATGATCTCAATTCTTTGTTTTGATCGGTTATGGGAAATGTGTGAAATGTTGTCTCGAAATTCGTGCTAAATATATCTCTAAACTTAATTAATCTCGAGATGCATATGGTAATGTGATTAGCAATTTGGACGATGAAGTAGGCCATCATTTGTTACCCAAAAATATTAGCCATAAAAAGATGTGAAAAATTATCCCTTTGCAACCCACTTTGAGCCAAATAAAATTTATCCTTTCGTTTGATAACCCGAAAAACCCAAATAGCCCGGAATTGTGAAAATTAAAAAAATTTATCAAGTAAGTCCAAATTGAGCAATAAAAAGGGGCAAGAGAAAAAAGAAGAAAAAAAAAGAAGAGAAGAAAAAGAAAAGAAAAAAGAGAAAAATAAGCAAATGCCCGAAAAAAAAAAGCACTAATGGACATCATAAGGAAATTTTCCAATTCCGAATAGCCCATGTATTCTCATTTTTACCCTTTACACCTTTTAACCCAAAAAGTCCTAACTGAGTCCGAATGGCGAAATTAGTTACCACGTGGAGAGCTAAGACATGAAAAGATAATATGAGAGATTAAATGGTGTGAATAAGAGGTGATGTTCCCATTTCCAAATAACCGTAATCCGATGATGAGATCTTTTCACCATAAATTTCCTTCTTTTCAATTTTGTATGCATGAATTTGTGTCCATTATATTTACTCTTTATATCATGCATACTGAGAGAAAATAGCCACAATCCGAGTGATTCGTTTGTGAGTGAATCCGTAAGAATTTGAATCAAAACGAATTTTCGGAAAGTAACGTAATGCTCAATCGGTGGAAGTTTGAGGTTTAATTTTTGGCTTTGCACACACACACTATGGTTTGAGACAGTTGAATATGAGTTGATGGTGATTATTTTTCGAAAAAGTTTAAATTGTACAATTTTTAAGTATTTTGATCTTTATTTGAGACAATAAAGAATTTTGTGGGTAAATTCACTGCAAACCCTCACGAGACAAAACTCGTCCTACTAGGGTAACCTAGGGGTTTAAAGGCTTGTTGCATACGCTAAATGCAATCGCTTGCCCGCGAAAAAGGTATTCTATCCCAATAAAAGAATTTTCAAGAGTTGAACTTTAAACTAATTCATTTACATTGCTCGGGACACGCAAAGTTCTAAGTTAGGGGGTGTGATTAGGCATATATTCTTCACATTTATCCCCTTAATTGCGGTATTTTTATGATCCCGTGCAGTGTATCTAGCTTGGATTTGTCTCTTATTTATGCTACTAACCTTTTTTGGCAAGTATTTCGTGTTTTGTGTATTTCTCATGTGTTTTACAGGTATTTCACGCAAGTTAGTGCGAAGGAGAACTCAAAACAATGAAAGAAACCAAGAAATGGAGGGTTGAAGGGCATTTTCGTAATTTTTCAGCCTTAGTCCGAAGGTGGGGCCAACTATAAAGTTGAATAGCTCTAAATTACAAGAATACTGGAAAAAACGGCACCTCAATCCGAGCTACGGTGAAGAAGTTACGATGTTTTGAAGTTGCGGGATAATGAAGAGTCTGGATGTGCGGATTTCTGTCATTAATTATGCATTTAATGCAGTGCAACTCTTGGAAAACTTGTTCCACAAGCACTATTAGCTGTCAATTTCGAGATTTTGTGCTATAAAAGCCCATGACCTACATCATTTGAGAGGAGGCTAGAGAGAGGCTAGGGTTAGGAATTTTAGAGAGAGTTTTCAGATCAGATTTTTAGGTTAAATTTCCATTTCCTTCAAGATTTGCATGAACCCTAGTTTGTATTCTGAATCTCAATTCCGTTTTTGTACTGAATTCAAGTAATATCTCTCTATTCTCTTTTGTTTAATTTCTGCAAATTTCTTACAATGTTCTGCAATTTTATAGTTTCATATGTGAATTTGTTTTTCAACCAAATCATGAGTAGCTAATTTCTCAAGGGATGGGGTACATGAACTCAATCCTAATACAAATTATTCGTATGGAAAATTAGAAAATAAATGAAAATGGTGGTTGAATCGTGAATGAAAATCATATATGCATTGTCATATCTTTTAATCTCTCTTGCCCTAGGTACTTGGGATGTTTAAGAATGTTTTGTATGTATAATTTGTCGTTCACTGCCTTATATTGATCTTTGATTTCATATGATGCGGTCTTGAATCTCATATATGTAATGCTTAGTGATGATAAGGACTGGATTTAATCAAGAATTTTGATTTATAATTTTAATATTCTAAAGAATAATTTGTTAAGGATTGAGGGATTGTACCCTACCCTAATTTTCTCTAAATTGTTAAACCCAAATTTTGCTGTTAATTTCCATTTGTTTTTCATAAGTAAAGTTTTAGAAATTTTCTCAAAAATCAATCATCTTTTTATTTCTTTCAAGAAATCATTTAACGGTTCGGTAATTTTCCTTGTTATTGTTTGGCAATTTTGATCCCTGTGGAGACGATCCCGACTTACGGGGTTATTACTTGAGCGACAAGGCTTGCACTTGAGCCTAGATAAATACGCACTTTTGAGACAAATATTAAGTCGCGTCACATTTCTAAGACCAAAACTATTACCAATTTACATGAATTAATCTTGCTCGATGCAGTTCGGGAGGTTGTTAAAACTCCTAGTGTCTAAAAAAGTGTCTCGATGATCCGTCCCTACACATGATGATACAAGTTCAATATAGATTGTTCATCTATCAAATGAAAGGTTGTTAAGGGTAGTGTGATTAGAGGAAAAGAGATAAAGTTTGTACCAGAGAAGGTACTAATACTTGGGTAGAGTCTTATACTCATGACATGGGGCTTCAATTAGTACCAGAGAGGTACTAATACATCCCCCCTCCAAATATAGTTTAGGACTTTTTACTACTAGAATCCCAATTTTCCAATCGATGCCCGGGAAACACCATACATACACAATAAATTTGGTTAGGTTAAGTGTTTTGTCTAGAGAAATGAGAGAAAATGTGGCTTTTAAAATAACAAAGAAGATTTGAAGGTGGCCAATGATTTTTCCATGAGTCAGGTACATTTTCAGATTTCAAATCAGTTTATAAGTATACTTTGTTTAAGTATACTCTGTTATGAATATATTTCAAATCAGGTACATCTCACGAATATACGAGTAATATTACAAATTTCCCGTGCATCTCACGAATATAAGAGTAATCAGTTTATGTGTTGGGCAAATGGATGAACAACCACATGTAGGAACGTGAAGGACAGGTCACAGGTCTGTGTGACCATTTTATACTAGTTGACATGCTTACTGTCTTAATTTAGTTTCTATTGGATGATCCTTTATAAATTAGTAGAGATTGATTTCTCAAAGTTGTATTATAGGCTCTATCACTACAGTTAAATGTGTAAAACTACATCAAATATTGAAGACAAATAGTCATACCTTTTATATGGTTACACTTCTTTAATGGCATAGCTTTAGTATTAGAAATACATGCCCCTCGTAATGAAATATCTTCTAACTTATTTAAGTTAAAAACACTTAAATTTGCCCCAAACCAAACAAGCATAAACAATAACTTAAATTTATATTTCATTATTCGGAAGCAAATAAAATATATTTTCGGAGATCAGAATTTTGCTGGAATTTGGCCATAGTTGGGTCATCTATGACCACTGTAATACCCGCACCTTTAAATTGTACTTGCATGATTATCCTTTATTTAGCGACGCTCCGTTAATGAAAATTTTACGTTGCATGTTCCCGCATGAGTTATGATTTATGTTCGTATAATTATTTTAAGTACTTTGGTTAAGTTTCACGCGATTCGGACAGGCAACGAACGCTACGCGAACTTATGTACTAATTGTCTTACGACGCGCGACGCAGCGAAAATCTAGTTTTGCGCGTATTGTTTAGGATACCTCGGAAGGTCAAAAAAATATTCCGACCATATATTTAGGCTCATAAAAATATAAGGAATATTACCACGCGAAGAAAAATCGAAAAAAAATATGTTTTGCACGGAGGTCCCGTTTCTTGCACGTATTGTTTAGGATGCCTCGGAAGGTCGAAAAAAAATATTCCGACCATATATTTAGGCTCATAAAAATATAAGGAATATTACCACGCGAAGAAAAATCGAAAAAAAATATGTTTTGCGCGGAGGTCCCGTTTCTTGCGCGTATTGTTTAGGATGCCTCGGAAGGTTAAAAAAAATATTCCGACCATATATTTAGGCTCATAAAAATATAAGGAATATTACCACGCGAAGAAAAATCGAAAAAATATATATTTTGCGTGGAGGTCCCGTTTCTTGCACGTATTGTTTAGGACGCCTCGGAAGGTCAAAAAAATATTGTGAATATATTTTTTAACTCACAAAAATATAAGGAATATTATTATGGAAAGAAAAATCGAAAAAAAAATACTTTTGCGCGGAGGTCCCGTTTTTGCGCGCCATGTATAGGACATTTCGGGAGGCCAAAAAAATAGTTTGAATATGATTTTTCACTCAAAAAAATACAAGGAATAAGTCCCTTAGGTTAAAAGTTTCAAAAAAAAAAATTGTAGTGAGAGAAAGTGACGCTGGCATACTTTGACAGCACATTAACCATGGTTTTGGGTGGTTGAGTGTAGTCTTTTTCAACTCCAGAAATCAGACTTTGGGAGGTGTTATACACGATTTAGGAAATGCAAATTCTGAGGCTATGGGTCAAGAGTTGAAGGTCCCTTAAAATGGCTTTTAAAAGAGAGAGAGGGAGAGGAAACCATGGGTGTAATTAGGCACATAGCTCTAGACATTTTCTCCCAAAATCCCTCAAGTTCTAGCAAGAGTAAGAACCCATATTTTCGTAGCTTCATCTCCCACCCCTTTTACCACCATCCAAACACCACTCTAAAGGTCTCCAAACACCATTAAAGCTAACCTCAAGGTTGAGACAGCTTGTGAGGAAGTTTCAGAGAGCTTTTGGAGCTCAAAGGGAGTCTTGGTTGGAGTTTTTGGTGGAACTTTTGAGTGCTCCACTTCATCTTCTTCACATCTACACTCACTCTCCTTCATTCAAGTAGGGTTTTCCTCACTCTTAAACTCTTTTATTTCAAATGCTAATATGAACAAGATGATGAGAAAAATGTGACTTTTTAGCTCTTCTCCCTTATTTTCATATGCTATGAAAAACCCATTTTGTGAAAAATGATAAATGGAGAAGATGATGTTTAGAATAAATTTTCAAATTATTATATATGTTGAAATAATGCTATAAATTTAATAATCTCATGAAATAAACATAGAAAATGGAAGGCTACAAGAAAATGACTAATTAATGCATTTGTTGGGTTTTTTAAGGAAGAAGACCCATTTTCATGAAATAGTGTATGTAGTATGTGTTAGTCTTGACATTAACATGATTAATGTTGAAATATAGTGGTCTAAATATGTGTTTAGTAATCTCATAAAAACAGCCCCAAAATCTAATATGTTGAAATATTAGTTTAAGCCTCTTGAATATGTTAAATAAGGCTTATAATTATGTAAATGGCTTTATATGTAAAAGTGTGCTAAAATTGGTTGTACATCACTAATAAAGGTTCAAATGTTGGTGGAAACATGTAGTACATTAAAGAATGATTTTTGTACTTAAAACCCACTTAAAATGTAATTTTTGGTAAAAAATGCCTTAGTGGCAGATTTGGTAAATATGAAGAAAAGTAACTTAAATGGTGTTTTTACATGAAAAATACTTGAAAAATGCCAAGGAAATGCTTTTTAGATAATAAAAGTATAAGATGGAATTTTGGTAAATCAAAGTGTTGTAAAGGTGACTTAGTATAATTTAGTGTTCGGCATTGACACTAGAATGCCTCCTCGGCTCGTAGGATGCAAAGACTAATAACGGGTTTTAATAATAAAATCGGATAAGTTGAATTGTGAACATTGAGAATAATGTTAAACACATGAAAGATATGATATTCGGATGATGCCGAGAGAAAATAATTAAGGAGGGCATGACATCCCTAGTGGTGAAAGACCCCAAACAAACTGCAGTAGTATATGGCGGCGAAGACCGGTGGTGTGAGGCCACGAAGTCCGTGAGTGTTTGTTGGCAAAATCCCAAAAAAATAATGTTAAGTAATGTATGAGAAAAATTCATAAAACATATACTAGTGAATGAACAAGAATTCATTAATAATTATGGGAATGACGCAATTGGAATTAATTACGTTCCTGGCATGGGACATCGAAAATGCTAAGTGTGAGTGGGCACGTAGCCCAGGGCATTGCATATAGGTGCATCTATGACTAATTTAAAAAATATTGTTAGTATAGATACATGATAACTTAGTTGAATATAATGAAGACTTCTTGAATATTGTTGGCGTAGTTAAATGTTAACTAAGATAATCATTAATGATAATTAATGAACATGGGACAATGATGGTTTTCGGAATTACTAAAATGCATTGTATATGTATAGTATTTTGCTATGAAAATTATTGCTTAGTATTCCCACCCTACTAGGCATTTCACTCATACCCTATTTTCCAAACCCCCAGGTACAACAGGTGGTACGTCGGGTAAGGACGTTGGAAAGGCCACAGAAAGCGCTAGTCGTCGTTAGAGGCTATGTAACCGATTTTAATCCATAGACTTATTTTGAATTGTAATCCCTTATGTTTTGTTAAGACAATTTGGTTTGAACTAGAACTATTTGGAAATTGTAATAATACAGGGATTTGTGCTCTATATATGGATTAAATCTTGTTAAAGGTTTACTTGTTAAATTGATAAATGAATATCAACTTGCAATATATGGGCCTCGCCTTTTCATAATAAAAGAAATTAAAGGTTTTGTTGAAGTATAATGTGGAAACTATTTTCCAAATTAATAAAATGTTTTATCCCCCTCCCCCTTAACACCTTGGTTCGGATACTGAGTTATTCCAACGGTAACTCTAATCTGGATCGGGGCGTTACAACTTGGTATCAGAGCCTTAGGATCCTCGTGAGTGTAGGAGTGATTATCGTTTTAGTCCCTTTCATTTTCGTGTACCTAATTGTCGTACTAAACTATCCTATCTCATAGGATGGCCCCTACTCTCAAAACCGCCGCTAGTGGTAAAAGTGAGCTGCAGAGAATGGAGCAGGCAGTGCGCCAGTTAGCTGAGACTATCTCCCAACAACATAGGGGTGACCGAAGCGGTACAGTCGAAAGCACCGCAGCGGCCTCAATTCTCAAGGAGTTCAGGCGGTTGAACCCGCCAATGTTTAATGGTATGATAGGTCCCGATGTGGTCGAAGAGTGGCTCGATGAGGTTGCTCGTATTATTGACATCCTTGACGTGCCAGCAGGGCATAGGGTTAAGCTTTCTACTTTTCAGCTAACCGAGCAGGCTCGGAGTTGGTGGTCCACACATATGGCCAGTTTGACGGAGCCTATTGATTGGGATGGTTTTCAGACAGTGTTCCTAGACCGGTACTTCCCTCAGGCGTATAAAGATGCCAAGAAGGATGAGTTTTCTGCATTGATCCAGGGGAAGATGTCTGTGAATGAGTACCTGGTTCGCTTTGAGAGGTTGTCGAAGCATGTGAAAGCGGTTAAGACTGATGAGGTAGAAAAGACACGATTATTTGTGAAGGGGTTGAATCCCCATATCCGTAGGCTGGTGGTTGGTTTTGATCATTTGAGCTTTGGGGAGGCTGTCAATAAGGCCTTCCGACTTGAGCTCTAGGCAGAGGATTCCCGAACTATCTGAGACAAGAAGAAGGAATCTGGTGGGACACAGAAGAGGGATGCCGGTGGGTATAGCAGCGATAATAGCAAGAGGTTCTAGAGCGGGGCAAGAGGTTTTCTTACCAAGCTCAAGGTTGCTATGAGTATCACTGCACCAGGTCAGTGTAGCTTTGATCAGAGACCGATATCACCTACTCCCAAGACTTGCTTCATTTGTGGGTCTCCCAATCATTTTAGGCGGAACTGTCACGAGTTTACAGCTAGAGAGCAGCGGGTTGGTCAGCAGGGCAGTAGTTTCACATCTGGGCAAAATTCGAACTATACGGGCCCCACTCAGTACCAGCAGCAGCATCATTAGCAGTCCTTTTTGGGTCATCAGCAACAGGCGAGGAACGGTGCTGACATCCTGCAACCTAGTCAGGGATAGGGGAACCGGAGACAGACTGTGCCCAGTGGTCAGGGTAGCAGATTCAACCAGGGGCGAGCTTACGCCCTCACGCAGCAGTCAGTGCCTGTCTAGAATCCATCAGTGATGGAAGGTATGATCTTATTGTTCAGTACTTGGGTTAGAGCATTGTTCGATTCTGGTGCATCACATTCCTTTATATTTAGTTCTTTAGCTTTCTATTTGGGTCTTGAGGTCGACGAGCTTCATCCGCCGATATTCGTGGGACTCCCCGTGGGTGGTGGTGTCTTCCTTAGTAGAGTCTGTCAAAATTGCATAGTCGTGGCAGGGGATTACATTCTGGAGTACGATTTGATTGTGATGGATATGGATGGATTCGAGGTGATCTTTGGTATGGATTGGATGTCTACCTTGGATTCCACTATCGAGTGCCATCGGCATAGTGTTTTGGTGTCTCTTCCCAATGGCTCTCGTTATCGCTTCAATAGTGAGCAGCGTATAGATTATCCTTGCAAGTTTTCCACTACCCGAGAGCAGAAGCATTTCTTCGGGTGGTTGAGTAGCATCATGGCCCAAGAAGAACCAGATCGTATGGTTGCAGACTACCCCGTTGTTCAGGAGTTTCCCGATGTATTTCCTGAGGATCTACAGGGATTGCCTCCGAGTCGAGAGATCGATTTTGCCATTGATGTCCATCACAGTGTGACACCTATCTCCATCCCTCCTCATAGGATGGCACCAGCAGAGTTACTAGAGTTGAGGACTCAGTTGGATGATTTGATGAGTAAAGGATTCATACGCCCTAGTGTGTCCCCATGGGGAGCACCAATCCTTTTTTCCAAGAAGAAGGATAACTCTCTTCGGCTTTGTATCGATTACCGACAACTGAATCGGGTGACGGTGAAGAATAAGTATCCGATGCCGCGGATTGACGACTTGTTTGACCAACTTTGGGGTGCAGGGAGGTTCTCCAAGATTGATCTTCGGTCAAGTTATCACCAGTTGAGGGTGAAGGAGAAAGATATTCCTAAGACCTCATTCCGCACATGGTACGGACATTATGAGTTCTTGGTCATGCCTTTCGGTTTGACTAATGCCCTATCCGCATTCATGGATCTCGTGAATCGTATCTATCGCCTGTATTTGGATTGGTTTGTGGTCGTCTTTATTGATGATATCCTAGTGTATTCATCTTCTGATATTGACCACGAGGAGCACTTGCGTTCGACACTTCAGGTGCTTAGGGAGAACATGTTGTATGCAAAATTCAGCAAGTGTGAATTCTGGATGGATGAGGTCAAGTTTCTTGGCCATGTGGTATCTGGCACCGATATTTCTGTTGATTCGTCCAAGGTTGCAGCCATTCTCGAATGGGATAGACCGAAGAAAGTCACGGAGATTCTAGGTTTCCTTGGTTTGGCCGGCTACTACCGAAGATTTATTCAGGATTTTTTTAGAGTGGCATCGCCTCTCACGTGGTTAACGCAGAAGGGTGTCCTTTTTGAGTGGTCAAATGAGTGTGAGTCCGCATTTCGGGAGTTAAAGGTTAGGCTTACCTCAGCACCCATCCTCATTCTTCCTGAACGGGGAAAGGGTTATACTGTATACTGTGATGCTTCCGGATCAGGCCTTGGAGCAGTACTCATGTAGGAGGGTCAGGTGGTTGCTTATGCATCCCGTCAGCTTAAGATTCATAAGAGGAACTACCCCACCCATGATTTAGAGTTGGTCGCAGTTGTGTTTGCCTTGAAGATCTGGCGCTATTACTTGTATGGCGAAAGGTTTGAAGTATTCACCGATCACAAGAGCCTGAGGTACATCTTCACTCAGCGAGACCTTAACCTTCGACAACGGAGGTGGATCGAGCTTTTAGAGGACTATGATTTCACGTTAGAGTATCATCCGGGGAAGGCCAATGTGGTGGACGATGCTCTTAGTAGGAAGTTGGGTCCCGCCTTAGCGGCAGTAAGGTGCTACCGTAGGAAGATGTATGGGGAGCTTCAGAGATGTGAGCATCTTATTCAGCGGAACAACGACAGAGCTTATTTATGGGGTGTGATGGCTAAGCCAGTAGTTCACCAGAAGGTTCTTGATGCGCAACTCTGTGATGAGGAATTATGCATTTTCAGAACCGCATTCAAAACGGTGAGGAATTTGATAATCTTACGGTTGATCGGGAGGGAGGTGTTCGGCACAAGGGCAGATTAATTGTGCCAGTTATCGAAGAGCTTCAAGCAGAGATCCTTACAGAATTCCATCAGTCTCGGTTCAGCATACATCCGGGTGCGACAAAGATGTATAAGGACCTATGTAGAGATTTCTGGTGGTCTGGGATGAAGCGAGACGTAGCGATGTTTGTGGCTAAGTGTTATACGTGCCAGCAGTTGAAGGCCGAACACAAGAAGCCAGCCGGGTTACTGCAGCCACTCCCGATAGCCGAGTGGAAGTGGGAGCACATCACCATGGACTTTGTCACAGCGTTACCCCGATCTGAACGAGGTCACGATACAGTTTGGGTCGTGGTGGATCGCCTCACAAATTCTGCACACTTCCTTCCAATCAGGATCACGGATAGCATAGCAAAGTTGGCTAGGATGTACATACGGGAGATTATCAGACTCCACGGTGTACCCCTGACCATTATTTCTGATAGAGATCCTCATTTTGTTTCACAGTTCTAGAGGAAGGTTCAGTAGGAGCTGGGTACCGATTTGAATTTGAGTACGGCATACCATCCAGAAACAGACGGACAATCAGAGCGTACGATACAGATTCTGGAGGACTTGTTGCGGGAATGTGCGCTTGACTTTCAGGGTAGTTGGGGTGAAAACTTGCCTCTAGCAGAGTTTTCGTACAACAACAGTTACCAAGCCAGTATCGAGATGGCCCCCTTCGAGGCCCTTTATGGGAGACCGTGTCGTTCTCCAGTATGTTAGGCAGAGGTGGGTGAGAAGCATCTTACAAACTCGGATATGAGAAAAATGGTGTTACTTAAATGGTGTTTTTACATGAAAAATACTTGAAAAATGCCAAGGAAATGCTTTTTAGATAATAAAAGTATAAGATGGAATTTTGGTAAATCAAAGTGTTGTAAAGGTGACTTAGTATAATTTAGTGTTCGGCATTGACACTAGAATGCCTCCTCGGCTCGTAGGATGCAAAGACTAATAACGAGTTTTAATAACAAAACCGGATAAGTTGAATTGTGAACATTGAGAATAATGTTAAACACATGAAATATATGATATTCGGATGATGCCGAGAGAAAATAATTAAGGAGGGCATGACGTCCCTAGCGGTGAAAGACCCCAAACAAACTGCAGTAGTATATGGCGGCGGAGACCGGTGGTGTGAGGCCACGAAGTCTGTGACTGTTTGTTGGAAAAATCCCAAAAAGATAATGTAAAGTAATGTATGAGAAAAATTCATGAAACATAGACTAGTGAATGAACAAGAATTCATTGATAATTATGGGAATGACACAATTGGAATTAATTACGTTCCTGGCATGGGACATCGAAAATGCTAAGTGTGAGTGGGCACGTAGCCCAGGGCATTGCATATAGGTGCATCTATGACTAATTTAAAAAATATTGTTAGTATAGATACATGATAACTTAGTTGAATATAATGAAGACTTCTTGAATATTGTTGGCGTAGTTAAATGTTAACTAAGATAATCATTAATGATAATTAATGAACATGGGACAATGATGGTTTTCGGAATTACTAAAATGCATTGTATATGTATAGTATTTTGCTATGAAAATTATTGCTTAGTATTCCCACCCTACTAGGCATTTCGCTCATACCCTATTTTCCAAATCCCCAGGTACAACAGGTGGTACGTCGGGTAAGGACGTTGGAAAGGCCACAGAAAGCGCTAGTCGTCGTTAGAGGCTCTGTAACCAATTTTAATACATAGACTTATTTTGAATTGTAATCCCTTATGTTTTGTTAAGACAATTTGGTTTGAACTGGAACTATTTGGAAATTGTAATAATAAAGGGATTTGTGCTCTATTTATGGATTAAATCTTGTTAAAGGTTTACTTGTTAAATTGTTAAATGGATATCAACTTGCAATATATGGGCCTCGCCTTTTCATAATAAAAGAAATAAAAGGTTTTGTTGAAATATAATGTGGCAACTATTTTCCAAATTAATAAAATGTTTTATCCCCCTCCCCCTTAACACCTTGGTTCGGATACTGAGTTATTCCAACGGTAACTCTAATCTGGATCGGGACGTTACAACCACCCATGCTTATATTCCCCCATCCAATCTAGAGTCCTTTAAGAAAATACAATCCTTGGTGTAAAATCTAGCCATACTGACCCAAGAGGGATTTCCCCAACCAAAGTCTGCTTTATACACTCCAAGTATACACCAACTGATAAACTTGAATAACTGCACATCCCCTTGGGATAAAAGCTTGCCAATCTCCCAAAACTTCTTCCTCATAATCTCAAACCCAGTTTCACCAACTAGTTCCCTTATATAATTAATATATATTTTCTCAAATACGCCCCTCAATTTAGCCACCAGGAAACTCAAATCCTTTTCCCCATCCGAAATTGCGCTCGCCATTTGAAAAATATTCCCGAAAGAATATTCCGCCAATGGTGGGACCATCCTCCCCCTCAAGTTCACCGGATCAAACGTCGCTGATTTTTTACCCTTTTTTACCCATGTTGCAACTATGCCACACTTCCACATCAGGGCTGATAAGGCCTTCACGCGTGTAGTCCTCACCACACTGGAACTTTCGGCCAGATCAGCTTTTAATGCAGCTATTGTCGATGCAGTGAACGCAAATCTCTTGGTGACAAATCTTTCCACCCGAGGCTGGGCTGCTGGATATTTGGTATTGGGACTATAATTGAACGAATCAACGGACATGAAGAGAGACGACGAATCAATGACAGGGCCCATCAAATTGTTCACCCCTCTAGCCATTGCAGCCCAACCCTTAATGAATGAGAATAATGTAACTGCATCAGTTATCCTGTGAGAGATGCAAAGGCCTATTACTATGCCACACACTCGAACAAATTGTCCTGAATAACCAACTATTTTTCCACACTAATCTCTTTAGTACTACTCAAATTGTATGGGAGAAATTGATCCGATATCTCAACTTGTGGACATTCGATTCTCACTGAAAGCTGCAAATCAACTCTTGTTTCTAAATAATAAACTCCCTCGTCGTTGTAATTAACTGAGCTTTTGCCTTCCATTTTTCCAGCCAGGGGATAGAATTTAGTTAAGGCCTCAGAGAGTGATCTTTTGAGCCGGTAAGACATATCGGATTGTGTTATATTTCTGGCTTCATCATAGGAGTAGTTAGAAGAAGCTCAGTTAAAATGAGGGTTTAGGATACTTAGAAGAAGATCAACATTGATTTTTGCTCTATTGTACCAAATTTGTTTTGGGTGTGTACCATATTTACTAACTTCGGTTTATACATTAGGGAAGATGCTTTGTGTATAAAGAAATTGTACCAAAACTTGCACAAAAAACTCAACATTGATTTTATTTGTTGCATAATGATATGCATAATTCACTAAATGATCTGATTTGAATAATGCTACTGAAATGCATACTGATCTGGTTTGAATAATGCTACTGCATTTACTGAATTAAATGAGATGGTGCTAAATTCACCACTTGCATTTGCTGAATTAAATGAGATGAAGATGAATTATGCAAGTCTAAATTATGCATTTGCACTTGCATTTGAATTTGAATTAATACATGTCTTAATTATGCATACTGATATGATTTTGTACTAAAGTATGCATTTTCCTTGTTCACTTGCTAAATAATGCTTTGGTGCTAAATGATCTGGTGCTTTGTTGCTAAATGATCTGATGCTAAATGATCTTCTTTAGTGCTAACTGAACATAACTGATCTCTTAAAATTTGGTAACTGATAACATTCATGGTGCTTTAGTATTGCACTGATAACTGAAATTTGGTAACTGATAACATTCATGGTGCTAACCTAACATTAAATATGAAATTTAGTAACTGATCTGAAGGATATGATACTGAGGTATATTCGAATGCAAAACTCAAGTCTAAGCCCTTAGCCAAATATGAACATTTTGAACGTTTTGAAATTATGAACATTTTGAACTAAAAATATTGTAATTCCAAGAGTTGGCCTTGATTTGTTGCTACTTATTTACTTATGGAACTATCATAAAAGAATCATACTTTTTTTTAATAGGAGGTATCGATGGTACACCCTCCTGTGGAATGACAAATGACTTGCAGAGCATCTCACATGATGGTATATATTAAAAGATATCTATACATCAAAATTTTGTAATTTTTATATATGATTGCTCATTACTTTTGAACAGGTGATACTAATAGCACGTCCTCTCATATGAGGAAAGTTAGAGGGATTGCCAAACAATGGAATGAATGGGGTAATGGTGAGAAAAAGATACTTGGTTGGGACGAAGATTGCCAACCAATTGGACCATATGTGACAAAGTTGGTGAGTCAACTCGGATATTATGCACGTCAAGGGGATTTGTTTCCTTTGACTTTGTCTTCTTGGACAAAAGCGAATCAATGAAAGTTCGACTTTGTTTGGGAACAAGTGAAGGTAATATTAAATTAATCTCGTGTTAGTAAAATCAAATATTGAAAATTATTAGTATTTCTAACTAATGTATTTTTTTTGTTCTTAGATTAACACAAATGCGCCAGACAATTATCGAAATATATGTTGTCGTAAGCTTGGAATTCAATGGAGATCCTTTAAGTATGAGACCAACAAGAAGTATTATACGGAATTGAACACGGATGCAGAGCGTTTAGCAACGACACCCCCCGAGTCAGCCCGAATCAATGGAAAGTCTTAGTGAAACAGTGGGGTCAAGAAACAGCAAAGGTATTATATTGAATTGGTCGAAGGAATTTTGCATGTTATTTTTTTAATTATTGATGTTATGTTGATGATTAAATAGGTTGGATTACATGTAAAAACAAAGAAGACTCTGTCGAAATTTTCTAAAAATAATACATTGAATTGGTGAGGAGAGTATACAATACCAAGTAACTTGAAATGCCATTAACAGTATGTATTTTCACTTGCAGCGAGTGGAAAATAGGAATATCATTAACCGTGCGTATCTTTGTTCCCACCTTAGAATTGGGAGAACTTCAATTGCCGTAATAAAGCAACAAGTTAGTATATGTTCTTACTTTAGTATAATTATATATATGTTCTACTAAACTATGATTATATTTATGTTCTTTTAGGATTTTGTTAACATGTTTTCTATTTATATATAAATTAGATGAAGTCAAAACAAGAGCCCATCGAGTACTTGAGTGTTTGGAGATGGACACGTAAGAAAAAGGATCTCACATACGATGTCGATGATGGAGAGGCTAGTAGAGAGGTATAAATATGTTGATAATTGCAATCCAAATGACTTAGTTACGTTACGAATTTTATTTTGGTGGATATTTGCAAGTTTCATTTACGAAAAGAGGTTGATTGTGCTATATGTCTTTTCTCAATTTGTAGGAAATGATTAAAAGACAATTGGATGTGCTACCATTTTATCAACAAAATCGAATTAAAGTGAGGGATGCTATATTTGAGGACGTGATAGGACCTGACGAACATGGACGAGCATTGTGCATGGGAGCATGCATTAAACTAACTTCTTCACGTTCAACCACATCATCTAATTATTATCATAGTGAGATTGCTCAACTAGAGAAGGAGGCCAATGAGCGAGATACTCGTTATCGAGAAGAGGTGGAGGCACGAGAGAATCATCATCAAGAAGAAATTGATATGGTGCGTGTTGATTTAGAAAATGAAATACAAGAAAGAGTCGCGAGGGTTAAGAGAGAAACTCTAGCAGAAGCTAGGCTTGAAATCGCTCGTATAATATGAGAGGCTGGCATCCCACTACCACCAGCATCAGCAGCCGCAGTTGATAATATCGATAACCATGCTTGACTATGTATTAATGTAACTAACTTAGACGTGGAAATAACAATTTGAAAGTATGTGGTGGTGTTTATTTTTTAAAGTGTGATAAGACACTATTTGGTTTTGTTATTATATTTAAGGTTAAATTTTGGCAATGTCTTTGTGTTTTTGTTTTTTAATTTAGTGTTATTATATTAGAGATTGAATTTAGGCTGATTATAATATATATATATATATATATATATATATATATATATATATATATATATATCTTTTAGGACAGCTATAACTGTCTGATATACCCGTATATACCCTCGGCCATGCCGAGGGCGCCCTGCGCTTCATCAGGCTCCATACGACCCATCAGGGGGCCGACCCTTCATCGGGCTCCAGAAGACCCCTCAGGGGGCCGACCCTTCGACGACCTCATATCAAAGGCCGAGGGTGACATCATCACAGCACGTGGTTTGGAAAAGTGCACGTGAGGCTCACATGGCACATGGGAGCCCGTTAAAACAAAATCACACCCTCACGTGAGGGAATATTATGTCATCATTTGGCATCTACATGTGCCAACAGGGGATTGGATAGATCATCTTTCACATACACCATGCATACTTGGGGGGTACACTACACCCCCCAAGACCTATATATACTTGTCACCTACAACCCTACAGGTGGGGATGGATCAATCGATAATTGCAACCCTAGCTAAAACTCTGCTTGTAGACACAGTAGAGAGAGAAAGTGAGCTTATGTGCATTGTATCCAAGGCCATTAGTGCCCATACTTAGTGGATCACACACTCACAGTGGATGTAGGCCAAATTGGCTGAACCACTATACATCATTGTCTTAATCCTCTTATACTCATCTCCTTCTACACACTTACACACTTATACACTTACATCTCTATGGCTGTCATGGTTACTATTGTTTGAGCTCATCATCACTTATCCGGTGGTGCTAAATCTAAGCATCATCAGTTTGGCGTCGTCTGTGGGAAGACGAGAAGACATCTCTTCCTTTGTATAGCTTGACCTCACTGGGCACTATGGCGGTGAACCGGTTCTCTCCCTGAGAGGAGATGTTTCACCATTGAAAGAGACCCACTAAGGTTCTCAAGCTCACCAGTCTTTTTTCCAGTTCAGTTGTTCACAGCTAAAACACATGGCACCGAAAATTCCACCACCACCACTTCCCCCACCGGATGATGGAGGAGGACCCAGTTCCTGTCAGCCACCACCTCAGTCTGAGATGGCTTATGTGGCGGCAGCCTTAAAGTCCCTGGCAGAAAGCTAGTGGATCATGCAGGAGCAATTCACAGTTCTGAGCCAGAACATACTAAGACCACCAGGGGTCTCGCCTGAGATGATTACTCCAGCAGCAACTCCAGGATAGCATGAGGCCAGGGGACCACCCCAGGCACCACGCAAAGACCTACCACCCCCTCAGCGGCGTAGGGATGTTGCTGACGCCTGGTGTCTATGCCTTGGGAGGCAAGGAAACCCTTGCCCTGAGGACAGGTATGACGATCTGGAGGGAGAGGAGGCCCCCATAGAATGCTGGGAACCATATGAGGTCTCCAATAATACTGTAAGACCTCTCCAGGAGAACAGAGGGAAGTGCGAAAGGAAAAACCCTGACGATCGCCTGAGAGGCTCTGCTTTCGATCGCCTAAGCAGGGGGTCGGACTTTGAGAGGCTGGGCCCAGTGAATGAACTGCGGGAAAAATTGTCCAGGTCAAGGAGTGCCGCAGCAGTTGACCGACCCCACGGGGGCTGACCCCGGGGACGGGACGACGGCCAGGGGGAAGTAAACAGCCGACACCGGCCATCCGCGGCAAAACCCTCAGTACATCTCAAAGAAGCGGAAAGGGATAACATTGGCCAAGACGACCCTACGAGGCCTTGGAATGACTCGATCCAGCGACTGGAGGATAAGATTGGCAATATACTAAAAATCTGGGACCCTCTTCAGAGGGGATACACCATAGGCTCACCCTTTGTGGCGAAGATAGTCAACTTCCCCACGCCATCAAAGTTCAAGCCACCTGTGGTCACCCCAAGATATGACGAGAGCACCAACCCTGTCCACCATGTTGAGATGTATCAATTAGAAGCAGACATATACTCTATCTCAGATGAGATGAGGTGTCGTGCCTTCTCTGGTACCCTGACTGGGGCTGCACATATCTGGTACACGTCTTTTCCAAAAAACTCCATTGAAAACTTTAAGCAGTTGGCAGACCGGTTCATCCACAACTTTTGTTTTGGGATGAGGCCACAGAAGAAGACCACCCACCTGCTCTATGTTAAGCAGGGGAAGAGTGAGAGTCTAAGTGACTACATAGTCCGATTCAACAAAGAAAAGTTGGAGGTGGAGGACTATGATGAGAGCATAGCTATGACATCCCTGATCGGAGGACTCCAAAAGGGGAAGCTGTTATGGAAGCTTGCTGAAGACCCTCCAAAGACAATGGTTGAACTACTGTCAACAGCAGGAAAGGTGATGAACGCCGAAGAGGCGATGGCCACAAAATACGAAGACGAAAAAGGAGGCGCTAGTGGGGGTAAATACCCTAAGAAGAACAAAGAGGGGAAGAAGAGGTCTACGGACGACAAGTTCGCTGGTTACACCCCTCTAACGGTCTGCTGTGAACAAATTCTCAATGAGATAAAGAGTGACCGGTCTCTGAAGTGGCCTGAGAAGTTGAGGGCAACCCCCAACAAGAGGAATAAGAACCTGTGGTGTGAATTTCACCAAGACCATGGCCACGTGATAGACAAATGTTTCGCTCTGAAAGATGAGATTGAGAAGATGTTGAAAGAAGGGAAGCTCAGAAAGTACATCGACAAAGGTGCCTTCAAGAGGGGCCGAGGGGACGACCCCAGAAAGAAGCGAGACGATGCATGTAGAGAAGGTCCTCAAAAAAGAGGGGATGACCCTTCTGATGATGAGGACGACCCTGACCTCCCGCCAAGAGATGACCAAGGCCCTGTCAAGAGGCTTAATATAATCTCGCTCGGAGTGGGAATGATCTCCGGGGGTCTAGCAGGAGGAGGGTCTGAGGTCGCTGACAGGAAGGCCCATGTGGCTGAGGCCAAGGCAGTGACGAAGACGGTACACTCAACCTCTCTGGAGGTCAAGTCAGAAAAGAGGAAGAAGGTTGACATGGACACTCTGATAGTGGGATTTTCAAGAATGGACTTCAAAGGCCTCTTAGCCCCACATGATGACCCTCTCGTCATCACTACCAGGGTTCACGGGTGCGAGGTGACGAGGATCCTAGTAGATGGGGGCTCATCTGCAGACGTGATGTTTTAGTCGTGCTTCAAAGCCTTAGGTCTCAGCCGTTCTAGACTCGTCTCATACCATCATCCATTGATTGGGTTCACTGGGGAAAAGGTTCATCCCCTTGGAGTGTATGAGGCCGATGTCAGGATGGGGGACGAGTGGCCGAGATGGCTTACCAAGAAGGTCAGTCTCTTTGTGATGGATGAACATGTGTTTTCGGCCTACAACATCATACTTGGGCGTGTGGCCCTCAAGGGGTTTGAAGCTGTGCCGTCTATGGTCCATCAGATGATTAAATTCCCTACCCCTTATGGGGTGGGGGAAGTTCAGGGAGACCAGACGACAGCGTGAGAATGTTACTACAACTCCGCTGAAGAAAGAGAGGCACACAAGAGGTCTACAACCACTTACAATATTGATACCCTAGACCCCAGGGATGAGACAAAGCTAAATAAAGGAGAGGCCGCGGAAGAGGTAGAATCCATCATCCTCAATGAGGATGACCCGGAAAAAACCGTCCAAGTCGGCAAGTCTCTGAAGCCAAATATCAAGGAAGACCTCATTAAACAACACCAAAACAAGCTTTTAGTAACAGACTATTTTTTGGTTTACTAACAGTATTATACTGTTACTATTTCTCACAACACCATACCGTTACTAATATCTGATAAGTGTTACTAATATTATTTAAATATTTTAAAAGTAATTAAAAAAAATAATTAACTAGTATTCTCACAACACAATACACCTAACGTCAAAATATCCCCGGCAAAGAAATTGTCTTTCTCCAAAATGCTCTAGCGTGACCTAGGGTTTCTCCAAAAAGCTAGCATTTGAAATTGTCTTCCTCTTCTCCAATACGCGATCTTCTTCTTCTCCAAAATGCTCTTCCTCTTCTCCAATACACGATGCTCTAGCGTGACCTAGGGTTTGGAAGAAGTCTCAGTTAGCGTGACCTAGGGTTTGGAAGAAGTTTGAGTTAGCGTGACCTAGGGTTTTGGAAGCGTTCGACGCTCACATCATAACCTAGGGTTTGGGAATTGCGATTTGCTTTCATAAGGTAATTATCTCATTCATACGATATTTGTCTAAAATGTTCTAAGCGATTTACTGTTCATAAGAGATTTGTTGTTGGGTTACAAGTTTATTTTTTTGGTAAAATGCAATGTATTTTTGTTATTGTTGTTGGGTACATACTTTTTATTTTTTTTGGTTCAAGTTTTTGATTATTTTGTATTAAATCCAAAGCTTAGAATGTTTTTTATATACTGATTTATAAAAAACACATAATTGTATACACTGATTTATACTATTAAAACACATAATTGTATACACTAGACCTGGTATTTAATACCCTGTTATACTATTAAAACACATAATTGTATACACTGATTTATACACTGATTTATACTATTAAAACACATAATTTTATATAACTAAGGAAATTGCACCCCTCCCCTGAACTTTAAGGTTTATTCTAACAAAATTACATGTTGTAACTGTGATTTTTCTTATGTGTATCAATAATTCTATTTTTTTTATATAATCATATAACTTGTGTGTAAACCATATTTTTTTGGTAGTGCAGAATGTCACAAACATTGAACAAAGAGTGGATGAATGAGAGGAATAGAATAAGTGAGGTGTACACAAATGGAGTTGCGTCTTTTATTAATTTTGCAATTGGAAGCAATGGCCATCAATTCTCGACCTTTCCTTGTCCATGTGTTAAGTGCCGAAATAAGAAGCGTTTTACTGTGGTAGATATCAATGGTCATTTGATAATGCAAGGTATAGACAGGACATATACTAAGTGGGTTTTACATGGTGAAACACTATCATCAAATCTAACATGTCCCATAGTAGATACTATTGATTGTGAAGGACATGATGAAGCTGATAACAATGAGAATGAAAGGTTGCGAAACTTAGTTGACGCATGTTACGGAGTGCACGAACAACATTTTGTAGAACCCGATCAGGAAGGATTCTCTGAAAAATCGTATGTCGACAATGAGAAGTATGATCACTATAATAAATTAGCGATGGAGAAATTATACCCTTCATGTGAGGGTTCTGAGACTACTCTCTCTGCAATTGTTGAATTGCATAATTTGAAAAAGCAGTTTGGTTGGTCGGGAAATAGCGTGACCTCTCTCTTGTCGGTTTTAAAAAGGTGGCTTCCAAAAGGAAACACATTACAAGAAAAATATCCGCACATGAAGAGAATGATAAAAGACCTAGGTATGAAAGCAAATTACATTCATGCTTGCGTTAACAACTGTATTTTATACTGGAATGAGAATGAATATTTGGAGGAATGTCCTCAGTGTGGAGAACCGAGATATGCAGTGACCTCAAAGAAAGGGAAGAGGAAATGCAAAGAACCGATGAAAGTGTTGAGACATTTCCCTTTAATTCCAAGGCTAGTGAGATTGTACACTATTCCTTGGATAGCGCATGAAATGACATGGCACCATCGGACAACAAGTTCATGGGATTATCAGCGACATCCTTGTGATTCATCCCAATGGAGAATGCTAAAAAGTAGATGGCCTGATTTCGCCGAGGAAGGGCGCAATGTTTGGCTTGCAATAGCAACAGATGGGTTTAATCCCCATGGTATTCAGTCTAGTAGTTATAGTTGCTGGCCTATCATGACCGCGCCTTATAATGTGGGGCCTTCTTTATGCTTGAAGCGTGAGTTCCAAATTTTATCTTTGCTGATTTCTGGGCCAAAGGCACCGGGTCAAGACATTGATGTTTTTCTTCAACCATTAGTAGATGAGTTGAAACAACTATGGGAAGGAGTTCCAGCTATTGACATGCACAAAATGCAACCTTTTACGTTGAGAGCTATGTTTATGTGGGGGATTCATGATTTTCCCGCATATGGAAACTTATCTGGGTGTGTAACACATGGTTACAAAGCATGTCCTATTTGTGGCGATGACACTCCATCCATTTGGCTAGAACATAGCATGAAGATAGTTTACACAAACTATCGTATGTTTCTTAAAAGCGATCATCCTTTTAGGAGTGGTAGAGGTTTGGGACTTAGGACACAAGAAGTTGGACGTCCCCCGATTCGACTAAACGGAGATGCACTTGTGGAGAAGTTAAGAAATATAAAGTATGTACCTGGAAAAGTCTCAAAAGTTACCGCTAAGAAGAGAAAGTCTAATAATGTTAATGGGAGTGCTAATGTTGAAGTTAAAGAAGCTTGGTATAAAAAATCTATTTTCTTTGATTTGGAATATTGGCCATATCATCAAGTTCGACATGTCCTTGATGTGATGCACATCGAAAAGAATGTTACAGAGCATTTGATAAACACAATTCTTGATGATAATAAAACAAAGGATACTGAAAAGGGTCGATTGGATATGAAGGGTATGGGCATACACAGCGGTCAATGGCTTCAAGTTGATGGACGCACCGGAAAAACGATAAAACCAAAAGCACCATTTATCTTGGATAAAGAAGAAAAAAAACAATTCTGCCAAATTTTGAAGGACTTAAAGCTTCCTACCAGTTTTTCCTCTAACTTGAGCAATATAGTAAGTCTTAGTCCCCCATCTTTGCACTCCTTAAATTCGCAAGATTATCATGTCATAATTGAACATCTGCTACCTGTGTTGCTCCAACATGCCTTTCCGAAACATCGAGATTTAAGAAGAGCAATCCAACAATTAAGTTTGTTCTTTAACATGTTGTGCTCTAAGGTCCTAATTCGGCAAGATATCCAAAGAGCCAAATACATGGTTGTTGAAGCATTGTGCGTGTTGGAAAAATATTTTCCACCTACGTTTTTTGATATTAGCATTCACCTCACTGTGCATCTAGGAGATGAAGCCCTGGTTTGTTGACCCACCGACGCTCATTGGATGTATCCGTTCGAAAGGTGATTTTTTTTACCTTTTAATATAGTAAAATATTCCCCATTTAAGTTAATAATTCTTGCTATTAATTTTTATTACCTAATACAAATAGGACGATGAAAGATTTCAAAGATATACCCAGCAATAAGCGGTATGTTGAAGGTTCAATTGCAGAATCCTACGTTGTTGCTGAATCTGTTAGATATTGCATGGAGTACATGCCAAATCCATCTGATGGAAATCATAAACGCTCCCGTGAGGCCTTTTTAGAGGAAGGTGGAGAGTTCTCTGATGAAGGGCCTTTGCTTGATGATAAGACTATAACATTGGGACCCGTACAGTTTCAACAAATACGTCGATGGGTATTATTTCGACTAAATGTTGATGGATTTCAAGAGTACTATAGGTTTGAGTTCTTTCGTTTGTTTATAGTTAAGAATTAATTATCATTTTGAGTTATAATTACTTATATCAAACTACATATTGCAGTGAATATGAAGCATCACTGAAATCCGTGTCTCGTCCTAAAGGGAATGGGATTGAAATGACAGAAGTGGAGAAACAAACTTCTTTTATCCCTTGGTTATCCGAGAAGGTGATTATATAAATACTAATATTTTTATTAATATTTCCATTAAGTATGATGAGAATTGAAACATTGTAGTAATTATGATTTGTTTTCATCAAACAGTTGCTGAAATCAGGAGAGACGAAGACAAATGAAACATTGTGGCGGTTAGTTCAAGAGCCGCAATTCAAGGCTAAAACATATAAAAAGTATCGTGTAAATGGTTTCGTATTCTCTCCTAAGTATCACGACGATACTGTTGTCACATAGGATAGCGGCGTTTGCTTGAAGGCATGGACACAATTTCGAGCTAAAAAAAGTGATAAGAATCTCACAAATACTTGGACTATGTGGTATGGAGTTATCAAAAAAATTATTGAGATGGACTATACCTTGTTTAAGGAGGTGGTATTTTATTGTGATTGGGTGAGAGTGGAGGATAAGACTAATGGTTGTAAGCTTTGTACAAACTCCAACTTATTTATGGTAAATTTTGATAAGTTTAAGAGCGTTGATAATGAGTATGATGAGCCTGCCATTCTCGCATCCGAGGCTAGTCAAGTATTCTATTCGAAAGATCTTAAAAATCCCAATTGGTGGGTTGTTATACAGTCACCTAAGAGATTGACGAGTCAAGTGGACGACTTAGAGACACCAACAATCTTCCAATCTATTCTTGAAGACCAACTGCACTTGGAAAGTTTGCTCAAGCAATACGACTCGATTTAGTTGTTTTAATATTTTCTTTTGGATATTGTAACCATTGAAAGTTGTTTTGTTTTACCAACATGACTATATATATCTCTATCAATATGCTAATGTATTGGGCATCTATTTTTAATTCAATGCATATTATTTTATAACAGTTATTTCTATTGTTGGCATCTATTTTTTGTTTTGGCAGCACTGTATTGGGCATCATGGCTGCAAGTGCAAGTGGTGGTTCGAAACAACAAACGTCATCAACACCACAACAAATATCATCCACTCCGCATCAAGAAAATAAAAAGAAGCAAGAAGAAATGGATAAAAAGGCTAAACAATTACAATATATGACCCAAGATGGTAAAATGAGAGTCACCGTTCAAGTGGATGGGAGTGTAGTCGGTCCATGGAGTGGGAGATGGAGCACTCGGGTTGGTGATCTTGTTAGATCTTATATTCCGATTAGTTACGAAGATTGGAGAGTTGTGCCAAACAATTACAAATATGATGTTTGGAATGCTTTAATGGTAGGATTTGAGTTAGATGTTGAACCGGAGGTGGCTCGCCCGCTGATGGAGAAACGGCTTGCACAGAAGTTTAGGACACACAAAAGTAATATGAGATATTTTTTGCCTACCGAAGACAATCCTGGAGTCCTATCGGAAGGTGTTGATCCCAACATATGGATATTATTTTGTGAGAACGAAAGGAAAGCAAAAAAGAAGTCACAAAACATTCAAAATGCCAAGAATCGAACCAATTTAGAATATTCCCATACACTTGGGCGTCGCACCTATGCTGCTTTGCAATATGAAATGGTATATATCATAATGTTTTTCAAATATCAACACTACTTTTGTGTATAACATGTGATATTTAAATTGTAGGTTCAATCGAACTCAGAAGAAGAATTAACGCGAGTAGACACATGGCTTGCGGGACACGAGGACAAAACGGGGAATGCCTTAAACAATGCTAAGATTTACTATGTGCGTATTTACATGAAAAATAATAATATTTTTAGTATTATGTATTGCGTTTATTAATGAAATTTTCTCATTTGATAGGATAAAGTAAAGGATGTGATTGAGAAAAGAAAGAGAGAGAGTGGAGAGGGTAGTAGCAAGAGCCAATGCATAGAGAATGATGAATTGATAGAGGTTTTTGGGAAGGAGAAAAAGGGAGGAGTTCATGGAGTTTGTCCCCAAATTTCAAAGAAGCAGTTGATGCATTTAGGGGTGGCAAATGCCAAACTTAAACAAAGAAAGAAGGCAAATGATGATGTGGATGCATTGAAGGAAGATATCATCTCTTCTGTCAATAGAAGATTTGAGGAAAATAACACACAAATTATGGTATATGTGTATTTTATATAATTTCATTTATAAAAAAGACTTATTTAGATATAACAGATATTAACTTACTATTGTTTGATCCGTTTTTTCATAGGATGCTATAAAACGTTTGGTTGATGCCTTCAATGCTCAAAACAGAAAGGGTCCACCAATCACACCGATAAGTGATCATGCATCCAATACAAGTCTACAACATAGGAATCTCTGTCAAAATTTGGATAATGTTTTTGCATCCGCTTCTCGTCCTGTTTGTGCGACCACACCTTCTCTTACCAACAATCCCAAAGTAATTTTGCTTGATAGGTATAATGAAGAACTGGCAAAGGGGTATGTCATGACAGATGCAACAAAGGATATATGTCATGGTAAGCGAGTTGGAGTCGGGGAGAGGAAAGTATATGTGGAGGAAGTGATGAAGCCGGATGCTAGGTTGTTTGATGCTCCTCAAGGTGACCAAATCACTTTTGCTGACCTAGTCTTGGGGGGATATTTGATTTGGCTGGATTGTTGGCTTAAATATGTTTAGTTTATGTTATGAACTTTGTTTGAGCTATCTATATGTGGACTTAGTTTGCATTATGCGTTTGTTATGAACTTTGTTTGAGTTAACTATATTTGGACTTAATTTGCAATATGTGTCGTTGTGAACTTTGTTTTGATCTATCTATATTTGATTTGGAATTAATTTGGACTGTCTTTTTTTTATTGTAAAACCCCTTTTAACTCCGCCAATGCTAATATTTATTTGAGCATTGCCGGTCCCAAGCCCGGATAAAGGAGGAGGGAAAGGTCATTGATTTGGTTTCTTTATTCTCATTCTTCATTTTGTTCTCATTCTTCATTTTTCTTTTCTTTCTATCACAAATGTCATTCATTTTGCTTTTCTTTATGCAGGGACTCAGAAATCAAATGAGCTGCTTGGTCAGTTTCGAAATAAGGGATATGTTCATATAGAGAGAATTCTTGTCACTTAAATGACTCATTATAAACCTCACTTTGTAAGCTTCTTGTAGAATTCTTGTTCATGAAGTGGATGATTTATGTTTCAAAAGAAATCAAATATATTATTTTGAAGTTGAAGGACATTCATAGCAGTAAACCTCACTTCAAATATATTTTTTTGAAGATAGATGCTTGGATTTTGAACTATAGAAACTGTCAGACCTGCAATGATGCTCCTGAACCGATTTGGGGACTGATAATTATTTTTAACTTCAGTTAGCTCCCTGCTTAGGAATGCATTCTTTATTTCAAAAGTAACTACTGTGCGTGATCGGTAATTGTTGTTCTGAATGTGCTCCTATTAGCTATTCTTGATTTCAAAAGAAACTACTGCCGATGTCGTTCATTTTCTTTATTGTTGTTCTGAATGTGCTCCTATTAGCATCAACATTGCTTTGCTGCTGGCTCAATTCATTGACTGTTAAATTAATATTTTTGTTAGATAATGTAGCCCAGGTCCGATGCTACGATGGCTTCGAACCCTCTGGACCAATGCATATAGCCAAGGTCCCCTATTCAACTATTTTAGGTTTTCAATTCTTGTTTCTGCTAAAAATAATCCTTAACTCTGGCTATCAGCAGGGAATCATGAAGACAATTAATGTCAACAAATTAATTTATGTTGGATGCAAGGTCGAGATTTTGATTGCAGATTGGTTTGCAGTCTTAAACAATAAGATGCGGTGGGATAAATAAAATTGAAGTTGCCGGACATTATATGATTCAGATATGGAGAGCTTTGGGGATGAACCCACAGGTAGAATTTGTCTGGTTGTCAGCGGTGATCAATTCTAGAGCGGATGAGTACTGGCCCCTGATACTGGATATTGCCACCAGTAATGATCTTAGTAGGATAATGAGGTATTTTTTATGAGATGATTTACTCCTTGCCCAACACTTCAAAAAAATTATAATTATACTTAGAGCCAGAATTATTGTCTTTTTCAGGTGTGGCCAAGTTTTGGATCTCAAAGATGAAGATACGGAGAAAGGTGTAAAGCTGGCAGACACGGTGATTCGAGGTTTGTTGAAGTATTGGCCTATAACTAATAATTTTAAAGAGTGATGTTCCTGGGTGAGTTGGAGGAAGTTCTGGAAGCTACCCGGGCTACAGAGTTTCAAGGCTGCATGATCCCTATGTTTTGCCAGATTGCTCGATGCCTCAACAACTCACATGTATGCTTCTTAAAGAAAATGCTGCTAAGAGTCATTATAATCAATTAACATATCTTCTTTTTTCATTTTTTTATTGAAGTTACAAGTTTTGATTCATTTTAGACCCACTGTTCTATTTTTTCCTAAAAATAAATTTCTCCTCTATGTACACCCTTAAGGATTTCTTAGGTATAGCACGAATTATATAGTCTCGTCGCCATCTCAATCCTCCTATGAATGAACCTACTACTAATTGGTATTGCCCTTTTTTGATATATTGGGAAAATAGAGAGGTTTGTGGGAGGCAGTATTTGGTAAAATTCATAAGCGTGGTGGTGACTTGCATTCTTGGACAGACGATTCAGATCAGGACCGTTGATTGCGTGCAACCATCCGATTCTAAGCCTTGAACTGGGGGCCCACCCATGGTCCTCTCCACAACTAATTTTGGAAAAATAGTAAATCCACCAACTTCTTTAGTAAATATAAAGTTTCAAAAGTAAGTTTATGCATAATTTAAATGCGAGAAAATCCACCAGCTTCTTCAATTAATCTTGTTTCTTTAATAATTGGAATCATATGTAATCATGCTAAGTGTTTAAAATTGAGAAATATCTAGTTATTGTCAGTAAGGTACTGAATTTGATATAGAATTAGATCATTAGGTGAAGTTATTCAGTGTAACTTAATTTTTCAGTTAGAATCGTTGATTTAAAATTAAAATGAGCTTAAAATGAAATCAGGAGGCCTTTCTTGAGGCCCGCATATAACTCCCAATGGTGATCATGTCATCATTACTCAAATGAGCATCAATTGCTCTCCACTACACATGCCAAATTGTCCTTGTTCTCTTGATTCATTTCCTATTGTTGTGCTTCTACAACATCATGATTGTGATCATTTTAACTTGTATTTGAAATTGATTTTGTGAATATGGAGAAGAGACCAACCTTTTCTGATAAGACCTAATGTCCTAAGCCTACAATGACGAACTCTTATATCTCATTATCTTTATGGATGACCCTCAATGTCTAGTATATCATAACGCTTCACCAAATTAGAGAGTGTTTTGTTATGGTGATCTTGTTAATGGTGCAGCAGGTCGCACACATTTTTTAACTTACATATAGCTGAGAATGGAACTTGGACTTAACTACTTTAGCCTCTTATGACCTCCTTCAAGAACATATTTTCTATTTCTCCCTTAAATTCGGTATGCTAAATAGATTTGTTTGATAGGTTGATAAGTTTTTGCAATTTTATGCCGGGAGCAAAGGCTAATGTAGTGTTTGACATTGCACGTACATGGCCAGCTAATTGGGGTTGCAACCTAGGTAGCCTTCTAATAAACTTTATTACTTCCTTCGACACATTTATATGATGAACTTTTCATGGTAAAATGACACTGATGACTGATGTCTTGTGTAAAGAACAATTGAGATTTATGTGTTTTTTTATCTTTGTTTTCAACATGATGCACATTATATACTCATATTTCCCATCAACGAAGCAGATAGTACATATAGATGGGCCTAGTGAACAGATTGAGGCTGCAAAATAGTTGGCTAACGAAGTCATCAGTTAGGTATGTACATGTATACAAAGAAATCCTGTTGGGTTGAAAAAGAATCACGTTAGATTCTATGTGCTTGAACCTTATTCCGTATCTATTTTCTTACACTAAGAATTATCTCTTGCTTTTGAAATTATAGGATATGATACATACGAATGAAACATTGCATCCTATGACTTTTTAACATCTGTGAGTCATTATTAAATCTTCTGCTTTCTCCCCCATTTTCTGTATAGTGCTGTATGAGTCATCGTTTGGTTGAAAGCAAGAAAGAATGCTAGAATTGCACACAATTGGCAACCGCTGAAATGAGCAGATGAACCAATATTTTCAACTACAAATGAGATTTCCGTCAAGGTAAAATAAAAACAAAATGGAAACCAACCAAGAAGCACCAGTATTGGATTTTGTGGATTTTGAAAACGTCTTCAGATTTTATACCTGGAGATTTAAGTTTTTACACTCGATTAAATTTTGGATTTGATTCTGAGAATTTATGTGGACAGTAAGCTTTTACATTAAACTATATTATTAATTTATATCTGCTCACATTGGATATTAATCTAGTCGGGGAATAAGTTGTTACATTGAATATCCTTGCAGTTTAAGGAGTTTGCTAAAGCTTATAAGGTTCTCGGTGACCCTGAGAAGTGTGAGATATATGATCAATATGGTGAAGATGCACTAAAGGAAGGAATGTGAGACGGAGGTGGCATGCATGACCCGTTTTTCATCTTTCAATCTTTCTTTGGCGGAGCTGGAAATCCATTTGGAGGTAAGATATATTTGTTACTACTAGTATTCCTTACACTTTTAGCCACTGTTATTAGGCATAGTATGTCCTATATCTGATCAATATGACTCACTATTATGCAGTCTGGATGAAGTTAGAGGCCGCAACAGACGAATACATTCAAAACAACTCTCCTTCATTCAAGGATGTCTGCGAAAAATTGCTGCAGAACTAGAATGATGAGAAATTGTTCGACCATTTGAAGTCTCAACAGTTCTTCAAGGCAAAGGGTTCCAATGCTGGTAGGGGAGCTGCTGAATACCTCTTTAAATGCTTGACATATGTTTTTTTTCTCTCGAATATCGTTTTATTTTTATTTAAAGTCACTTTGCATTTTGCTTTGCTAGATGATAGTGTCCCCTTTTTAGTTTGGAGACGTAATGTGCTGCTCGTGGAAACTTCTCATAGTCCAGATTCTGGAAGAGTTTTTCACCATGCTTGGTCTCTTGAGACATTTTATGCTCGTAGTGGAATAAGATTATCTCTCATTAATGGGATATCGGGAACATATAAGGCAGTTCTAGGAACAGCATCCCCAACACCATTTACATCACCTTTGTTCACTGGGAGTTTCCCATCTAGCCCACTTCTATATAGTCCTGATATAACTGCTCATAGGGTTGGTAGAATCGAATTAGTCCCGCTATTAATCTTGGACGGTTATCAATCTGGAAAAGCAGTTACTTTACCACCCCAGTCCCTTTCCATACACATGAAGCTTTATTTGCCAGTACAATCATTGCACGAGAAATTAACGAATTCCCCGCAGGTTGGAATTGTACATTTGTTTCTCCAAAATGACACAAGTGGCTCGATATTAACATTAAGGTCAATTTTTCCCTCTCTTGTTCCTCTTTTCTGTCGGATTCACATTTAGTTATTGTTTAGCTCAATTCTAAGGCGCCAGAATGTTTTTGGTGTAGTTAGCAGAATGACGTATTTGTGGTCGCTGAACCAGGAGAACTTGCAGATAAGTTTCTTCAGAATGTTAAATATAGTTTGCTGTCAATGATGCGTGCATAGCGCAGAAGGTATGAATCCGCCATTGCCAACATCTCAACAGTTGCGGATCTGGTTGCATGTAGTCCATATTTTCAAATTGGATGTGTTGTCCAGCGGTGTATAGGTCGCCAAACACAAGAATGCTTCATTCACTCATTCCCTCCCTTTTCCTGACAATCTCCTATTACTAAACCTCTTTTTGATGATATTTAGATGAAGAGTTCCTTGCTGGCATCAGCGGCAATGAATATCCCCACCTATGTTACAAAAATTAGAGTTCTTCATCAATTTAATAATGATGACCACTTGGTATGCAGCCGAAATCAGCCATGATGGGCTCAAATCAATTGTTTGTTATTTGTTTCTAAAAATGATTGGATTTCTTGCTTATATGATTCTTATATTCATTAATTGCAGGTTTTGGAATGTGGGAAAAGTTTCATTTGATGGGCATGCATATTAAAGGAAAGGTGAGTTATAAATATGTTTTTTATTACATAAGATGCTAGATATTTAACGTTTTTGAGATTTCAGGTAATTGGAATGTTGAATCTGGGTTTTGTTTAATAGATTTTTTATGGCCATAACGGTATATCAACTGCCATATTTATGAAGGAGAATTTGTTGAATAATGTGTTGAGTGCCATTCCTCGCGGAATTGGTAGGAAAGAATGGCTTCAGGCTCATCTTCGAGTGTTAGTTGAAGGATTTGTGAAAATCGACATAGAGTTTCAGTAGAAAGGCAAGTCCTTACTTCATTTTTGTTAGCATTTTCAATGGTTTGTTATTTTCCATATGTTGATATCATGCCTCTTTGGTATTATTAATAATAGGAGAGACATCTAGGACGACATTTACCTTTGTGGTGATTGATGGGTGGCCTGTGACTATGGCGTCTGTTGGGGATTATCGATGCATATTGGATACAGAACATGGAGTGGTTTCTCTCTTGACAGTTGACCATAGGTTGGAAGAGAATGAAGAATAGAGAGAGAACGTGTCACTGCAAGTGGTGGTGAAGTAGGCACGCTCAATTTTCCTAGCCCAAGAGGCCAACGTGTAGAGTGACAAGGGTGGAGGTCTTCATCCGTCCCTCCCATTATCCTCCTCATCCAATCGTGTATCCAGTTGAGTTGATAACAAAACAAACACTCACCCTCTCCATTCCTCTAATTTTCTACTCTGCACTAGCTTCTAATGTCTTATTCAATGGCTGCTGTGCTCACTATTTTCCTCACCTAAATATGATGAATAAATAAAAATAAAGATTTTAACTTTATAATCTCTCTTTTTTGTTTTCCTAGCCTCTAGGGTTGACTTCTTTTTCTGTCTTTGGATTTATTTTATTATCTCTTTTATGGTAAATAAAGTGGGCTTTTACCTAAAAACAAAACATTGAAGAAATGTGAGATTGGTTTTCGTTTTGTGAGATCTGCAGTTGCTTCTAATGTCTTATTTCGTTTTGTGTGCTGATGTGAAAGTGTGATATTATAAGTTCACATACTTGTTTATATGTTAACTATGTGAACTTTCCTACTTTTAAGTGCTGATGTGAAATGTGATATAATAAGTTCATATACTTGTGCAATTAATTTTGCTGGTGGATAATTTTTTGTGCTAAATTAATTTTGCATGACAAAATGTTGATACTATAACTAATATGATAATTTTATTTTGTTTGACAGAATGTCATTTTTGGATCCTCAGCAAGTTTCCAGCGTTGCGGGTTGCGGCATTGATGACGATGATAATAGAACGAAAGTTGATAGTCAACAACAACAAACTTCGTTTTTATATTTCATTTTATTTGTTATAATATAAAAATATCTCATTTGGGGATGATTGTATTAGGATGTTGTATTGGATGCTTTTATTAAAATAATGCAACTTTTGGGGGGATTGTATTACGATGTTTCATTTGTTTGGTTTAAATTTCTTTTGTAAATAAAGAGTGGAGGCTTATATAAATATAAATGTTGAATATAATGCCATTGTTTTTGTAGACTATTTTTGTATATGTTCTTAGGATTTAAATAGTGGTAATAATAATCAGGATATTGGATCTTAATTTTTTTTTTAAATATGTATTCATATTACTAACATAATTTTACCGTTACTATTAGTAACATAATTTTACTGTTACTAATTTCGAATTTTTTGTTACTATTAGTAATACAACTTTAGCGTTATTAATTCTGAATTTTACCATTGCCATTAGTAACAGAATTTTACCGTTACAAATTTTGAATTACCGTTACTATTAGTAACGAAATTTTATCATTATTAATTCTGAAATTTACCGTTACTATTAGTAACAGAATTTTACAGTTACAAATTTTGAATTACCGTTACTATTAGTAACGGAATTTTATCATTACTAATTCTGAAATTTACCGTTACTATTAGTAACAGAATTTTACCGTTACTAGCTTCGTGCCCGATGCCTTTTTTCTAACAGAAAAATTGTGTTACTAATATTATTAGTAACGGTAAAATTGTGTTACTAATGGCGTGTTTTGGTGTAGTGTAATGTAACTAACGTAGACGTGGACAATTTGAAAGTATGTGGTGGTGTTTATTTTTTAAAGTGTGATAAGACACTATTTGGTTTTGTTATTATATTTAAGGTTAAATTTTGGCAATGTCTTTGTGTTTTTGTTTTTTAATTTAGTGTTATTATATTAGAGATTGAATTTAGGCTGATTATAATATATATATATATACCAGGCTCCTGTGCACACTAAGTTTGCACATTAACTTTGCACATTACCTTTTAAAAGTAGTAAAAAAAATATTTTTGAGTTGATTTTTTTTGTGTGATATTTAAACATTTCAAGGAACCCATATAAAAAAAATCAGCTCAAAAAAACTTTTTTTGCTATTTTTAAAAAATCGGTCAAACTTTCGCAGTTTTTAAGCGCTTTAAAAACTGCGAAAGTTTGACCGATTTTTTAAAAATAGCAAAAAAAGTTTTTTTGAGCTAATTTTTTTTATGTGATGCCGTTGAAAAGTTAAAATATCACATAAAAAAATTGGTGTGCGCCAGCACTAAGTTTGCACACTTTTAAAAGGTAATGTGCAAAGTTAGTGTGCACAGGAGTCTGCCTCTATATATATATATATATATATATATATCTTTTAGGACAGCTATAACTGTCTGATATACCCGTATATACCCTCGGCCATGCCGAGGGCGCCCTGCGCTTCATCATGCTCCATACGACCCCTCAGGGGGCCGACCCTTCATCGGGCTCCAGACGACCCCTCAGGGGGCCGACCCTTCATCAGGGTCCAAACGACCCCCCGAGGGGCCGACCCTTCATCAGGATCCAGACGACCCCCCGAGGGTACGACAGTACGAGGCCCAAATTAGGCCAGACTCATTGTCGGAAGGAACTTTGCCCTCGGCCTCATATCAAAGGCCGAGGGTGACATCATCACAGCGCGTGGTTTGGAAGACGCGTGGAACAGTGCACGTGAGGCTCACATGGCACATGGGAGCCCGTTAAAACAAAATCACACCCTCACGTGAGGGAATATTATATCATCATTTGGCATCTACAGGTGTCAACAGGGGATTGGCTAGATCATCTTTCACATGCATCATACATACTTGGGGGGTACACTACACCCCCCAAGACCTATATATACTTGTCACCTACAACCCTACAGGTGGGGATGGATCAATCGATAATTGCAACCCTAGCTAAAACTCTGCTTGTACACACAGTAGAGAGAGAAAGTGAGCTTATGTGCATTGTATCCAAGGCCATTAGTGCTCATACTTAGTGGATCACACACTCACAGTGGATGTAGGCCAAATTGGCTGAACCACTATATATCATTGTCTTAATCCTCTTATACTCATCTCCTTCTACACACTTACACACTTATACACTTACATCTCTATGGCTGTAATGGTTACTATTGTTTGAGCTCATCATCAGTTATCCGGTGGTGCTAAATCAAAGCATCATCAGTTTGGCGCCGTCTGTGGGAAGACGAGAAGACATCTCTTCCTTTGTAGATCTTGAACTCACTGGGCACTCTGGAGGTGAACCGGTTCTCTCCCTGAGAGGAGATGTTTCACCATTGAAAGAGACCCACTAAGGTTCTCAAGCTCACTAGTCTTTTTTCCAGTTCAGCTGTTCACAGCTAAAACACATGGCACCGCAAATTCCACCACCACCACTTCCCCCACCGGATGATGGAGGAGGACCCAGTTCCAGTCAGCCACCACCTCAGTCTGAGATGGCTTATGTGGCGGCAGCCTTAAAGTCCCTGGCAGCAAGCCAGTGGATCATGCAGGAGCAATTCACAGCTCTGAGCCAGAACATACTAAGACCACCAGGGGTCTCGCCTGAGATGATTACTCCAGCAGCAACTCAAGGATAGCATGAGGCCAGGGGACCACCCCAGGCACCACGCAAAGACCTACCACCCACTCAGCGGCGTAGGGATGTTGCTGACCCCCGGTGTCTACGCCTGGGGAGGCAAGGAAACCCTTGCCCTGAGGACAGGTATGACGATCTAGAGGGAGAGGAGGCCCCAATAGAATGCTGGGAACCATATGAGGTCTCCAATAATACTGTAAGACCTCTCCAGGAGAGCAGAGGGAAGTGCGAAAGGAAAAACCCTGACGATCGCCCGAGAGGCTCTGCTTTCGATCGCCTAAGCAGGGGGTCGGACTTTGAGAGGCTGGGCCCAGTGAATGACCTGCGGGAAAAATTGTCCAGGTCAAGAAGTGACGTAGCAGTTGACCGGCCCCACGGGGGCCGGCCCCCGGGACGATACGACGGCCAGGGGGAACTAAACAGCCGACACAGGCCATCCGCGGCAGAACCCTCAGTACATCTCAAAGAAGCGGAAGGGGATAACATTGGCCAAGCCGACCCTACGAGGCCTTGGAATGACTCGATCCAGCGACTGGAGGATAAGATTGGCAATATACCGAAAAGCCGGGACCCTCTTCAGAGGGGATACACCATAGGCTCACCCTTTGTGGCAAAGATAGTCAACTTCCCTACGCCATCAAAGTTCAAGCCACCTGTGGTCACCCCAAGATATGACGAGAGCACCAACCCTGTCCACCATGTTGAGATGTATCAATCAGAAGCAGACATATACTCTATCTCAGATGAGATGAGGTGTCGTGCCTTCTCTGGTACCCTGACTGGGGCTGCACATATCTGGTACACGTCTTTTCCAAAAAACTCCATTGAAAACTTTAAGCAGTTGGCAGACCGGTTCATCCACAACTTTTGTTTTGGGATGAGGCCACAGAAGAAGACCACCCACCTGCTCTATGTTAAGCAGGGGAAGAGTGAGAGTCTAAGAGACTACATAGTCAGATTCAACAAAGAAAAGTTGGAGGTGGAGGACTATGATGAGAGCATAGCTATGACAGCCCTGATCGGAGGACTCCAAAAGGGGAAGCTGTTATGGAAACTTGCTGAAGACCCTCCAAAGACGATGGTTGAACTAATGTCAACAGCAGGAAAGGTGATGAACGCCGAAGAGGCGATGGCCACAAAATACGAAGACGAAAAAGGAGGCGCTAGTGGGGGTAAATACCCTAAGAAGAACAAAGAGGTGAAGAAGAGGTCTACGGACGACAAGTTCACTGGTTACACCCCTCTAACGGTCAGCTGTGAACAGATTCTCAATGAGATAAAGAGTGACCGGTCTCTGAAGTGGCCTGAGAAGTTGAGGGCAACCCCCAGTGTTGATGTAAAAAATTAGATCGCTCTAATTATTCAATCACAGATAAATAAAATGAGACAAAGATTTTTAAAGTGGTTCAGCCTTATAAGAATGGCCTACGTCCACTGTTATGTTATTGCTGAGTGTTTGTGAATTCTCTATTACAAGTTCTATCAAGAAATTCCGGTCCCCTTGAATTAGGATGATACAAGGTATTTATAGCCTTTAGGCTGTACATGAAAGGGCTGGTACATTAAATGATATACATATGAAAGGGTAATGCATTTAATGCAGCGTGTGCATCAAGATGATAATCATTCAATGAATGGTTGAACTGTTAATTATCTGGAAGTTAATGATACGACCGAGATGCAGTTCGGACCGCCTTAGTTGCTCGTTCCTCTGGAGTTCCTCGGAGCGCTGGAATACTTTGGAGTGCTAAAGTTCCTCGGTGTATCCTCGTTGCTCAGAGAGAACATGAGTTGGTCGGGGAAATGAACTTCCTCGTTGCTATTGTGCCACGTAGATTGACACGTGTCTTCGTATTATTCGTCCATATCAGCATATTAATTTTGGTATCAACAGAAGCCCCCAATGTTTCATATTTAGAACTTTGAGGAGTATGGAACATTGTTTCTCGGTATATGGCAATATTAAATGACCTTCCTGGGTTTTAGGAGCATCGTATTTGAATTTATTTCCAAATTCACAGAATCCGCCTTTTTTTGAATTTTTACGAGCGCTTCGATCTTTGTGCCCTTTTTGTCCTTTTAGCCGCCAGAAGTTCGATAGTTTCTTTTTGTAATCATTTCTCTCGCCATTTCCCAAGGCACAGTATTTAAACTTCCCAAATAATTATACCGTCCTCTACTTTTTCCAATTTTCTTGCTTTTCGAATTCTCCAGTCTTTCTTTCTCTTGTGCGTTCATCCTTGTTTTCGTTCGTTGTCAACAGACCTCCTTTCTTCCTGTAAGATCTTCTTCCTTCTTCTTTTATTCACCATGGTTTATATTATTGAATCTATTGAAAAATTCCGTTCTGATTATTCCATTCCGTCTTGGGTAACTCTGGAAAATCTTCCTGAGCCCTTTGATTATTTTCGTTTGGCTGAGGGACATTGGTTCCCCGGCCTTTTTATTGCTGAGTGTGGATTTTCTTTTCCACCCAACTCTTTATGCTTAGAATTCTGCCAACATTTCGATGTTGTTCCTGCAAAAGTAGCCCCAATACATGGAGAATAGTTAATGGGGTGCATAAGTTAAATCAAACTCATGGAACTCGTCTAGGAATTCCTGAGATTATGTTTTGCTATAGATGGGCTGTTTTAGACAACGTTTATTATTTAAAAACTAGATTTTTGAATAGAGCTTTAGTAGTCAACCTCCCTGATGCCAATAGGGATTATTTTGAACATGGGTTAGTTTTCAAAAATTGGCAACATGCTCCTTTAGTCGGAGACAGAGTGTATGAAGGTCCCAAATGCCCCCCATATGGCAATGGGATAGGTTATTTTCATTTTACTTTATTATTGAAATTGTGACTTCATCATGTTTGAATAAATGCATGATTGACATTTCAAATTTTTTTTGTTTGCAGTTAACAGCAAGAGAAAAACTCCTAAGGAATCAGAAGTTAATATAAGGCAATTAAAACATATCTGGAGTTTGCATCAGAAGGTCGCAGACGAGCATATCAGGTCTGCCTCATACTTATTGCAGTACAAGAGCTATACGTCGTCTTTTACTGCTCGCCCTGTGGTCAGCTCCAGTGATCCAGTGAAAATTCCTGAGGACTCTGATCCAGAATCTCATATTCCTTTGAGCCAGAAAATGGGCAGGAAAAGAGCTCCTCCTGCTCTATTTGATGACACTACTTCTGCTGCTGAGGCTAAGAAAAGCAAAATTGATGTCCCAGAGAGGACTAAGAAGATGGATGTTGCACCTTCAAAAGCTACCGAGAAGCCCCCAGTGGCTCCGAGCAAGAAGGTTGCTCCTGTGGAGATGACTGCTATTTCTCCGACCAAGAGCTCTTCCTTGGTTGAAACTGCTGAAGTCCCTTTGAGGAGATTGAGGAAATCATCCTCAGTCAATTTGGCTGAAACTGTCTCTTCTCTACCATCTGGTGTTGTTGGTGTTCCAACCATCATTCCTCCGAGCTCTGCAATGAGCTCGGTAAAAACTTGGATCATACCCGAGCTCCAAGGAATTGATGAAAATATTTATAGGGATATGCTGACATCCCTAGCTACTCGTCACCTTGCTTCGATAAATTTCTCACACTCTGAATTTCCTTTCTGTCTTTGAATACTTGTATTTTTGCACTGACCTGTCACTTTTTCCCTTGTTTAGCTGGTGAATTATTTTAACAACATCGTGAAGAAAGATGAAGCTATTAAAGCTTCCAGCTCCTCGTCGGGTGTAGAGGATGCTCTGCTGGGTTTAACCCAACCTTTGAAGGATTCTCGTCAGCAGTATAACGAGGACAAAGCTGAATGGGAGAAAAAGTTATCTATAGTTGAGGCCGAGAAGGTGAAGATGACTGAGATCTCCAAGAGTTTGGAGGATAAGGTGAAAAGTTTAGAGGTCGAGCATCAGAAATATGACGACAAGCTCAAGAACTTTGGAGAGCTTGAAGATAAACTGAAAAAGGTAGAGGAAGAGTTGTTCGCCCTGCGAGATATCAAGGGCCAAAAGGAAGAATTGGATGTAAAGCTCTCCTCGGAGAAACTGAAAAGAAAGCTCGCAGTTAAAAAATCCTTCAGCGCTGGCTGGGATAAAGGATGGGACAAGGGGATTGCTGCGATGACATCCCAAGTTCAATACAGGAAGTTGAAATACTTCCGAGATGGCTGGGTAGCTGCCCTGCAGGAATTGAAGATCAAGGACGACTCTGGGCTATTCCAGCTACACCTCCCTGGTCCTCCCCCACCAATTGTGGAAGAAGAAGAAGATGAGCCTATCTCTGATGAATCTTCCATGGCCATCGGTGATCAAGTCCCTGCATCTCTATCTTCTGCCAACGAGGACATTTCTTCCATGCCTCCTCCTCCTGAGAAAATTTCAACTCATGCTGATCAAGTTGCTGTTACCACCGAGCAACCAAGCTCCTCGTCCCAGCCTCCCGAGAAAGTCTTGGGAGAAAAGGAAAAGGTGTGAAGTTGTTCGGTATCATTTCTATCTTTCATTATTTGTAATCAAATAATGTAATCCTTTTGTGATCTAATAAAATACATCTTTGTTCATCTCTGTTGTTGATGATTTATTTTTGTTGACTGTTGTCTTCTCTTCATTATTAGTTTGTGGCTAGAATGGAACTGATATCTGCACATGATACAAAGCTGATGCAGCAATGCCACGAATATTATAAAGCTGGTCATACAGACCTTAGTACATCAGAAATTGCTGACATCCTTGGTCATGATGCTACAGAGCAAGCAATTGAGGCTTATCGGTACTTGAAGGATTTACTTGACCGAGCTGTGGCCAACAACGTGGCCTACTATGACTTGATTGAGGAACTTCATTATTCCTTAGAAGATCTCCAAGGTCAGCACAATGAATCAATTGCTTTGCTGCACAAGGAATATGAAAATAGATATCAACAGCTTTCTTCTGAAACAGGCCATAAAAAGATCCTTGTTGGATACGATGTTAGGGAAAGAACTTTAAAAGGTGAAGTTGAGGCCTGCAGGCAGATTGTTGAGTTGCTGGAACAAGAGAACAATAATTTGCAGAAAAAGCTAGCACAGTATGAATCTGCAGCGTCATCTTCCACTGCTTTATTACAAGTTACCGATGAAGGTTTCTCGTTCTTAGAGGTTGAGAATGCCAAATTAAGGCAAGAACTGGATAACTTAAGAAGATCTGTTATTTCCACTACTGCTCGGGGATGAGGAAGAGGGTCTCGTGGGCGAGGAAGAGCTGTTCAAAATGTTGTCGAGGAGCAAAATTCTCCACCTGCTCGGAGTCGATCAAGAGTTCTCAGCCGTAATGTTGAAGAATCTCGTACTCTGTCAACATTGGAAACTCAATCATACCAATTGAACGCCAAAGATCGGGCTTTATCTGAAATGTCCAAAAGAAATCTATCTTTGGAAGATCAACTTACTGCAACGAAGTCTGCTTTGAATGATAAAGATGTTTTTGCCAGGAACCTTCACGAACAATTGGATAGATTAACCTTCCAATTCCATAAACAGCCCAGGGAATTTTGGATGGCAGGATACAATGAAGCCCTTGTTCATTTAGATGCTTGTATTGAACATGCCAATAATGAAGGTTATAAGCAGGGGTGGTTGAACGCCCTGGGTGTACTAAAATTAGAGCAAGGGCATTTTTTATGGGATTATCATGCTCCAGGGTTACTAGACTTGTCTGTGCCACCTTTCAAATTGGACATGGAATGGATCCCAGCTCGTTCCATTCCTCGGAGTTTAATTTCAAAATATCTTGGTGACTATAGTCTTCATTCTCAGATTGAATTATCTCGTCCCGAGCATCTCTTGGATACACCTTCTGTGATGAACGTCAGAATGCTCAGAGATGTTAATTTCATTAATTCTCCTCTTTGCTTGGAAGACCCTCCTGCCGGCGAGGAACCTGTTTCAAAAGCTAAAGGAAAGAAACCAATAGAATAGGTTTTTCAATGTAACAGTTAGCACATATATGTAGCTTGTAATATATTTTGACCTTAATGAAAGAATTTCATTTTTTGTTTGCAAATCTTTATTGCTATTGTTCTGTGTTAAACACTAAGTATGTATCTGTTAAAAAGATAAAAATTTTGTGCTATTCATTGACCAACTTAGTAATAAATATGAGAAATGTTGCTCAATAAAGTAATGAGTATAAAGATGTTTAAAACTTTGCCAACCAACCAAGGTTGTTAAATTGTGCTCGTCGACCAATCATAGTTAGTGAGAGCTTATCCCCGACTAACCATAAATTTTTGTCTTTTTATAAAATGTGTCCGACCAATTAAGGCCGATAAATTCTTCCTGACGACCAACTACAGTTAGTGGGTTTTTATCCCCAACCAACCATACTTGGTTCAGTTTGGAATATTTTGTTCTTCGAAGAACTTTTGTAATAATCTTACCTCCCGACCAACATAAATTGGAATGTGAGAGCATATTTTCAAATCAAATAATATTGTTCTTCCCTCAACCGTAGTTGATTATTGAACTATCAGGTTCTTTCGAACTATCTTGTCCACTAGTTATCTTACCAACCTTAGTTGATCACGCTAGTGTACGCCTCCTAACCAAAGGACTATATTTTTTGGTTCTTTCGAACTATCTGTCCACTAGTTATCTTACCAACCTTAGTTGGTCACGCTAGTGTACGCCTCCTAACCAAAGGAGTATATTTTTTGGTTCTTTCGAACTATCTGTCCACTAGTTATCTTACCAACCTTAGTTGGTCACGCTAGTGTACGCCTCCTAACCAAAGGAGTATATATTTTTTTTTGGTCTCGCCCTTTTACCAACCGGAGTTGGTCGTGGGTTTGAACTATCGTCTTCTTTTTGCTGTCGAGTAGCGTAGTGTACAACACTAGTATTCCCAAAAAAACTTTCAAACAAAGGAGAGGAAAATGGTGAAAACATCATCGTTTTATTCATATTGATGGAACCGTTGTACATTTTACATCATTGATAATACTTAAGAAGGTGTTCAGCATTCCAAGCATTCTTGAATTCTTCTCCTTCTAGAGTTGCTATTCGGTAAGTTCCTGGTCGAACAACTTCTGTAACTCGGTAAGGCCCATGCCAGTTTGCCTCCAATTTATTGTGTTTCTGAATTACCTTCTTTAGCACATAATCTCCTTCCTTTAAATCGCATTTCCTCACCCTTTTGTTGTAGAAAAGACCTGTTCGTTGTTGATAAGCAGCATTCCTAATGGCTGCCTCTTCTCTGACCTCCTCGAGCATATCCAAATCCAGTCTTCTCATCAAGTCACTGACATGAGAATTGAAATTCAGTACTCTATGCGTTGGAAGACCCAACTCGGCAGGTATTACAGCCTCACTTCCAAATGCCAGCATATATGGTGATTCTCCAGTCGCTGCTCGGGGAGTTATTTGGTAAGCCCACAATACTGATTGTAGTTCATTAATCCAGTTAGCTTTAGCTTCACTTAGCCTTTTCTTCAAACCATTTAGCAGTGTTCTATTCGTTACTTCAGTCTGTCCATTGCTTTGAGGATGACCTGGTGCTGAATGAGTCTTCAGGATGTTTGATTGTTGACAATAGGAAGCAAACTCTTCGTTGTCGAATTGTATTCCATGGTCTGTGATGAAGGCATGAGGGAGACCGTATTGACAGATGATATTCTTCCAGACAAATTGGTATACCTTCTCGTACATCATGTCGATAAGGGGTTCAGCTTCTACCCACTTAGTAAAATAGTCTACTGCGACGACGAGGTACTTGAATCTTCCTCGGGTGGTCGGCAATGGTCCCACCAAATCAATTCCCCACATGGCGAATGGCCAAGGGGAAGTTATGGGTGTCAACAATGCTTGTGGAGTTCGTCGGATAGAGGAAAAACATTGGCACTTGTCACATTTCTTAGCATAGGCTATACAATCAGCCCTCATCGTCGGCCAATAGTATCCTTGAGTCATTACCCTTTGTAAAAGTGTTCGACCTGCTACATGAGCTCCACAAGACCCTTCATGGATTTCTTCAATCAATTTTTTCACCTCGGAGGGATGTACACATCTCTGCAAACCTGCCATAATTCCTCGTCTATATCAAATACCATTAGTTAATACATACCGAGCAGCTTTATACTTCAATTTTTTGGCAGCGAGCTTATCCTCTGGCAATTCTCCCTCTTCAATATATACCCTGATGGGATCCAACCAAGATGGTCCTAAATCAAGGGTAATAACATTCATCGTCAGGTTTTCATCTATGCTCCATCTTTCCAGTACTTCAATTGGTATCGTTCTTCGCAGCTCGGTACGAGTAGCTGATGCTAGTCGGGCCAGTGCGTCTGCTTGTACATTCTCCATCCTCGGTATTCTCACCAGTTGAATGGCATCAAATTCTGTCAGTAACTCCATCACCTTTGCATGATACTTCGCCATTAAGTCTCCTTTAACTGCATATGTTCCTATCATCTGATTTACAATTAATTGAGAATCACTGAATACAATTACTTGCCGTGCTTCCATAACTTTTGCTAAGTTTAAACCTGTTATCATGGCCTCATACTCTGCCTCATTATTGGAGGCTTTGAATTGGAATCGCAAAGCATATTCCATGTCAATCTCGTCTGGGGTGTTCAAAACAATTCCTGCCCCGTAACCTGCTGTGCAAGATGAGCCATCTACATATAATCTCCATATGGGCAACCCGTCTTCAAATTCCTTATCTGACAGGGTTCCTCGGTGAAATATTTGTTGCTTTTTTTCATCCTTCCCTGACACTTTTCTCTCCTCGTCGACCATCTCTTTTCGTTCTTTTACCAATCGGAGCTGGTCTGAGCTCGAAGTTGATGATCTTTCTTCATCCATAAGCCCTTTTTCCAACCGGAGTTGGTCTAGATTTATGTTTGTTGATCCTGTAACATCTACAGGTTGGTCAGCGAGCACCTTTTTCTCCTCGGGGGTATCAGGGTATGTAAACTCTGCTATAAAATCTGCTACGGCTTGCCCTTTTAATGATGATCTGGGTTCATACACAATATCATATTCACCGAGTTCTATTGCCCAGTACATCAGTCTTCCTGATTTTTCTGGCTTGTGAAGGGCTTGTCTCAACGGCATGTCGGTATACACGATGATTATATGGGCCTGGAAATATGGCCTCATTCTTCTACTTTATTCAATTAATGCCAATGCCAATTTTTCTAGCTTTGGTACCTGATTTCTGCACCTCGAAAAGCCTTACTTGTGTAATAGATGGGTTTCTGAACCCCATTCTCCAATCTAATCAATGCTGAGCTAACTGCATTCTCTGATACCGCCAGATACAAGTACAACTTCTCTCCTGTTATTGGCCTGGACAACAATGGAGGTGCTCCCAAATATTTCTTCAAGTCTTGAAAGGCCTTTTCACATTCATCAGTCCATTCAAAAGTTTTTTGAAGTGTTTTGAAGAATGGGAGGCATTTATCAGTTGCTCGGGACACAAATCTATTGAGCGCCGTAACTCGTCCTGTAAGACTCTGCACTTCTTTCTTCATCGTTGGGGATCGCAGCCCTAAAAGAGCTTTGATCTTTTCTGGATTTGCCTCAATACCTCGTTGGTTGACGATGTATCCGAGGAACATTCCTTCTCGTACACCAAAGTTGCACTTCATCGGGTTGAGCTTCATTTGGTATTTATCTAGTTGATCAAAGGTCTGACCTAAGTCAACTAGATGATCAGCAGCTTTCTTGCTCTTTGTTAGCATATCGTCGACATAGACTTCCATGTTGCAACTGATTTGTTCGGCAAAAACCTTGTTCATCAGCCGCTGATATGTTGCACCTGCATTTTTCAAACCAAAAGGCATGACATTATAACAATAAGTTCCCCTTGGGGTAATAAAAGAAGTACTTTACCTGTCTTCAGGTTTCATTTTGATTTGGTTGTAGCCAGAATATGCATCCATGAAGCTGAGCAGCTCATGTCCCGAAGTAGCATCCACTAGCTGGTCTATCCTGGGCAATGGAAAATGATCTTTCGGGCATGCTTTGTTGAGATCAGTGAAATCAACACATATTCTCCATTTATTGTTCTTCTTCTTTACCATCACCACATTTGCTAACCAGTCTGGATATTTCACATCTTCAATGAATTGGGCTTTCTGGAGCTTCTCGACCTCCTCTTGTATGGCCTGATTCTTCTCGGGACTAAACACTCTTCTTTTCTGCTTCACAGGCTTGATCTCCTTACTTACATTGAGTTCATGACATAAGAAGTTTGGATCTATTCCTGGCATGTCTTCGTGACTCCATGCAAAAGTATTCTTCCTGTTTCTCAAGAAAGTTATCAACTCTTGTTTTATTGAAGCATCCAACGATGAACCTATCTGGGTTACTTGTTCAGGGTGCTCCTCGTCCAGAATAACATTTTCTGTAGATTCTACCACCTGTCCTTTTACAAGTTGGGATTCATCCCTGGGATCAAGAGTTTCAATTTCTGTACCTTCCTCCACCTGGTAGTTAGTAGTCTTTTTCCTTGATTCCTCAAGCTCCTCTTGCTCGGCAGATGAATAATAGCATTCCCGAACTATTTTTTGATCACCTTTCACAACTCCTACTCCGAAGTTTGTTGGGAATTTTAAGCATTGATTCACTGTAGATGGAACTGCTTTGAACTTCTTCAAACCAACTCTTCCCATGATGATGTTGTAGGCTGACTGCACATTCTTGTCCATCACAAAAAAGCGTATTCTTTCTGTTCGACAAGCAGGCCAAGTTCCAATGAATATGTCCAACTTGATCGTCCCAAGTGGAAAAACTTTCTCGCCAGCAAAACCCAGAAGGGGTCTGTGATAAGGTTCCAATTGAGATAATTTCAAATTCAAGCTATCAAAGCATGAATAATACATGATGTCCGCCGAACTACCATTGTCCACCAACACCCTTGAAATCACCACATCTTTCATCCTCATTTTGATCACCAAAGGATCGTCGTGAGGGTAAAGAACACCTGCCAAATCGTTTTTTGAAAAACCAATAACTAGCTTCTCTTTATTTACCTTCCTCGGACGATCATCCTCGGCAAGATTTATTCGTTGAATATATGAGCAGGCTTGAGCCTCTCCGAGATAAGCCTTTCTTTTTGCAGTAAGGTCTCCTCCTCCAGCATCTCCTCCTGTAATAACATTACAATCAAATGACCCAAAACGTATGGAAAATACCTCTCGTTCAGGTTGCCTTGGCTTTTTTGGAAGATCGGGGTCTTCATCTGGATCATCTTCATGATCTCTTTTCTTTTTCTCCTCCGTCCGACGAGGAGATCTGGAACGATCTCTAGTTCTATCATCATTCTTCCTTTCACCTCTGCGATCTACATACTTTGACAACTTTCCTCTTCGGATGAGCGTTTCAATCTCGTTCTGAAGGGCTATGCAATTTTTGGTCGTATGGCCATGATTTTTATGGAATTCGCAATATTTGGCCCTATTCCTCAGGTTAGGATTGGTCCTCAGTTTATCTGGCCACTTGATTTCTTCGTTATTCTTGATTTCTTCCAAAACATGATTAATACCCATTTTCAATGGAGTATAATTATCGTATTTCTTCAGGACTTCCCATGACGTCCTATTATTCTTGGAGTGCTTGTCACCACCATTACCTTTTTGCTCTTTCTTCTTAGATTTGTCAACCTCCACCTTGGTTTCTTTATCCATATTCTTCTTCGCAGCCATAGCCTCCTCGACATTCATGATTTTGGCCGCTTTTGCCATCAACTCCGACATAGTTTTAGGTGGATCTTTGGCCAATGTGTAGTATAACTTGTTAGGCAGCAATCCACTCATCAAAGCAGTGATCGCTGTCTTTTCTTCGTAATCTATGACTTCCAACTTCTCGTTATTGAAGCGAGTTATGTAATCTCTAGTACTTTCACCTGATTTTTGTCTAACACTTAACAAGTGTGCTACTCGCTTTACAGGCTTTGCTCCAAAACAGAAATTGCCAATGAATAACTCGACTAACTGAATAAAAGTCGAAATCTTACCCCGAGGAAGATTGTTGTACCATATCTGTGCAGATCCGGTAAGAGTTCCCGAGAATGCTCTACACCTCATCTCGTCGGGGACGGCATATATGTCGGCAGCAGCTTGGTATTGTTCTATATGAAGAACAGGATCTGTCTTTCCATCATACTTAGGGGTCACTACAGGTGCTTTGAATTTCGATGGTGTAGGAAAATTCACAATGGCCTGCACAAAAGGTGTCCCTTGAACAAAAGTTCTCTGTAAGGGATTCCTTTCTTTAGCCATTTCTCCAAGTCTATCCTCCAATCGCTGAATGGAACCTTTCCATGCTCATTTCCTTCCCCGGTCCGCTTAGTCCGAGCAATTGATTGTTCTGACGTAGCTTCCTGAGATCTATCTCTACGAGTAGCTGGTCGTGATTGTGCTAATCCTTCTCTCAAACCTGATGGTGGTCGAAAACTTCTCGATGGGGCTCTAGGTGGACTCATATTTCTCCTTGGTCCTAACCGACTGAAAGGAGACACCCTGCTTAATCTTTCCAGGGCGCTGGTTCTCTCCGGAGAGAGAGTGATATGTTGATATATATCCGTAGCCCGTATCGATGAAGTTCGCCCAGGTTGATAAGAAAAATCATTAGATTCTTCATTACGATATGACCCAGTACGCCTGGATCGTGATTGACCACGATCACTCCTTTGCCTTGAATGGGTAGGTGCACCGCCGTGAAGTGTTTGAATGAGTTGCCTCATTGTTTCTTGCATGGCGGTTTGTCCTTCAGCCAGATTCGTCATAATTCCAGCCAGATCTGGAGGTGCAGATGGATTTGGAGGATTTCCAGCATTTCCAGCATTTCGATTACTGGATTCTGGATTATCTGCCATTGATGATAAATGATTTTTGGTGAAAAACGATAGCAACAGTCGTTTCCCATAGACGGCGCCAATCTGTTGATGTAAAAAATTAGATCGCTCTAATTATTCAATCACAGATAAATAAAATGAGACAAAGATTTTTAAAGTGGTTCAACCTTATAAGAATGGCCTACGTCCACTGTTATGTTATTGCTGAGTGTTTGGGAATTCTCGATTACAAGTTCTATCAAGAAATTTCGGTCCCCTTGAATGAGGATGATACAAGGTATTTATAGCCATTAGGCTGTACATGAAAGGGCTGGTACATTAAATGATATACATATGAAAGGGTAATACATTTAATGCAGCGTGTGCGTCAAGATGATAATCATTCAATGAATGGTTGAACTGTTGATTATCTGGAAGTTAATGATACGACCGAGATGCAGTTCGGACCGCCTTAGTTGGTCGTTGCTCTGGAGTTCCTCGGAGCGCTGGAATACTTTGGAGTGCTAAAGTTCCTCGGTGTATCCTCGTTGCTCGGAGAGAACATGAGTTGGTCGAGGAAATGAACTTCCTCGTTGCTATTGTGCCACGTAGATTGACACGTGTCTTCGTATTATTCGTCCATATCAGCATATTAATTTTGGTATCAACACCCAACAAGAGGAATAAGAACCTGTGGTGTGAATTTCACCAAGACCATGGCCACGTGATAGACAAATGTTTTGCTCTGAAAGATGAGATTGAGAAGATGTTGAAAGAAGGGAAGCTCAGAAAGTACGTCGACAAAGGTGCCTTCAAGAGGGGACGACCCCAGAAAGAAGCGAGACGATGCATGTAGAGAAGGTCCTCAAAAAAGAGGGGACGACCCTTCTGATGATGAGGACGACCCTGACCTCCCGCCAAGAGACGACCAAGGCCCTGTCAAGAGGCTTAATATAATCTCGCTCGGAGTGGGAATGATCTCCGGGGGTCTAGCAGGAGGAGGGTCTGAGGTCGCTGACAGGAAGGCCCATGTGGCTGAGGCCAAGGTAGTGACGAAGACGGTACACTCAACCTCTCTGGAGGTCAAGTCAGAAAAGAGGAAGAAGGTCGACATGGACACTCTGATAGTGGTATTTTCAAGAATGGACTTCAAAGGCCTCTTAGCCCCACATGATGACCCTCTCGTCATCACTACCAGGGTTCACGGGTGCGAGGTGACGAGGATCCTAGTAGATGGGGGCTCATCTGCAGACGTAATGTTTTAGTCGTGCTTCAAAGCCTTAGGTCTCAGCCGTGCTAGACTCATCTCATACCATCATCCAATGATTGGGTTCACTGGGGAAAAGGTTCATCCCCTTGGAGTGTATGAGGCCGATGTCAGGATGGGGGACGAGTGGCCGAGATGGCTTACCAAGAAGGCCAGTCTCTTTGTGATGGATGAACATGTGTTTTCGGCCTACAACATTATACTGGGGCATGTGGCCCTCAAGGGGTTTGAAGCTGTGCCGTCTATGGTCCATCAGATGATTAAATTCCCTACCCCTTATGGGGTGGGGGAAGTTCAGGGAGACCAGACGACAGCGCGAGAATGTTACTACAACTCCGCTGAAGAAAGAGAGGCACACAAGAGGGCTACAACCACTTACAATATTGATACCCTAGACCCCAGGGATGAGACAAAGCTAAATAAAGGAGAGGCCGCGGAAGAGGTAGAATCCATCATCCTCAATGAGGATGACCCGGAAAAAACCGTCCAAGTCGGAAAGTCTCTGAAGCCAAATATCAAGGAAGACCTCATTAAACTATTGAAGAGAAGACAGAGCGTCTTTGCATGGAGTCACACAGATATGCCGGGGATCGACCTTGAAATTATGTGCCACAAGCTCAATGTGGTAGAGGGAGCAAAGCCGGTAAATCAGAAGAGGAGAATTTACTCTAGAGAAAAGTATGAGGTCATAAGGGATGAGGTCAAAAAATTAGAAGACGCTGAATTTATCAGAGAGGTCATCTACCCTGAATGGCTGTCCAATGCAGTCATTGTCCCAAAGGCCAACGGGAAGTAGAGAATGTGTGTGGACTTCACCGACCTCAACAAACACTGTCCCAAAGACAGCTTCCCTCTCCCCCGCATTGACCAGATGGTAGACGCTACTGCAGGCCATGAGCTCATGAGCTTTATGGATGCCTATTCAGGGTACAACCAGATCTTCATGAACCCTGAAGACTGAGAGAAGACAGCCTTTATTACGGACAAGGGGACATACTGTTATAGGGTCATGCCTTTTGGCCTAAAAAATGCGGGGGCAACGTACCAACGCCTTGTAAATAAAATGTTTGAAGACCAAATTGGGAAGTCTATGGAGGTCTATGTAGATGACATGCTGACTAAGAGTTTGAAGGCAGAGGATCATGTGGCAGACCTGGAGAGGACCTTTAATACGATGGACAAATACCAGATGAAGCTCAACCCGGCCAAGTGTGTCTTAGGGGTCGGAGCAGGGAAGTTCTTGGGGTTCATTGTCAACCAAAGAGGCATCGAGGCCAATCCTAAAAAGATAAAGGCCCTTGTTGAGATGAAGACCCTCAAGTCCATTAAAGACGTTCAGAGACTCACAGGGAGAGTTGCTTCCTTGAACAGGTTCGTGTCTAGGGCCACAGACAGGTGTCTACCATTCTTCAAAATTCTTAGAAAAGCCTTCGAATGGAGTGAAGAGTGTGATGAGGCTTTCAAGGAGTTAAAGTCATACCTGGGGTCTCCCTTACTGTTGTTACGGCCAGTGCAGGATGAACGACTTTATGTGTACCTCGCCGTCTCAGATTCAGCCATCAATGCAGCCATTGTGAGAGACGAAGACGGAGTACAGAAGCCTGTGTATTTTAACAGCAAGGCACTCCAGGGGGCAGAGCAAAGATATCCAAGGATGGAGAAGTTGGCCTATGCCTTGATCCATGCATCGAGAAAGATGAAGCCATACTTCCAGTCCCATACAATGGTCATCCTCACTGACTCTCCACTTAGGCAGGTTTTGCACAAGCCTGAAAAATCAGGGAGGTTAATGGCCTGGGCTATAGAGCTGGGGGAGTTTGACATAGTGTATCAACCTAGGAAGGCCATCAAGGGGTAAGCATTGGCAGATTTCGTGGCTGAATTTACTTGGGAAGATGATGAAGTTGAAGACGAGAGCCTCGAGAAGACAGATACCCTACAGGGAAGGCTCGCCGACACACCTGCAGATAAGGCTGAGACCAGCACCGCTAGAAGAAAAGTGGACGAAAACGAAGAGGGAAGATATCTCTTCAGACAGGGGACCCTCACCAAGGGAAGTTTCTCAGAAGAGCATACCGTGTGGAGCCTCTTCGTCGACGGGTCCTCGTGCGAAAGCAGAAGTGGAGCTGGATTAATAGTATCAGCACCCGATGGCACAGACATTGAGTACGCCCTGAGGTTCAAATTTAAGCCCTCCAACAATGAGTCCGAATATGAGGCCTTGATAGCAGGCCTCTCCTTGGCCAGATCTCTTAGTGTCGGCCAGATTTTGGTTCATAGTGATTCGAGGCTAGTAGTGAATCAGATACTAGGAGCCTACGAGGCCAAGGATGAGAGGATGGCTAGGTACCTTGAGAAGGCGAGGTCGTTACTGAAGGGCTTCAGAGAAGTGAAATTAAAGAGGATACCTAGGCTCGATAATGGCCGTGTTGATGCCCTTGCTAGGTTGGCCTCGGCAACTAGGACAAACATCAGGTGGACGGTCCCAGTGGAAATTTTTCTTCGGCCAACTATTGAAGACGCCGAGGGAACACTTAGCAATTTCCTAAATGTTTCTCAGGAAGTTTCGTGGATGGACCCTCTGATCAGATACATTAAAGAGGGGGAGATGACAGAAGCAAGGCAAGAAAGGAAGAAGTTGAGATACAGGGCTGAAAATTTCGCTGTCATTGGGGACACCTTGTATGAAAAGGGATTTTTACTCCCCTTACTTAGGTGTGTGCACCCATCTGAGGTCCCATCCATTTTGCAATATGTGCACGAAGGATCGTGCTCAAGCCACATTGGGGGCAGATCCTTAGCAAAGAGGGTGATCACCCAAGGGTACTGGTGGCCGACCTTGGGGAAAGACGTCGCGGCATATGTAAAAAAGTGCGATAAATACCAGAGATTTGCCACCATCCCTCACCAACCCCATCAGCCTCTTACCTCCATTACATCCTCATGGCCATTTGCAGTATGGGGGATCGACCTCGTAGGACCCTTGCCAAGAGCAGTCAATAACTATCGGTTCCTCATCGTAGTGATTGACTATTTCTCAAAATAGGTGTAGGCCGAACCGATGGTCACGATTACAGAGCAGAAGACCTTCCAGTTCATCTGGAAAAATGTTATATGCAGATATTGTCTCCCCAACACCCTCATCTCGAATAACGGGACTCAGTTCAAGAATACCTCTCTACAGAAGTACTGTGAAAGGGTGAGTATCAAACAATTCTTCTCTACCCCGGGCTGACCTCAGGCCAATGGGCAAACAGAAGTTACAAACAGGACAATCCTAGATGGAATCAAGAAGAGGCTTGAGGAGGCAAAAGGAAGATGGGTCGAGGAGTTATATGCCATGTTGTGGGCATACAGGACGACAATGAGGACCTCTATCGGAGAGACCCCATTCATGATAGCTTATGGCTCAGAAGCCGTCATCTCCACCGAGATTGCGTTTCCTACTCATAGGGTCCAAATGTACGACCCCCAGAGAAATACAGAAGAGAGGAGACTCGACTTGGACCTGATTGAGGAAAGGAGGGAAGACACTGAGATAAGGCAAGCTGCCTACCAGCAGAGGACTGCAAGGTTTTACAATCAGAGAGTTAAGCAGAGACCAATTGCAGTAGGGGACTTGGTCCTCAAAAAGACTTGGCAGAAGCCCAACAAACTCCATCCTAATTGGCATGGCCCATATAGGGTCATCGATGAAGTCGTCCCTAGGACCTATAGACTAGAAAACTTAGAGGGAGAACCCTTTTCTAACCCCTGGAATGCAGATCATTTGAAAAAATACTATCAGTAGTGTTGTAAGGTCTTGATAGACCATAATTGTAATAGGAGTTGCTCCAACAGAACACTTGGAAAATTAATGAGAAATATCAGTGTTTCCCCTCATCTTGTGCTTATCAGTTCTAGTACGCATGAAAACATCTTCAGAGAACGGCCCTCGGCTATAATGAGGTCCCATGGAGGGGACGACCCCACCATGGTCCTCAAGAAAGACGAGGGAAAACTTTGTTTAAAACCATTAATTTGGTGATTATAACCCTCGACTATAATGAGGTCCCATGGAGGGGACGACCCCACCATGGTACTCAAGAAAGACGAGGGAAAACTTTATTTAAAACCATTAATTTGGTGATTATAACCCTCGACTATAATGAGGTCCCATGGAGGGGACGAACCCACCATGGTCCTCAAGAAAGACGAGGAAAAACTTTGTTTAAAACCATTAATTTGGTGATTATAACCCTCGGCTATAATGAGGTCCCATGGAGGGGACGACCCCACCATGGTCCTCAAGAAAGACGAGGGAAAACTTGGTTTAAAACCATTAATTTGGTGATTATAACCCTCGGCTATAATGAGGTCCCATGGAGGGGACAACCCCACCATGGTCCTCAAGAAAGATGAGGGAAAACTTTGTTTAAAACCATTAATTTGGTGATTATAACCCTCGGCTATAATGAGGTCGCATGGAGGGGATGACCCCATCATGGTCCTCAAGAAAGACGAGGGAAAACTTTGTTTAAATCCATTAATTGGGTGATTATAACCCTCGGCTATAATGAGGTTGCATGGAGGGGACGACCCCACCATGGTCCTCAAGAAAGACGAGGGAAAACTTTGTTTAAAACCATTAATTGGGTGATTATATCCTCGGATATAATGAGGTCCCATGGAGGGGACGACCCACCATGGTCCTCAAGAAAGACGAGGGGAAACTTTGTTTAAAACCATTAATTTGGTGATTATAACCCTCGGCTATAATGAGGTCCCATGGAGGGGAAGACCCCACCATGGTCCTCAAGAAAGACGAGGGAAAACTTTGTTTAAAACCATTAATTTGGTGATTGTAACCCTCGACTATAATGAGGTCGCATGGAGGGGACGACCCCACCATGGTCCTCAAGAAAGACGAGGGAAAACTTTGTTTAAAACCATTAATTTGATGATTATAACCTTCGGCTATAATGAGGTCCCATGGAGGGGACGACCCCACCATGGTCCTCAAGAAAGATGAGGGAAAACTTTGTTTAAAACCATTAATTTGGTGATTATAACCCTCGGATATAATGAGGTCGCATGGAGGGGACGACCCCACCATGGTCCTCAAGAAAGACGAGGGAGGGGTTAGCGATATTGTCAATCCAAAAACATCACAGTGCAAATTATATAAGAGAGAAGTATGGAAGACAGAAAGAGGCATTATATTACAGAATAATGTTTGTTCTACAAAAGTAAAGTACAAAAATGGATTACACGAAGAGGGTATAGGCTACAGACAGCCACCCTATTGAGCAATATCAGAGGGCAAGGCCTCAACATCAATGGGAGATTCTTCTATGACCATGACAGGTCGAGCCTCAGACGTGCTCGTGCCTTCGACATGATGAGATTCCACTTGGGCTAGGGCTTCAGTAATGAGTGGATCATCTAGTTGAACTGCCTCTAGAGCGGGGCGGACGGACGACACTGCATCGGCGAACTTTAAGACGACCCACCGACAGGCCGTCCTAATTCCCCTCTCCAAGTATTCAAGGCCGAAGCCTTGAAACTCATCCGAGAGTTTGTAGGCCTCCACAACATCGGCCTCGGCTTTCTTGACAGCCGCCTCAAGATCGGCCTTGTGCTGAACCTCCAAGTTGATCAAGGCTTCATCATTCTCCTTTATAAGCAGGTCCTTGGCCTGCTGGTCGGCATTATGCTATCTCGTCAGCTCATCCAAGACCCTGGCATGCTCAGTCTTGGCACTCTCCAGTTCAGCCTTGCAGTCTCGAGCTCTATCTGCAGGTCGGCCTCAGGCTGAATGGCCCTCTCGGCTTCATGACTCTTCTGTTGATTCTCAGCCATCCACTTAGTGGCCGAGGTAAAGGCACAGACAGACTGCACAGAAAAAGACACTTATTAGGAGGCTGAGGAAACAGTTAGTGAAAAATTCAACTAAGGAGACGAAGTAAAAATAAATACCTGAGTCAGTGTGTGCAGACCATAGTCATACACCTTGGCCGGGGGCATTTTAGACAAGAAATCATAGTCGGCGGCCGAGGGGGCAGAGAACATAGAGGCTTTGGCCGCCCTCAGATTGGCAATCAGGGAGGACAGCTCGGCTTTTAGAAGCGCCAGATTCTGGGACCAGAAGGCCCCCATGCTGGAAGATGAACCAGCCCCCTCAGACGACTCTACCCTCGGCCTCGTCCTTGAGCTCGGTCGAGGGTCAACAGGACTTTCAGACTCTTTCCTTTTGTGGCTATCAGCAGTCGGCTCAACAACCGTCGGCCCCATGACCTTCGTCTTCCTCAGAGCTTACTGAGGCTCCTTACCTTTCTTTTTGCCTAGACTTGATAGTAAACTAGGAGCAGTCATTTCCCAAAGTTGATCCGATATGCCAGAGGGACGACCTGAAAGGAGGACGACACGTCAAAAAAATGCAGAGGCAATGATGAAACACTTGAAAAAAAGTAAAGAATGGAAAAAATAATATAACTCACATAGTTCTGTCAGGGGGCCGACCCTCAGACCAGCTTCCTTGAGGAATCGAGGGGTCATCAGATCTTCAAACTTTGGAAGTTCATTCCCTCTCCCTCGTCCTCTCAGATATTCAACTATATCTTTCTCTTCCAGACTAAGTCCGGGGTCTGACCTGGCCTTCATTGAAGGGTTAGACCATCTTCTGGGGACCCTCGGACCTTCAGCTACAGGTTGTGCCTCGGCAGAGAACTCCCATTCTCCAGAGACAAAGAAGAATCTCTTCTTCCAATTGTGGTTGGAGGTTTGTGCCACGTGGAGGAGTTTTTTGTCAGACCTCCTCGCTCCCAGGTGATAATACCCAGGTTGTTTGGACGAGGAGGTGATATTGTAACAGGCCAAGAATACGTCGGCCCAGGGCTCATCAGTGAAAGCATTTTTCCATAAGGAGACATAACTAAGGATCGTCCTCCAAGAGTTGGGAGGAAGTTGAGAGGGGGCAACGCCGAGGGTTGATAAAATATCTACGACAGCAGGATGTAAAGGGAGTCTGACACCTACCTTGAACATTTATTCGTACACCGCTATCTCTCCCTCTTCACCCTCAAATACCCTCTCGTCCTCAGAGGGAACCCTCATAGATATGGTGGGAGGAACACCATATGCATGCCTCCACAGAATAAGGTCACGATCCCTGACCGAGGAAATATAAGACGAGGCGTGAGATGTGTCAACTGGGTCATCTGAGTCCTCATCATCCTCAGTCCCCTCACCCTCGGCCTCGGCCTCATAACCTGTCAGAGGCCCTTGGGAAAAATCCATCTGGAAGGCATGTGGAGATAGAGTTTTCACAGGGACAACCTCAGAAGTAATCATACCCTCGGCCTGTCGGCATGGGCTTAGGTCAGACGCCTCTCCTCTCCCAGAAGGTCCAGCGCCAATTGGCGATGACGCTCTCTCATCCATCTCACTCGAATAACTCTCGGCTGGACGATAAGACAACCCGCAAGACTCAGAGGGTCTTATTGTGGCAAGAGGAATGGGAAAAATGGGTCGTACCCAATTAGGGTCGGCCCCTCGTCTCCTCTCCTCCTCTTCCTCTATTCGCATAATCTCTATGAAGAGCTTCTCTCTCAAGGATGGGAACTTCTCAGCTAAACTGTAAAGCCTCCTAAGCATTAAGAGGGAGACCATACACTTGGATGAATTTCTAAGCTAACTACAAACAAGTTTGCAAATTGACCAAACTGGACTTTTGGATTGAAACAAAAGAAACCAAGTGTTTTAATCAAGAACACTCAAGAACCAGTCGCCGGAGAAGACGCCAGAAAAGTTATGAAACACCCTAAGGAAAATCCTACCCTACAAGCCTAAAATAAGAAGGCAAGCAAGAAATGAAGGAAAAGAGGACACTGGGGCAGAGGGATTACCTGAGAGGGAAGAGCGAGACCACCAAACTCGAAATGTTGAAATTTGCAAAAATGGTGGTTTGTCTGTTGGAAATCTAGAGAGAGAGAGCTTGGGCACGAAGAAGTAGAAGAGAAGGAAAGGTTTCAAAAATTGCTTATATACCTTAGTGATGAATGGTCCCATTACCCAAGGCAAAGCATAGCCCACGAGGAGGACATCGTTAGGGCACAAAGCCCCATGCAGCATGCAGCCGCCATGCCTTGAAAATTGGAACGACATTGGATAAAAATTTGACAGGTGTCACATCAGCTTGACAGGTGTCACTCATCAAACATACCATACACTTAGTCTCAAAAGCAACATTATCCCTCAGCCATCTCAGCATCATCTATGGCTAAGGGTTGGGGGGTGATTGATATACCCGTATATACCCTCGGCCATGTCGAGGGCGCCCTGTGCTTTATCAGGCTCCAGATAACCCCTCAGGGGGACGACCCTTCATCAGGCTCCAGACGACCCCTCAGGGGGCCGACCCTTTATCAGGCTCCAGACGACCCCTCGAGGGGCCGACCCTTCATCAGGCTCCAGACGACCCCCCGAGGGTACGACAGTACGAGGTTCAAATTAGGCCAAACTCATTGCCGGAAGGAACTTTGCCCTTGGCCTCATATCAAAGGCCGAGGGTGACATCATCACATCGCGTGGTTTGGGAGATGCGTGGAACAGTGCGCGTGAGGCTCACATGGCACATGGGAGACCGTTATAACAAAATCACACCCTCACGTGAGGGAATATTATGTCATCATTTGGCATCTACAGGTGTCAACAGGGGATTGGCTAGATCATCTTTCACATGCACCATGCATACTTGGGGGGTACACTACACCCCCCAAGACCTATATATACTTGTCACTTACAGCCCTACAGGTGGGGATGGATCAATCGATAATTGCAACCCTAGCTAAAACTCTGCTTGTACACACAGTAGAGAGAGAAAGTGAGCTTATGTGCATTGTATCCAAGGCCATTAGTGCCCATACTTAGTGGATCACACACTCACAGTGGATGTAGGCCAAATTGGCTGAACCACTATACATCATTGTCTTAATCCTCTTATACTCATCTCCTTCTACACACTTACACACTTATACACTTACATCTCTATGGCTGTCATGGTTACTATTGTTTGAGCTCATCATCACTTATCCAGTGGTGCTAAATCTAAGCATCATCACTGTCATGTAAAATATTCATTTAGCGCCAAAATATATTTGGGACAACTACTTCTGTCCCTAATACTTCGTTTTAAAGGAAAGCAAAATCTGTCCTTATAAATATGTAATAATACATGGATTTAAAAGGACGGAACAAAAAGGACGGCAATTGTTGTCCTAAATACTAAAAAGGACAGCAATTGCTGTCCTTTTAGCCTTTTATGACGCCCATCTATTAGGACAACTATTGCTGTCCTTATGACTATCCCAAATGATATTAGGGACAACAAATGAGCTTTTGGGAGAGCAAATTAGTTGTCCTTAATTGTTATTTTTCTAGTAGTGAGACAATATTCCTAACAAATTAGAAATATCGTTCTAAGATGCAGTAAGGATTTTTAAATCACAGTTTGTTTGATAGTCTCAGACCATGGATCTTTATTTCTATCCACAGATATTGAAGGAACCTTGCTATAAAAAGAACCCAAGGTCCTAAAAACTTTCTTTATTTTATTTACAAAATTATTTCACAAAATGTGAAATATTTCATGAAAGTGTAAAACCCTATTCAAGATCTTAACTAGATCTAAGTCTGATTTTTCTCCTAAACTGGAAACAGAAATAAGTTTGTTGCTTCTAGTTTTGAAAACAAATATGTGAGAGTAAAACAACTAACAAGTATGATTTCTTGAAAAAAGAAATCAAACTTAACAAGATCTAAGTGATATGTATCACACAGTTTGAGATCTCAAATTTCTATGAGAATAAATTAAAATTTAAACTTCGTGACTTGGTTGGACAAGAGATTAAAGACTAGAGAGGCTGGTTTTTCTCACTTTTGAACTCATTCAAACTCACTTAAGGGTTTCTGGTGAAATATTTGGCCAGAGCTTTATTTGGGTTTTTGATTATCTCTCTCTCTCTCCCCTCTCGATTTTTGTCAGAAGTCAAAATGATCAAAAGATTGGACATGTTCACTAGTTGGTGTCTATTTGTACTAAGATAGGAAGGATCTGGAAGGGTTTTGTAAGATCAATGGCTGAGATTAAGTCTAGCATTAATGATGTAAATCTTACGGCTGAAGATGGACCGCTATTAAAAGCATTGTGATTAGTACTCTTCGATATCACAAGGATTGAGGTAAAGACATGCATACCGTAGATTGAAAATTATCCAATGGATAGGATTACATATTAAGATTGTGAGAGTAAACAAACCCAAATCCAGCCGCTCAGAGATCAACACGTGTAGGGCAGGGATTAAGCCTAAAACGCGTGTTTTAAAGTTTAAAAAAAATTCATTTTCCACCACAAAATTCTCTTTCACTTTCGGATCCTACCCAAGCTAGTTTATAGGAGAAAAGGGTAATTATAAATCAACCCACAACATTACTAAATCAAACTTTTAAATGTATATAATTTTTTATAAAATCCTAAAAATTATTTACCATGTCCCAAAAATTATTAAAAAATCATTTTTATGGGATTTAGCACACACGCACCTAAATTATAAAGAATACAACAAATGAATGCAATCCTAGGTGCAGTGTTGGTATTCTACCTTTGAGACTTTTAGAGGTATGTGATATGTAGTGTCTGAGGCTCTTTAGTAGACTAGGATTTGACTTAATTTTGTCACTATTTCCAAAGTAGACAAGCTCCTATATAATCTAGACTCAAATGAGTCAAAGATAGAGGGAGCTTCATAGGGTTCCAAAATAAACTATTGATAGAGGAGAACTAAAATATCTAGATAAACACACCAAGGCTTGCTCCTTATTTAATAAGAAATAAGATTCTTTTGGTTTTATGTCTTAGAGTTTTTGGTTTACCCTCTTTGGATAGGCATCTTGATTCCTCTCTATCATTTTGTATTTCTTCAGTTATGATATTTGTCTTATTTATATCTTTTTGAATTTTGGCCTTATAGAATATTGGTCATCTATGCTTGTTAGGTATTCTTTTATCCCATGACCTTGAATACAAACCTACATTATTAGTTATTGTACTAAAGGTTCTATTTATGGCTTTAAATACTCCATGATGAAAATTTAATATCTGGCTTAGTAAATTGAGCTTGTTATTTTAGATTATTTTTAATAACTCATCCACTTTACATCGCACAATAAACTTGAGCGTTCCCATGAAAAATTTAATTACGAGATTTATTTTCTACTTTTATCGAAAATTAAAAGTTTTATGTGACGTTTTGATTAAAGGGTGTCATTGTTAATCCTTTTGTGTATGAGAGTTTTTATCCTCGTGGTTTTAGTTGAGAATATATATGTTCAAATTCATGAGTGATGATGTGGTAAGGGATTTAACTTAGGGTCGTGAGAATTACATTTGAAAAATTGAAAATAATTCCCCACCCTTTGTAACAAATGAGAGAAAGTTGCCACATGCAAGAATTTATCAATAGAGATGACTCAAAGATTTTTATCTATCCAAAAATTGAGTAACATCAAGGATATGAGACTTAAAAGGTTTTAATCATAAATCACGATTTCAGGAAAAAATGGTAGTTGAAAATTTTATTTTTTTACAAGGAAAAATGAGGCTTTCTCTTTGTTGTGTAAAGTAAAAAAAATCAAAAGTGATTTTAAACATTAATCTTCATTCTTCGATTTTATAGGTTACTCGTTTTATTCACTTTCTATCACGAGTTGTTTCTTTGGATCACTCTATCTTTTATATGTCTTTAATTTGACCTTAGGCCTTTGAATGCCAAACCATTCTTTGTGTAGAGTATTTGGCATAACAAAGAACCTTTTGTATTATCTTTTAGATCTTGTTTGGTCATTCAAAATGGTATTTTAGGGATCCAAATGTACCTGCTTTTAGATAATAAATCATATGTACATTTCCTTATTTATTTGTGTTATGTTTGCAAAAAAAATATTTTTTGGACGTTAGTGCGGCCTGACATCGCTAGAGCTTCACCACAAAGATATCATCGCGGACTGCTAGAAAAAGTCTCCCGACAGCGACAACACCTGGGTTTATTCAAAATTCCAAAATCAAAACTTTTAGAACAATTTTACCCACTTGCCTTTCAAAACCTCTTTAACCATTAGAAACATCGTGCTTTCCTCCCAGCTTAGCATCTTGGAAGTCTTTTTAGGCATTTTTTACCTCATTCTAGTGGATTAATCTTCATCTTGGTAAGTTTTTCTTCATAGATTTTTATTTCTCCTTTTAGAGTTAGTAATAGTATTTTTGATGATTTCGATGAAATCTCTTCTATGATTGATCAGTTGCACTTATCTTGAGTTTGGATTGAATATCTCGAGTATCTTTTAGGGTCTTTATCCTTGCTTTATTTTTTTTAGTGACTGACTACTCATTCTATTGGTATAGGATCCTTGATTTCCATTATCATTTCTTATAGGATTTATGTTCTTTTGCCTTGGTGTATTTTTCAAGTTGTATCATGGCTCCAAAATCACACTCACTCACCTATACTTGTTCTAATCACTCCAGATTTGACGAACTCTTCACTGCACGTTCTGTGCATTGGGAAATGCCAATTAATTTGGAATATTTTTTGTACACCTTTCTACAAGAGTTTTTGGGTGGTAGAAAAATTGGACTTAAACTTGCTCTCAAACTGAACCTTGTTTACCTCAACTTGGTGAGAAAATGTTTATTTGAATATTATGGATGGTAAGGATCACTTAGATGTTAGATTTCTTTCTGCCAAAGTAAGGGTAATTCATGTAAATCTTTCTTCTAAGTGGATAAGCAACCACTTTCGAGTCCTAATAGAAAATTGTCCTAGTTATCCTTTTAAGTCGATTTTGAGTGAACCTTGCAACCAGGATATGATCATCCGTTTGGCGATCACCATTGTTAGTCGCAGATTGTAAATTCTTTTCCTCAAACATTTCTTTCTAAGGATTTTTATATACTAAACATGGTTGTTTCATCTTGTATTTTTCCCACATATTATCTGCACAACATATCGGTTAAATGTGCACGATTGTTATACGCCATTGGATTGAGTGCTACTATGTGTTTATGTGATTTGATGTTGTACTCAATTTTTTATCACACTAATGATAGTAAGAAAGTACGCTCTCTGCCCTATGATCGTTTGACCGAATGATTGATTTTGGATTTTGGAGTTTGGAGTTCCTATTCTTCCAAATGATGTTCAGGATAATCCTTATTATGCATTCCCTATTGATTCATATTATAAGTCAACTTTTCATCTTGGAGACTATAATGTCACACCCACACCACCACATGTTATTCCTCCGCCTGTTCCTCGCCTTGTCTCGACATCACGATCATCTAGTTCATGCCCCTTAACTGATACTGAGATGGATTATACTGTCTTATGGATATATATCAACCTAGGTTCTAGTTTTCTACCTTCGTTTAGTTTAATGAAACCTTCGTTCTACGATGTCATTTATCCCACCTTTGATACTCATGTGTAGAATGTTAGGGACACGTTTCATGACTCTAACAACGAGCTCATTAATTTGTGTGTCCTCGAAATGTTGAAGAAGAAGGAGAAGTGATGGTAATTATTTTTGTTTTGGACCTTGCGTTTGGAGTTATTGGATTTTCATTTGTATTGATCATATTTGTTACAATCCTTGTAAACTATTAACTTCTAAATGTTTATCACCTTTTAGAATTAGCTATATCATTGCTTGATATATTTTATCTTCCTATGTGTAGTTAAAATTATTGACTTATGCTTATTATTATGTTGATTATATCTTGCCTAAAATCACCTTTTGATTATTCACTCTCTATATAATTTTTCTCTATTTTTTGGTTTAATTAGCATGTTTTACTCTCTTAAAGTGACTTGACAAATTGATCCCATTATGTTCTTAGTTATTTTCGCTGTCACTTTTCGTGACAAAAATGGGGAGAAATTTGTAGATAGGGGAGTATAGTTCTCAAAGCATATTAGGTTTCTTAGAATTTATTGTTGTTATATCATGTTTATTGAGATGGATTGTATATTTGAGGGGGAGTTATTTTAGATAGATATTATATCAACGTGTTCAAAATACTAAATTCAAATGTTCATTTTTATCATATTTCCTTGTTATAATTCTTCACATTGGTAACTTCATGAGTTTGCTAGTGTGTGACAAGAAAGTATTGTCCAAGAGCTTCTTTTTTATCCATGAAGATGGTTGACTCTCTTGTAATGATTAGTTACTTGAAACAAATGTAATTCTCTATTTTTATATTTTCTCCTGACTACGTGAGTCGTAAAATGATAGATTTTCTTCATTTTCTTGCAATTATCCCTTTTTATGTTTTGTCTCGAAATCGACAAAGGGGGAGATTGTAAGAGTATATTCTCGATGTACTCCATAGAATATATTATCTAAATTCCTTAACCAAAATATCTCTGAGTCTTTCTCTAAGAGGTCACCTGAAATCTTCATAAACAAACGAGATTCACTCAAATATTGAACCTCAAGTACACCACTTAGGAAAGATATAAGGCTTGGAGGACTCGGATTCACCTTGATGAATTTCTTTTTATAATTTGATTTTTTTTAATTAACCTTGGTTTTTTAATTTTTTCAAATACACGTGCAAATGTACTTTTCATATAGAAAAATCTATTCTACAAATAATTGCATTTTTTTTATATTTGAATTATAGATGGTCCTAAGATATACCGTACATATTTAGATTTTTCCAAAAAACTTATTTTGAAAATTATTCTAAGGGAAACTCGAGAAAATTCTTTGGACACGCATTACCTGTTTCTCCACGCCGATGCTCCAGCGACAAACTTCCTCAATTTACCAACAATTTCTTTCGGTCTTTGTGTCCATGCAAAATCTCTAGAATTTTGCGTGAAGGATCGCTTCATGTTCATCCCAGTGAAGGATTTCCTCGCTGCAATAGTACTATTACAAAATGTGTCTAACAGTGTCGAAAGTCACTTTTGCACAAGATCTTTCTTAAAGATCATCTTGGTTAGTGTGTCAAGTACAACCATTTGTGTGATTAAGACCTTGAAGTGACTATTTGACACTATAAGAGTGTGACACCTATCATTTGAACCTTTAAACCTTTCCAAATCAAAAGTCGATAAGTTAAGTATATTTTACTCTTCCAAACCAAGAGTGAGAGATTTGAAAAAAATACTTTTGCTAATCAAAACACTTCACATATTTTAGAGCACATTTTTTTACTCATGTTCTCTCAGTTCTACAAATTGTTTTTAATAGACTTATATTTACTCACCTTGTGTTAAAAAAATTAATCTTAATTAGTGTGGGGGGGAAATACACCTACAAAAATAGCATGACACGTGGCGAGCACACCGATCAAGATGGCGAGTAGCATACGCTCCAAAAAGATAAGGACGACTAGAGTCCTTGATAAACTAGAAGACCGAGTAGCAGTATTTTATTTAAATCAAACTCTATAGGGATATGACTTATGTAATTGTAACCCCTAACTCTATATAAATGGGATACCCCCATTGTGAAAGGGGGGCTCAGAGGCTAGAGAAACACTCTCATATAAACTCTTTCATCAGTATAGTGAAGCACCATTAAAGTCACGTGGACGTAGGCATCCCTACTCGAACCACGTAAATCTTTGTCTCATTCAAATTTATTATTATACAGGCATCGTGATAGTTTGGCACCCCTCCTACGGGTGATTTCTTTTGCTACCACAAATCGCGTTGTCTGTGAAAAAAGACAAAAAAAAAAGTTTTTCCTTCATGTTTACGAGATGGAGATTTACGTTGTGACCCCATGGTGTACACGCACAATAATCAAGAGCTAAGTTTTCCTTTTTATATCCATATGAATGATTATATATTTTGTATAAACATCGTTTCATTAACGCATGCTTTTCATACATTTGTATTTATAAATTTTGTATTCATTTTTTATTGATTCTAACAAATCTACACGACAGTGTTAATTATGAGCAATTTTTATTGTTTATTCAAGATGAATTTTGCTATCGAAGGTCTATGAAAGACTCCCTAAATATTTGGACTCTTGAGTAGGGGTGTTCACGAACCCGAACTGGACCGGACATACTTTTACGGGTTTTTTCTAATGCGGTTTTAATTCGGTCTTAAAATGTGAAGGACCGCATTGTTCGGTGCGGTCTCGGTTCGGGGTCTTAAAAAGCGAGTCTAGACCGGAGCGGACCGCATTTATTTTATATATATATATATATATATTAATTCTATAACTTACCTAAATAGAACCTACACTACACAATACCACACACGCTCTTACCCAACTTAACCCTAACATCTCTTTTTTTTCTCTCTCTCTCTACGGTCGACATAAAAAAAACAACACTTCATCTCTTCTTCATCTCCTTTCCTCTCCTATCTCTCTCTTATTACCCCGTGTCACGATCACTGCTCACGATATTCGGTCCATCCAATAGCTAAACCCTCAACCCCCTGTCACGGCTGCACTTCACGGCTACCCGACGGCTACACCTTCAACTTGACGGCCTAAACTCACTGAACCAATCTTAATAACAAGTAAGTCCACCACCATTCACTGATTTTGCAAGATGTGTTTTGTTTTATTAGTAGAGGAAAAATCATGATTTTTTCAGTTAGAAAGGAAACAGTTCATGATTTTATTGGGCTCAAAATCATGAAAAATCACGATATCTTCTTATGGTTCATGATTTTGCAATGAAATTGGATTATGGTTCACATAATAGATTTTGCAAGATGGTTGGGTTGAGACCTAAATATGGTTCATGATTTTTATTGGTTCTTGATGTTTGTTTGATGTTTGTTTAATTGCAGCAGTTGACCTCTTTTTTTTCATGACAACCCCCTCTTTTATAATGGTGACAATAGTCTGCTCTGTTTAATATTATTATTCTTTATTCTTTTTCTATTAAAAAAGCCTTATTTTTTTTTTTAAAATGCGCTATTTTTTATATTAGTTTTTTTATATAATAGTTGTTTATGGACCGAATATAACCGAACCCAGACCGCCTGAAAACCGAATAGGACCGAGACCGATTATTCCGGTCCGATCTCGGTCTATAATTTTCTAGGACCGATTAGGGGTGTGCAAAATCCAAACCAAACCGATTAAACCGACCGATCCAATCCAATCCAATCCAAACCAACTACAAACCCGACCTCAATTGGATTGGATTGGATTTTGATTTTCAAAAACCGATTTAATTGGATCGGTGTCGGTTCTTGGATGCAAAACCGATTAGAAAACCGAACCGATCTAATTAAAATGAATGTGGTTATAAAAAATACCCATTTCCAATAATACCCACCCGATTTAATACCCATTATATATATTGCTTTTAAAAAAAACCTAACCATTCCAAATAACCCTTAGGCGGCGGCTGATCCCTTACCCCATTTCTTTCCCTTCACTTTCTTTTCCTCTTATTTCCTCTCTGACCTACGGCGGCGACGACGACCGACCATTAGCTGTTCCCTGATTCCTGATCTCTCCGCCTAACATGGCGACGACACTCAGCTGATACCACACCGATCTTCTCCCATGGCGGTAATTTCTCTCTCTTTCTCTCTCTCTCTCTCTCTCTCTCTCTCTCTCTCTATATATATATATATATATATATATATATATATATATATATATATAATACATACAGAATACCACCTGTTTTCTGTTGTTGTTATACCTATGAAATCCGAAAATACCACCTGTTGTTATACCCATGAAATCGAGCCCCATTCTGTATGTATTATCCATGAAATCAAAGTTTAATGGTTTGATGGTTTGATTTTAGGGCTTTTCATTTCATTAACACAAAAATGTCACTAACAGTTTAATGGTTTGAGTATTTTCTACATTAATTTGTTTGTGTATTTTTGAGTATCTTTTCACAGTTAATGGTTTGAGTTAACAATTAATGAATTTTTAACAGTTATTGAATTGTTAACCATTAACTTAGTGAGTTAATAGTTTGAGTTAACAATTAATGGTTTGATTTTTAACATTTGTAGGGATTTTCATTGTTTACTGCTTCCATATTTTTAAATTAAAGAGTAATCACGGCTCAATCTTCAGGCGCATCGTGTCAGGTAAATTTGAATGTAAATGGTTTGATTCATTTTTATTTATATTTTCAGATTATATTATGATTAATTATATGTGTTGTTAATTAGTTCTTTTTACTTTTAGATGGATGATGATCCTAGCAAGGAAATTAATGGAATACCTTCAAATGATCATCCGCCCGATCTCAATGCTTCAAATAGTGATCAAGTGGATCAACAAGATGCATCTCAACAACCTAGCTCAACACCGAGTCAACAAGAAGCAACTGTTAAAGGTAAAAGAAAACCTACTCGCCCCCCCTCAATCGCGTGGGATCATTTTACAAAATCACTCGATGGATTCCATGCAACTTGTAATTATTGTGCCAAACAATATGCTTGTGATAGTAAAAAGAATGGAACATCTAATTTGTTGAGCCATTTAACTCATGCATGCCCCACTTATCCTAATCGGGAACCAAAAAAATAAAAGACCTTGGCCTTCCAACCAAAAAAAAGTGCAGAGGGGGGTGGATCAACTCTTGTGGCTACATCTTATAGTGTGGGATGCAATTGCTAGAATGTTTATTATAGATGAATTGTATTTTAAATTTATTGAGAATGAAGGGTTTAGAAATGTACTTAATGTATTTGAGCCTAGATTTCCAATCCCGTGTCGCACCACCATAGCTAGAGATTGCTTGAAAATTTACGTAAATGAGAAGAATATGTTGAGGAATTATTTCAAGAAATTGGGGTAGCGGGTTTGTCTTACCACGGACACGTGGACATCTTTGCAAAATCTTAATTACATGTGTTTGACAGCTCACTATATAGATAGCAATTGGAACTATAACAAAAAAATTCTAAATTTCTGCTTAGTGCCAAATCACAAAGGTGAAACAATTGGCCAACATTTGGAGAAGTGTTTATTGGGGTGGGACATTGAGAAGGTTTTTACGGTAACGGTTGATAATGCTAGTTCCAATGATGTAGCTGTTGCGTACTTGTCTGACAAAGTTAACAATTGGGGTGGGGCAATTTTGGGGGGTGAGTTTATGCACATGAGGTGTTGTGCACATATTTTGAATCTAGTTGTCACCGATGGTTTGAAGGAATATAATGTCTCTATTAATAGAATTCGTAATGTGGTGAGATATGTTAGGGCTTCCCCATCGAGGTTAGATAAGTTTAAGGCTTGTTGTGAAAGGGAAAGGATATCATCGAAAAAACTTGTTTGCTTAGACGTTCCCACAAGATGGAATTCGACTTATTTGATGTTAGAGGCGGCTGAAAAATTTCAAAAAGCATTTAAACGGTTGGAGGTAGATGATTCACAATACCGTCGTGAGTTTTTCTTATCTAGTGAGAGAGGTGCTCCAGATTTTGAAGATTGGGAACATGCCCGCTCATTCATGCGAGGACCCCACTGATTTGGAGTTTGATATATTGGTTTGGTGGAAGACTAACTCACCCAAGTATAAGATTTTATCTTTAATTGCACGAGATGTTTTAGCTATTCCCGTCTCTACGGTAGCTTCTGAATCTGCATTTAGTACCGGTGGTAGAATTCTTGATCCATTTCGGAGTTCTTTGTCTCCAAAGACCGTGGAGGCCCTCATTTGCGCACAAAATTGGATACGTACAAAGCCTCAAATTGATCTTTGTGCATCAATGGATGAAATTGAGGACGTTGAATCAGGTAATAATTTAATTAATACTTATTCTGTTTGTTTAAGGTCAATTTATCTTAATTATTTTGTTTGATGACAAGTCATTATTTCATTTGTTGTAGAGATTTTGGGTTCGTCCACCTCGACAGTTACGGGAGTCAGCTTTTAGTACTAATTGGAATCAGGTAATATTTTGATTTTTTAAAGTTTCTATTTTTCCATTGCTATTCAATTACTAATGCCAATTTTTTGTTTGAATGCTCTATAGGAGTAGAGGCAACCTACTAATATTTGGGTACAAGCTTGGATCTTGGAAGTTTGGGGAAGATTATGTGAAGGCTTTTTTCTGCAGATTTTGGGAAGTTGAATGTCATGTGTTTTTTGTAGTAATTTAAACTTTTGGCCTACTATAATATTTGGGCTAATAAGCAAGTTTTTGTTGGATTATGTGAAGGCTTCTATGAAGTGTCTATTGTAATTTGTACTAATTTAAATGCTGTAATGGGAAGATTATGTGAGAAGGTTAATTTGTATTTGGTTCTTTTCTTTGGTTTAATGTATTTGTATTAAATTCTGGTTTATTATTTATTATTTGGTTTTAAAAAATCAAGTTTATTATTTATTAAATTCTGGTTTATTATTTATTAACTGGAATTACAATTTATCAACTACGAAATGGATTGGATTGGATTGGATCCAAATCCAATCCAACTACGAAAAAAATGGGACCCAAATCAAATAATCGAAACTGATTAAAAAAAACCGATCCAATCCAATCACAATTGGATTGGATTTTAACTCAATGTCGGTTTGGATTGGATTGCAAAATATAAAAACCGATTTTAATTGGATTGGATTCGGTTTAATCCAAATAGGTCGGTTTCGAACCGATCCACACTCCTAATTAATACGGTCGAGTCCTAAAAATATCTCAAAATCGAATTGAAGCGCAAACACCCTACTCTTAAGAAATCCTAACCAAACAATTTATTTACCGAGTTACATCATATATTTTGATTCCCATATCCCAGATTTTCTGGGCGATAAACGTGAGAAGACCGTTCCTTCTACTGATATGTGTTGACCATATATTTACAAACATATATAATCCAACAGATATGTTCTCACAAAGATTTACAAATTTTGGGCACACGATCATGCCAGAAAGTACTATCTCCATTCACGCAATTTATTCTAAACTGAGATAACCGCGATGGTGGATTTTTTGCAACAAAAGATCATCTTCAATCTGTGATTTGGGGCTGTCATTCAGACAAGCACCACCAACGGATGAGATAATTCTGACCAAGTATATTGACATTGGGTCACAAACTAGGTGATTTTTCTGTTTGTGTTGGCAAACCTAGATGGAAAACCTACGATCAAACCCAATTTTTTTATTCCGGCGAATAATTTTTGGTGACCCAGAGACTGGACGATTTCTCTATCAGTTTTGATGGATTCTCAGAGCCTCATGTTTGAGAAAATTTCATCACAACGATATCTACAGAAAATACTCATGTATGAGTTAGTGGCAGGCCTAGCCGATATCTCGGTGGCTAGAGGTCGATCAGAAAATGGTCGGTAGTTCTACTCAACAGATGGTCGACGATATGGCTATGGTGGTCTAACCACCATCCTCACTCAGCTAAGATTATTTAGTTCTCTCAACCTCAAGATTCTGGTCGGCGGCTGTTGATTCCACCGATCCCCGAATAGCATGATCACGGCACCAGGATCTTTTTTAACATTTAAACAGCTTAGGGTGGTCTCCCAACCACCTATTACTGCGACCACTGGTCGAGAATCGTTGGTTGGCAGCAAAATAGGGGAGAGCATTAGAACACTATGTTTTAAGCAAATACTTTTTACTTTGTCAAAATTAACCCCTTTGAAATATAGACTTCTTGTTAAATAACATGATCCCCATTTTATGCATCATGCTCGTGATTTTTATTATCACATATTAGATCCAAAAATGATTTAAGATGACACTTTTTATTCTGACTTTGTAATTATTTAGTTCACATAAATGATGGGACGCACTTTTAAAGTACTCATGTCAGTTATTCGATAATTTAATTTTCAATATTGTCATCTATCTACAACAATTTAATCTCGGCAAAAATATATTATTTGTTATAACCGATGGATGGTTGATGTGATATTTTTACAAGTACTTAGCGCAACCCGATGGATGCTCGGGCACGGTGTGATATTTTTACTAATATTTAGCTCAATCCCGATGAATGCTCGGGTACGGTCATCTCGGTGAGATTTTATCATAAAAATTATTTGATGATTCATTACTTTCATTCGTTGCTATGAATTTTTTTCTCGACAAATGGTCGAGCGGGTGCATATCATATATTCTTTAGCCGAATAATTCAATCTCATGAAAATTTCTATTTGATTTCGCCTCAACAGATGGTCGAGCAACTTATTAACTTCCACAGCTACAAGATTCAGTCCTGGCGAATGCTCAACCACAATCTTAAGCTCTTGAAAATCTTACTAATGTTATGATAGATGCTCGAGCACGGATCGCTTGCTATATTTGCTCGGTACTGTACAACTTTGCCAAGATGGACTAACCAAGCACTATTTTTCTCGTTATTACTTCGACGAATGATCGAGCACACTACAACACTTTAAGACCTAACATATGATTGGGCAAGATTACTCGTTATAATCGACGGATGCTCGGGTGTTGATTTTTCTTCAACTTGAGTATTGATTATCTCTATGATTATTAACCTGAAGGAGGATCAAACATATTTAAGATTCATCTCGACAGGTGTTTGGAAAAATATTTATTATCATATACTTTTTCGTCCCGAAGACATATGTCGCACGAGTCGCATTTTATCCCCGTGGGATGGTTGGTCAAGATAATTCTTATATTCAGTCTGGACAAATGGTTGGCATGGTCGATTAATAATCAACACTACATTTATTATTGTTATTTAACCCCTATGTATGATTTGGAAATCTATTTTTCACTAACATTGCAGGTTCGTTCCTAATATCTACTCGGTCCGTTAAAATCTTGCCTCAACGGATGCTCAGTCATCATTTATCTTATCAATCCTCCAACAGATGCTCGAGCATGAATCATTCACAATATCTACTAGATCCTTTACAATTCTACCTCGACGGACGCTCGGGCATCATTTATTTCCTTTGAAATCCTATTAATGCCCCGACAGGCAATCGGCACTAATATTAGTTCTCTGGATTTCTTATCAGCTTCGATGGAAAGTCGACGCAAGTTATATTATGTGATCATTTATTAAACCCCAACGAATGGTTGGGCAATGCAATTCTTATTTAATTCAACCTTGACTAATGGGTGCAAGGTCCTTCATTAGCCAGCGTTATATTATTGCAATTCAGTTCATATGCTCGGACATATATTGGTTGTTTAACCTCGTCTATTAAAGCCCTAACAGGAAGTTGGGCAAGATAATTCTTTTTTATATCCCGCTCGATGAATGATCGATGCGATATTCTTCGACACAACAAAACCCCGAGGAACGGACGGGCTTACTTAGGGGAGGAAGCGGTACGAGTTTTTACGGTACCGTACCGTTTTGGTCCGAAAAAATGGTTTTGATTTCATACATTAAAATACCAAAAACCGATCTTAGCAAAATTGACATTATCGCAAAAAAGTCGGTTGGCTTTGGTTCTAATATTTAAAAAGTCGATTTACCGAAATTATCGTACCGATTTACCGTACCGAATTTACCATACCAATTACCAACTTAAAAAACAAAAATAATAACCAACAAAAAAATAATTTTTATAAAGAAATCAACACCCTTCATTCTAAACTCATCTCCACCATTCATTTTCAAGTATAAGACTAACCAAAAAAATATTTTAGTTCATTTTTTGGGGTTTTTGTGCTTTTTTAGGGCTTTTAGTGCTATTTTATAAGGTTGTTTTTAGTGCTATTTTTGGGGGGCCTTAAGAGGTATTTTGGGAGTTTTTGGACTATTTTTAGGGCTATTTTAGGGGCTTTTAAAAATATTTTTAGTGCTGTATTTGGGGGTCTTCAAAAGATTAACACTTCTACTAAATTTACCGAATGTATAAAACCGAATTGTAATTTCAATATTTACCGAAAAAACTCGAAATGAAATCGAATTTACCGAAACTAGAAAAAATCAAAATTATCGAAAACCAAAATACCGGTCGATTTGGTATTTGGTATTGATTTTGGTGTACCGGGTGGTAAACCGGTACGGTTTGGTTTTACCATCCACAGTTTGGTTCTGGTATTGGTATCCACTATTTACTGAACAAACCATACTGCTTACACCCCTAGGCATACTTATTATCTCGGTTATTCCAGATGATCTACATTAAACTGAATCGAAGACCCGATGGATGGTCGGGCGTTATCATTAGCCAGTCTTTTCTTTATAACCCGATTGGGGGATCAAGGACAACGTTGACATGTGAATAGATTCACCGCAACATTAGTCAAGCAATAAAGACACAAGCGCTTCATAGGTCTGTGTTCGGCCTCTCCAATTGGACCATATAAAAATCCTAAAGCAGGGCGATACCCTAACTAGGTAAATTCCCAAGTAATCCGCGCATAGGCCTGTGGTCAGCCTCTCCAATTGAAATATATAAAAATCCTAATACAGGGTGATACCCTAACTAGGTAAACGCCTGAGTAATCCTCAATGCATAGGCCTGTGGTAAGCCTCTCCAATCGGACCATATAAAAATCCTAATACAGGGTGATACCCTAACTAGGTAAACGCTCGGGTAGGCCTCGGTTCATAAAACTGTGGTCGGCCTTTCTAATTAGACCATATAAAAATCCTACTATAGGGTGATATCCTAACTAGGTAAACGCCCGAGTAAGCCTCGGCGCATAGGTCTGTGTTCGGTATCTTCAATTGGACCATATAAAAATCCTAATACAGAGTGATACCCTAACTAGGTAAATGCCTGAGTAAGCCTCAGCGCATAGGATTGTGGTCGTCCTCTATAATTGTAACATATAAAAATCCTAATATATGGTGATACCCTAACTAGGTAAATGCCCGAGTAAGCCTTGGAGCGTAGGCTTGTAGACGGCCTCTCCAATTGGACCATATAAAAATCCTAATACAGGGTGATACCCTAACTAGGTAAACGCTCAGGTAGGCCTCGGTTCATAGAACTGTGGTCGGCCTTTCTAATTGGACCATATAAAAATCCTACTATAGGGTGATATACTAACTAGGTAAACGCCTAAGTAAGCCTTGGCGCATAGGTCTGTGTTCGGTATCTTCTATTGAACCATATAAAAATCCTAATACAGAGTGATACCCTAACTAGGTAAAGGCTCGAGTAAGCCTCGGCGCATAGGATTGTGGTCGTCCTCTCTAATTGGAACATATAAAATCCTAATATATGGTGATACCCTAACTAGGTAAACACCCGAGTAAGACTTAGCACGTAGGCTTGTGGACGGCCTCTCTAATTGGACCATATAAAAATCCTAATAGAGGGTGATAACCTTACTAGGTGCACGTCCGAGCGACCCTCGACACACGAATGCTTCTTAGGACTGTGGTCGGCCTATCCAATTGGACCATGAAAAAACCCTAATACATGGTGATACCCTAAACTAGGTATGAACATGAATGTTTCACAGGCCTGTGGTCGGCCTCACCAATTGGACCATACGATAAAACAAAAAAATGAACTACGATCGACCTAATCCCATGAGGGTATGTAGGCAACTCGACATGCTCGAGTATGGATCCCATATCGATTGAACGTCTCTTAACTCAAGTAAATCATTCCTACAAGACCTTACAAAGGCAAGCAGATCAACCAAAAAAAAAGCTTAAGAGTTGGACTACAATTCAAAGAATGGCAGTCCAGTTCACATCGACAACTACACATGTTTGACGAGATTGCGGACCAGCTCCAAGCTCATCACAAAGTCAACTTAGCTAAACTAAGACCTGTGGGGCTATTGGGGGGGGGGGGATATACCTACAAAAATAGCATGACATGTGGTGGGCACACCAGACAAGATAGTGAGCAACATACACTCCAACAAGATAAAGACGACTAGAGTCCTCGATAAACTAGAAGATCAAAGAGTAGTATTTTATGTAAATTAAACTCTACAAGGATATGACTTAACCAATTGTAACCCCTATATGAAGGGGATACCCCCATTGTAAAAGGGGGATCAAAGTCTAGAAAAACACTCTCATGCAAACTCTCTCATTATTATAGTGAAACATCGTTGAAGCCCCATGGACGTAGGCCATTGATAGTCGAACCATGTAAATCTTTGTCTCATTCTCATTTATTATTATACATGCATCGTGATAGTTTGGCACCCACCTATGGGTGATTTTTTTTTCTACCACAATTAGTGAGTAAATATTTTTTTCCTTGGCTTGGAAAACATGTTTTTTCGATTTAAAGCACCACACCTTTGCAAATAGATTCCCACAAAATCATAGGTGTAGCATTTTAGTTTCTTGAAATTTCCTTTTAGAAACAAAAGTTTCTTCAATTTTATGAAATAAAATTTGGAGGCATTGGTTGCGAAACAAAACCTACCACGGTTGTGCGGAGTTCTCTAGCAGTTGGAGCTCTCTACGACGAATATGGTAGGAAAGAGTGCCTAGTCCGTGTGGTTGTAAGTCTTTGTCTTTTAGTTGTAAAACTCTACCGTAGTACATATGTCATTATTATCGGCCCAAGATTTTTATCGTTTGTGGGTTTTCCCCTCGTACATCCAGTCTTGTGATTATTTCACTCTTTTCGTATTTTAGAATTATTGTCTTAAATAAGAGGATAAAACTTGAAGATTTCAAAATTTAGTAAAATATATTATCACAAAGATTTATTGATTGTTAAACCCTTTTATAATAATTAAATAAAAAAATTCTTGAATTAGGGGAATGAATTTTTATTTGGGTAGCTACCTTCGAGAGGCACAATCTCAAATTATTTCACTAAATAAGTTGAAGTCAAGCCATATGCAGTGCTGAATGCAGAGAAGGTGGAAAACTCATTCAAAAGAATATCATATGTCACTAGGTCCCTTATGAGCTCGTATCAAATAATAGCCTCTATATTGAATCTCAAGTCATAGAACTGGTCGGGGAATATGGGATTTAGAGACACAAATCTTCACCTTGCAAGGTACAAACTAATGGGGTTGTTGAAGCTGTGAATAAGTGCCTCAAATCCATAATCAGTAAGATAAAAGAATCTTGTTGTCCCTAATTCTCTCTACGACTACCTCAAATCTATTAGAACGCGCACTAGTCTACTCCATACTCCCTAGTTTATGGCATGGAGTCGATCTTGCCTATCGAACTCGAACTCCTTTCCCTGCCAGTCATGCTCAAAATCCAAGTGGGAGAGTGTTATACCCCGTATTTTTTTAGATATTTAAATTGGGTTTATTAAATGTTAATTTTATAAATTAACATGTATATTACTGAGAGAATAAGTAATATAAATTATGGAATGTATTACAGTGTGTCGTAAGTGAAAAAAATGACAATTTCTAATTACTCAGTCTAGACGCACATTTGAGATATGTCGGCACTAATATGAGCATTATGAAGTAACTATAATAATTTGAATCCATATAGTCATTTCGACTACGTAGAAGTATTTGGAAGGATCAAAATAGTCAAAAAAATATACTCGAAATATGTATAGGGTTTCGGGTCATTTCGGATCCAACAAGTGAAAAGTCAATTTTTAACCTTTGGATTTCCAACCCATGAAGAGATACGGGATTAGATACGTTAAAATAAAATCTTTGGCTAATCAAATGGGGAATTGAAAAATTAAAGTGTGAGAGCTTTTACAATAAAGTGAAGAGTATCTCAAAGAGGTTAAGGGTCTTAGAGGAGGAGCAACACCTAGAACCACCTTGCACCACCACCACACATAGTCAGAATTTAGGAAGAAGAAGGAGAAGGAACTCACATCATCTTATTCAAAGGAAATTTAGAATCATCCTCAGAGGCAAGTTGTTTAAACTTTCTTAATTATGAGTATGTTGAAACACGTGCTAGATTATAGGATTTTTGGATAAAAAACCATGTGTAGGAAGTTTTGATTTGAGATAATATCATTTGGGATTATAGAACTCGTGTTTAGGATTATATATTTTATATATGATTTTGAAATTTGAGAAAAGCATGTTATTCAATTTGAGATTAAACTATTTAACTAGAAATGAAGTGAACTCATACAAGTCCGAAAGTCAAACGCGTGTGAAATCGTTTTAGAAAATAACGAATATTGTATGATGATTTTAGGTCTGTTTTAAGAGGAAATTGATAGTGTGCTAGCGAGTTCCTGTATAAAAACATGTTCTAAACAAATTTGTTATTTAAGTTTCTTCAAAATCAGATCAGAATATCCTCAAATCGGCATTTTATCTTTTTGGGCAGAATGTAACTTTATCGAAAAAAGGATTATTAGGAATTAAAATATAATTCAGGCTTATTATAATGATTCCGGGTTTTGGACCAATAGGTACGGGTTGAGAGTAACTATTGAAATAATTAATTAAATTATTTAAATCCCTTTGGTTAATAAGAGATGTTAGGAATAATGGGAAATGTGAACACAATGTGAATTATTAGTTTATGGGATAAACTTGAATTGTACTCTATGTATGTATAGGATAAGTGCATGCCTATATTATTTTGATTGCGATATTATGTGTAATGTCATACCCATCTACTTGCTATCACAGGAGGTACGTATAGTGAGTAATCCTATCTTTGTGTGCCCATTAGGGAGGATTTGGATTCGTGCCTCAGAACATAAAACTTACTTTGTCATTACCTTGAGAGATGGTAGTGTATTAACGATCATTTGCATATATTAGGTATGGACGTCATCCTTATGGTGTTAATTATTATGTTAGCCTCTATTATGTGTTATCATTTTATAGGTTGAGGTGTCACACCTAGTCTTAGTCCTTAATTTGGTATGTGAGGTACGTATGGAGTAGATAAAAAAGTATGAATGCATCGCGAGTTTTATTGTTTAGATGATGTATTCGTATATGTATATGTTAGATAATATAATCTATACATATATATACACTTATGATAGTCTGTTCTGTTGTGTGTTGTATAAGTGATTATTGTGAATGTTTAAAATGTACTTTAAGTTTGTGAACCTAAGCGGTTAAAATAATGAGAATAATATGATTAAGAAAGTAAGATAATATTAACGTATCGTATGGGAGATACGAATGGGTTAAGAGATTAATATAACTTAATAAGGATTACTCGAGTGGTACATAGTTGGTTAGGCAGGTAGCTTAAATAGGAAGGAATATTAGAATACATTAGTTGTGCAAATTAAGTGAGAGGTGAGGACTCATGTGAGAGTACGCACATTTACCATGGATATTTACATTACTCATAATACATCATTTTAAGCACTTGTTAAATATTTTAAAACGTTTTTGGGGATCTAACTCAAATCAAATCTATTTTTGCAAAACCTTTTAGGTGTCCAGCCACAGGTACACCAAGGGTAGGAGATTCATTCTAGATTTGACATGTTGCAGTGTTGTGGATGCTGCAGGACCTCTAGCTTAGACGTATCTATCATTCTTGTCATCTATCTTATGATTCAGTATTTCCAGTCGAGCGTGTTTGCACAATGTCTAAACTTTACATTTGGTTTCTAGTATTACCTTTATACTAGCCAATTTGTCTTGGTGTTGCACTTGGCTTGGACAAAGATTTGGATTTGGGTGTGTTATCCGATTATTATTCTATTCATCTTATTTATGTCATTATTATTATGGTGGTTGTGTTATTATTTATTCTGTTGTTTAATTATTATTATTCTCTGTCAATTAAAATTGATATCCGACTTATTAGGATATTTAATGACTAGGAAAAAAATATTTTTTCAATAGTGATGCTAAGAATGGACCATTTATGAATCTTGTTTAATTGAATAGTAGACTGATCACCTAATATTTGAATTAGCGGGGTGTCACAAATGGTATTAGAGCATCAAGCTCTGGTGTCTTTAGGATCTATGCAGACTTATTACGTTCCAATGTTGGATCCTTTGTTTTAGAGACATATTATTAGGATTGTTGTGTGCATATTTCGTATTTACGTCTTTAACTTTAATGATAAAAAATAGGTAGTAGATTTATGAAAATTTTCATCTTTTCAGATGCCTCCCAGACATGCACCAAGGGAAAGGGTAGCACAGCCAGGGCCGTAGTAGGCTCAAGCACATGGAAACCTTACAGATGCACACATTGCCGCCATTATGGCCCAAGCAGTAAATGCAACAATGAATGTTATAAGCCCCTTTTTCTATACGGAATATGTTTTGAAGATGACAAAAACAAACTTTCTTTTTATGAAAAACCTTTTTCAAATTTTTGAATCGCACCAAATTGTGAACCAATTTTAACTTAACCAAATTTTATCTTGATCAATCCTAAACATACATCTAGTGATTAAAACAATTAAAGTAAGAAAAATAATGCTCACAACGCGAGATGTATGAGGAAATCACAAAGGGAAAAAACCTTAGACAACCCAAGCCAGCTAATCACTATGATGTGGAATTACAAGGAACAAACACAAGTCTCACTCAACGACTCGATCCCCACGAGACATGACACTCTTCTAATCTTCAACCACTCCTCCACAGTGCCCATGTGAATCCTTCCATGATACCTATCCATAGCAGTCCCCTCCATGAATGCGTCAGTGTCCATCAATGTAGCTTGGAAATTCTATGGAATCGGAACACGAACTCTTTCACTTCTTCTCGACAAAACCCAACAATGTTTTTCAAAGTGTAGAACAAACTCCAACAAGGTTCAACAAAAGATAACTATTGCATATGATAATGAAAACTCGGATCTTTGAAACTCTAAAGACGTTTTGGACTTAGAAAACCTTAGAAAACATGTGAAAACCACGTACTAGATTGTAAATTGTTTTTCAGATTGCACACTTACGAAATTATGAGAATACCACGTCTTATATAATTTTCTTTATGCGGCGGCTCGCTCGAACGATATTAGCTATCGTTCGAACGAGATGGTTATGTCGTTCGAACGACATAGTGATCTCGCTCGAATAACTGCTAATGTCATTTGATGTCATTTCAGCGACAGAACGAAATAGAGTTTGTATAAAATACAACTCTAATCCATCCTTATCAGAATAAAACAAAGTGTAAACATTTTCAAACACTTTAAAAACATTTTTAAAATTATTTATTTAATAAAATAACATCCTTAAGCTATTTAAAATAAATTTTGAGTCCCATTAAAATTACGCATTCATACCTGAGTGACCTCGCAATGCAATTTGATTTGAAGAATAAATATGCACCATAAAATCGGCATTAGTCTGTGTGGGATCGTGACAATAAAAATCTACTTATGACTTCAAATGTGTTTTATTTCGAGAATAAGTTAAAAATATACAATAGACTCAATTGGAAATTTTGTCCTTACAAATCTCCCCCTTTAACTATTCCGGGACAAAACCAATAGTGAAATGCTAAGCCGAGCCATCAAGCCGTATGATGCCTAAATCCCATCCCATAAACCCAAAATCAAAAATACAGGACAGGACTAGTAGATGATGGCCTAGTAAGCATGAACCGTCTAAATGTGATGTAGTCTTGAAATCTCGATCTCTTAAGGATACGTAAACATATGAAACATACAAATACCTAGTGAAGTATGGAGGAACAAATGTTATAAAACATGTGAGTAAGAATATGGATATCAATTTGTAAACACCATCTAAATTAGGATATCAACATATAATCACAAATATGATACCAAATTGTGCAAACTAATTAATACCAATATATAAGCATGAAAGCATATGATATCAATTTGTAATGCAACAAAATCTATGTTCTCAACAAATAAAATCCCATTTGTATAACAAGAAGTTTCGTCCAGTGAAAAAATTTCCTAAAAAACTAATTGGAAAGAGCAGAAAACTACAAAACAATAGCAAAACATAAAACAAAAGAGTTTCATTCTAACATAGTACCTATTTGCTTAAACATGAACATGGAATGAATAGGCATGAACTACAATAAATGAAACACAATTCCAACACATCGAAACGATCAAGAAGATCTAATTGATAGCTATAAATCATCAAACTTTATTTTATCCATATTTGACATTTAAAGTGTGAGCTAAATGAACTAAATAATAAAACATGTACACAAATTCGAAATTTTGACGATTCTACAAATAATAGCGTCATGACACGATTTTTCAACGTTAGGATTCGTTTAAATTTTCTCCAACCAAACTCCCTCATATATATTCACTTTTTAAACTCTTTTAAGGTTTCTATCATTCTCAACTTAGAGAAAATACTATTGTCCCTATTTTTGGCATATATTTCTATTTATTGCCTTGATTTTCTTTTGGTCTCTTTTAACGGTGGCTTTCATGACGAGTCAACTTTACACTCTCGCAGCCCTTTCCCATGAACACTCATTTTTTTTAATTTTATCCTCAGGGTAAACGGTTATTACATGCATACCTCCTCCTTAAGTCTACTTATGCATAGATGACAAAATTGAGAAAATAACGTCTCACCAAACTCAAATATGCAAGAGAAGTCAAACATTCATATAAACTCGTGCATGTGTTCAAAGATGGCATATACACAAAGTCGAATCAAAAAGCATATCAACTTCGAAACAACCCCATAATACAATGGTTAAGTTCATTCTAAGCATTAGTAATTACGATCAAATGTCCTAGCCACATGGATAATGGAAGGATAGGAGTGCAAGCACACCAATATGCCACATCAAAAATGTAAACTCAAAAACAAAACAAACCGAAAATCTTTTTAGTTTTTCAACATATTTCGACCCAAATAAATGCAAAGCATTTTGTAGTTTCTCAAAAAAAATTCTCAAAAACAAAATCTTTTTGAATTTTTCCAAATAAAACTCAATTAAATGAAAAAATATGATACAAAAGATACATATGTTATAACACTAGCAAGATATAAATCACGATGCAAAGACTAGCGATGACAAATATGGAAACACAATTATCCTTTAGATTTAGCATGGGAAGAATCAAGTGCAACCAAATGAGAAGCATGAAGTTTAATTCCTAAAGCCTCTAAGTCCGAATTCCTAACCCAAGTAGGTGTGAAATTATTCAAGGAGGTTTTGGGAACCAAAACGACTTTATTTTGTAACATCTTAGGAGCATTCCTAAGGTCATAGAAAAAACGTCTAAGGTGACATTTCCTATCGCAATGTGTGCAAGTGTAAAGATTGCTGGAATGATTACTCGAAATGTTGACCTCTCATCACGTTCCTAGTGGGATCTCTCACATGATTGGTATTGGCTTTTGTAATGGGAACAACGTGATCATCATAGCCTATACCAAACCTATCCCTCTTGACTTGGACGGTGCCTAACATCCTATCCATTTGTTTACCTAGATTCCAAGTAAAACTTCACCTTACTCGAGTCTCTCAATCTCTCCTCTAACTCACGAATCCTAGACTCAAGCACACGTCTAGACTCCTCAAACTCTAGCACCTCTTATTTTAAAGCCTCCATCAAACCATGTAGGCTATCTCTATCTTTCTCAACGTAATCTAGCTTCTCCCTAAGCATTTTCTCATGTTCCCTAAGATCCTCAATCAAAACATCGTTATTCTTTACGACATGCTCATTCAACCTAGTTTGCAATTTAGAATTTTCCTTTCTCACCTTTACCTCCTCAGCATACAATTCATTAAAGGCAACTTGCAACTCTTTCACGTCAACCTCCTCTTCATCACTCGCTTCAACCTCACTTACTTGAGATTCAATGGCCTCGAAAGTGTCATGCACATGGAAAAATTTATCGTCATCGCTCAATGACAGGCTAACAAAGCAACAAACTTGATCTCATTGTGGGAACTCTCTCCCTCTTTCGGATAACTATCACTTAAGGAGACACTATAGGCTATCAATTTCTTACTCTCTTTCTTAAGTCTAGTGGGACCCTTGGAAACTTTGTGACCATACCCCTCACATCCATAACACGTATCCGACTTAACCCTATTAAATTTCTCACTCTTATACTTAGGGGTGGACTCTACCTTGTTGTTCTTGAATTTGTAAAACTTTTTGGCATCTTTTTATTTATTTGGAAATTTAAGAAACATTTTGAACTTCTTTGCCAACAAAAGAATCAGAATCATCATCCGAAACTTTAGCCTCCTCCTTTCCTGCATTCAAAGCAATGCGTGTAGAAGGGTGCCTCAAGTTTGGCCATTATATTTTGGGGTGAAGGTCCCTCAAATACCCCCACCTTAGTCTACAAAAAATATGAGGTTGAGGAACCCCTAGGGTACCTCAACCGCAAAAAATTCATATTGGTGAAGGAACCCCCAAGGTCCCTCGACTATAGAAAATTCGTATTGGTGAAGGAACCCCCATGGTCCCTCGATCGTTGAAAACCCATATTGGTGAAGCAACCCCCACAGTCCCTCAACCGCAGAATATCCATATTAATGAAGGAACCCCCAAGGTCCCTCAATCGAAAAAAATTCATATTGGTGAAGGAACCCCCAAGGTCCCTCAACCGTAGAGAATCCATATTAGTGAAGGAACCCCTAGGGTCCCTCAACCGCAAAAAAACATATTGGTGAAGGAACCACCAGGGTCCCTCAACTACAGAAAACTAATATTGGTGAAGGAATCCTTAGTGTCCCTCAACCGTAGAAAATTCATATTGGTGAAGGAACCCCCAGGGTCCCTCGACTAGAGAGAATCCATATTGGGGAAGGAACCACAGGGGTTCCTCAATCGCAAAAAAAATCATATTGGTGAAGGAACCCCCAGGGTCCCTCAACGGTAGAAAATTCATATTGGTGAAGGCACCCCTAGGGTCCCTCAACTGCAAAAAATTCATATTGGTGAAGGAACCTCCAGGATCCCTCAACGGCAGAAAATCCATATTGGTGAAGGAACCTCCAGGGTCCTTCAACCGCAAAAAATTCATATTGGTGAAGGAACTACCAGGGTCCCTCAACCGGAGAGAATCCATATTGGTGAAGGAACCTCCAGGGTCCCTCAGGCACAAAAAATTCATAATGGTGAAGGAACGCTCAGGGTCCCTCAACCATAAAAAATTATATTGGTGATGGAACTGGGTCCCTCAACTGTAGAGAATCCATATTTGTAAAGAAACCCAAGGGTCCCTAAACCGCAGAGAATTTAAAATTATGAAGGAAACCTCAGGGTCCTTCACCCGTAGAGAATCCATATTGGTGAAGGAACCCACAGGGTCCCTCAACGACATAAAATTCATATTGGTGAATGAACCCCCAAGGTACCTCAATGATAAAAAAATCCATATTTGTTGAGGCACCCTCAGGGTTGCTCAACCTCCAGAAAACATTTGGTCACATAACTCTAAAGGTTCCCCTCCGTCAATTGCAAGAACACATTTGGGTGAGGAACCCTCAAGGTCCTCAACCAATACCTGGGGCGAGGAACCCTCATGGTCCTCCCCCTCAACTTTTAGAAAATAAGCAAGGATGAGGGAGTGGCTAGCATGAGCAACCACTCATCATGAAAAGTCATTCCTTAAAAGAATAAAAGTACTAACACTTACCTTCTTGAACATGTAGCCTAGTTGAGCAGGTAGGACTCAAATAGGCCAGTTGGGATCTCTTGGGAGTCTTGGCTTGGCGACTGAGAAATAAGGTTTTTTGAGTAAGCTCAACCACTTAGCACTTTAGGATTGAGAGAATATTAGTAGGAAGACCCCAGGAGTCACTCAAGACCACACACATCTCACACTTAGTCACAAGTCACAAAAAATGAACTTTTATAAAATTATTTTCTTAGAAGAGAGGGTCTTCAAGTCCCCTCTTAAGAAAAATGATTTTATAGGAGAGGGGTCCTCAATGCCTCCCCCTCAAGATTGATAGTTGTAGAGGAGGACGTCCTCGAGTCCTCCTCTCTCAAGTTTACAAAGATTGTACCACAAGTTACCGTTTGAAATGATATTTATCAAATTAAATATTTTGTCATCAAGTGTAGACATATTTTCTTTTTGACTTTGGTTTGCACCAGGTAGTACCTATCTGAGGGGACAAGTTGATGCACACAGGTAGGGACAAATGGTACACTGCAAACATTGTCCCTCACCAACCCTCTAAGCTTTGTCACCCAAAAGTGCCAACTCAGCCCTCGTACCGAAGTATAAATAGGACCCCTAGGCTAGGTCAAGACATGAGAGAAAAACTCAATAGCACCGTTACTCTGTCAAAATCACACAAGAACCTCTAAGTATTCTCTCCCTGCTCTCTCTCTAGTGCTAAGTGCCTTGTTCTTTCACTCCTCACTGACAGCCACCATTCCTAGGAGTTCCTCTTGAGAAAAGTTACTATTATTGTTGTAGAAGTTCATCTTCTTGCCGGGAAGGAGTTCCATCTTGAGATCTATTTTTACTAAAGGGAGAAGGTTTCATCAAAAGCTGCTCCAGAAGTTCTTGAGAACCTTGCAGACAACGTCCATTGGAGTGGGTCACGCCTCACCCTTTCCAGTTATTCATAGACCCTAGTATCACTACCCTCCTATATTTGGCGACTCCGCTGGGGAGGTATCCTCACTTTCATGGACAAAGTGTAACAACCTGGATTTTTTAAATGGGGATTTTTAAATTAATTTTGGAAATCGGAGAAAAATAAAATTTTGGATTTTATAAATTTTATAATTTAAAATGCTGGTTTTTATATTTGAAAAATAAATTTTAAATCGGAATTGGAATCGAAATCGGAATTAAAATGGAGTTTTAATTGAATTTTTATTATATAGAAGAGTCCTCAAAACATAAAACTCTCTAAGAGTCCTCAAAACATAAAACTCTCTACAAAAAATATTTAAAAATATTGGACCATTCGATCGAGCTGTATGAAGATTCCTCTTGTCTTCAGCTACTACGTCCTCGAATTTCACCTACTTCCAATGGTCCAATCGTCCGAAATGATTTTTTTTTGTTTGTATCTGATTATAACTCTTTTCTTAATCAAAATATTAATCCTTTGTATATCATAACTAATTCGTGGATGGACTTTTCAAATAACTTTTTCTCAAAATTTTCAACCATAAGACCTCTCCTAAATTACTCCCTTTCATCTACAAACCATAGCCCCAAACTTATTCAAGATTTTAACCTTATATTAGAAGGCTTATTTGGTATTTTCTCGAGTTTGTGCTAGAACAAGATTTGATTATTTTTATGAGAAGAACGTGATGGTGAGATAAGATTTTGAGTCTGAAATTATGCAATGATTCATATGACAATTTTGAGGTTCGGGACTTATACAATATTCTCCTAAATTCTCTCGAGAGTATTCCGTTTGTTTTCTGTGTCAATTGCACTCATGTTGAATTATGATATTCATTGGAATTTTGATAAATTGTTGGAATCTATTATTTGATTCATTGAGATATATTCTACTGTTGATTTGATCATAGTATTATGAGATTTTAATATGACACGGAGAATGGGCACCCATCAATTTTGAGATGCCAAGGCGATGTAAGGTGAGGCTTGGCTTGGTGACCCATTGATGTGTTGTTGAGAAATTAATATTGATATAATGTTTGATGTTGCATTTGATTTGTATATGCGCATTCGTATTGTTACGATTTATTCATCGTGTTAATTATTTTTTAGCATCTATTCTTGTCATATTGTGTACTTCCCCGAATTTTCTTTTAGTGGCAGGTTAGCCTGGATTGGGACGCTAAGGCTTATTTGGACGTTTATTTTAGAGCATCGATTGGAAGATTCATTTTTTATGTATAAATTAGTGGTGGAATTATAGTTGAAGAATTTTGTATTTTGAGAGAAACATTATTGTAAATCATTATTATGGAAATAGAAGAATTATGATTTTGTTATACTTAAATTATGGAATTTAGATGCTCTATACTCATTATTGATGATTTTAGTTTAGTTTTTATTGTAGTAACACGTCGCGTGTCTTTTTCGAGCGTGCGGAGTGTTATAGATGGTATCAGAGCTTAGGTATACGACAATCCTCGGGTCTTGGGTTTTGGGTCTAGCATGCGATTAAACATGTTTTCTTTGGAGATAGAAATTTTGTTGAGAATGTGTTAGGCATCGTGGTGAGGATGTTTAGAATTTATTTGAGGACTTTAGTGTTGTGATTTTTGGGAAATAGAATCGAGTAGCATTTTATTTTCGAGCGTTAGACTACGTCGAATTTCGAGGGACAAATTCCTTGTTAGTGGGGAAGTATGTAACAACCCATATTTTTTAAATGGGAATTTTTCAATTAATTTTGGAAATCGGGGGAAAATGAAATTTTGGATTTTATAATTTAATATGTTGGTTTTTTATATTTGAAAAATAAATTTTCAAACGAAATTGGAATCTGAATTAAAATGGAGTTTTAATTGAATTTTTATTATATAGAAGAGTCCTCAAAACATAAAACTCTCTAAGAGTCCTCCAAACATAAAGCTCTCTAGAAAAAAATATTTAAAAATATTGGACCATCCGATTGAGCTGGAATTTTTTGTGCAGCTTCCTCTCGTCTTCAGCTACTATGTCGCAAATTTCACGCAATTCCAACGGTTCGATCGTCCGGAATGATTTTTTAGTGTTTGTATCTGATTAGAACTGTTTTCTTAATCAAACTCTTAATACTTTATATATCACAACTAATTCGTGGATGGACTTTTCAAATCACTTTTTCTCAAACTTTTGAACCAGAAGACCACTCCAAAATTACTCCCTTTTATTTGCAAACGATTGCCCCAAACTTATTCAAGATTTCAACCTTATATTAGAATGCTTATTTGGTGTTTTATCGAGTTTGGGCTAGTATGAAATTTGATAATTTTTGCGAGAAGAACATGATGGTACGATTAAGTTTTGAGGCTAAAATTATGTGATGATTCATATGACGATTTTGAGGTACGAGACTTACACAATATTCTGCTGAATTCTCTCGAACGTATTCTGTTTGTTTTTGTGTCAATTGCACTCATATTGAATTGTGATATTCAGTGGAATCCTGATAAATTGTTGAAATCTATTATTTGATTTATTGAGATATATTACACTGTTGATTTGAGCATAGTATCATGAGATTTTAATATGGCACTGAGAATGGGCACCCTCTAATAGTCCAAAAAACGGTATATGGATTTGAGATTCCTAGGGGAAGTGTGGTGAGGCCTGGTGACCCATTGATGTGTTGTTGAGAAATTAATATTGATATAATGCTCTAGTGTTGGATTTTATTTGTATATGCGCATTTGTATTGTTGCGATTTATTCATCGTACTAATTATTTTTGAGCATATATTCCTGTCATATTGTCTACTTCCCCGTAGTTTCTTTTAGTGGAAGGTTAGTGTGGATTGGGACGCTAAGACTTATTTGGAGGTTTATTTTAGAGCGTGAATTGGAAGATTCATTTTTTATGTATAAATTAGTGGGGGAATTATAGTTGGAGAGTTTTGTATTTTGAAAGAAACGTTATTGTAAATAATTATTGTGGAAATAGAAGAATTTTGGTTTTGTTATATTTAAATTATGGAATTTAGATGCTTTATACTCATTATTGATGATTTTTGTTTAGTTTTTATTACAGTAGCACGGCGCGTGTCTTTTTCGGGTGGGCGGAGTGTTACACAAAGAAGGTTTCAACATTTCTAAGCAACTAGTTTTTATGACATTCCACCTGGGAATAGAGCTCAAAGTGACCAGCCCACTCAGGATGATGTGGTGGTGACCGGAGCAAAGACTCTTATTCCTCAAGCAGGGCAGACCAGCTCGCTAGCAGCAGTTTCGATGACAGGTATGAGTCTCGTGACCATGTTTTTTCACTTTTTGAAGCAAAATAATAAAGACCTATCAAGTTTGGGTCAACGCTATATAACACCAGCAGTTGCCCCCTCTGGAGGGGTAGCCACCCCAGTTGCAATTCCGATAGAGACGATTCCTCCACGAAAGGTGGTGTCGGAGCAGGTCATGGCACCATTAGACTCACCAACAACTAAGAGCATGAGTTTGGAGGAGTCACCCTCCAAGGCTGTTACTATGGAGGAGGTGAGGAATCTGCACAGTATAAGCAAGAAAAAAGGGAGGTGCACGTCGATAGAGTCCAAAGTCCCTCTCTAATATCAGAGTGGTAGGCGAGGAAACCTCAAATGTTGTAACACTGGGTGAGGACACCCTTTGGGGTTGAGCAATCCACCTCGACCAACGATGGTCGCGAGGAACCAATCTCATCCAGCAGTGTTCGCGAGGAACTTGCCGTGACCAGAGCCTCGAACAAGGAATTCAAAGTCGTGATTAAAGTAGTCGAGACACCCTCGGTTATGGAAGAAGAGGGAGAGTAAACCATCGTTGGAGGAGAAATAATTGAGGAACCCTTGACTGTTGAAGGACCAAACGAGGAACCCATCATTGGCAAAGACATAATCGAGGCCCTTAGCCTAGGCCTTAGGGGTCCTCGTCCCATATGTCAAATCGCCAACAGACATAGTCCCTCCCTCTAACTCAAATGGCGAGGAGCACATAGTAATTCAGGTAGTCAAAAACGGAATGGAATGGACAGGCGAGGAACCCCTTGAGGTCAAAATGGTAAATGAGATACCCCTCATGGTCAAAGCCTTACACGACGGACCCCAGACTATGAAAATTTCCAATAAGGAACCCCTTGGTTCCAAACTAATCATCAACGAACCCATCATTGAATGCCCTATGAAGTCAGATTGTGACGAGGGGACTCTATGCGAGGACCCCTCCCCCATCTCAAACAGCGGTAAAGAATCCCTCGCACTCAAGCTTGCGGTCGAGGAACCCAACGAGGAATGTCCTAGGAAATTAGATTTTGATGAGGAGCCTCTATATGAGTACCCTTTCCCCATCTCAAGTGACAGTGAAGAACCCCTCACTCTCAAGCTCGCGATCGAGGAACCCAACGTGGAATGACTTATGAAATCATATTGTGACGAGGGGCCTCTATGCGAGGACCTTCCTCCATCTCAAGCAGCAGTAAAGAACTCCTCGAGTTTAAGCTCGTAGTCGAGGAACCAAGAGCTGACAAAATTGGCAACGAGGAATCTCCGTTGAAATCAGATTGTGATAAGGGGACTATGTCCCTCCCCTGTCTCACGCAACGTCGAGGAATACACGATAAGAAAAATACCTTTGTGTAAAGACCCCTCCCCCATCTCAAGCAGCGACGAGGAATCCACAAGGGTCCTCATTCTCGAATCTAACCATACATACATTTCCACTAAAGTATAAGCGTAACAAAAGAAATGGATTGCTATCGTATATTGGTGCGAGAGGGGGTAGCAGGTCCCCCTCAATTGAATGTGAAAATCCCAAATAACAGCTAATAAAGCCAATCCGAGGTATTGTGAGTTGCATCAGAGGGTGAAACACTCCACCAAATACTGCTACTATCTGAGGAGGATCATTGACGAGCAGGTGTTACTGAGAACCCCCTACCAGTTCACTAATATGGTTGAAGTTACTATGCCTAACTCTTGCCAAGTTTAATTTTCTTAAAAGTTTGAACAGTCTCCTATAAGTGTAGAAAAGTTTAAAAAAAAGTAATTTTGAGCAAACTCTTTGTAAGAAGTAAAAATATTGACTATAGTGCATAAATGAATACTAGTTATTTTTGTTGGCACTTGAAATTTTGTGCATGACTCATTTACCTGCATTCTGTGGTGGGTACACTAAATTTTATGCTTTTCTTTTCTTAAAAGAATAGTAGAACCTCTTGTAGACTGGAAGAGGGTCCATAATACAAGGAACTTTCCTCATTATACTTCGGGAAATATCCATCCCAAGGGAAAAGTATATTGAGAAAAGTCCTTACAGACACAACAGATAAATTTTTGACTCCAAACCAGCACCAGTTTATCCTCCTAGTAGTAATAATAAAAAAGAATAAAATGAATTTTTTTTATTATTCCGTATAGATTTATAGCTTATAGAACAAGTCCTAACCTCTGTTCTCAAGAAAAATTTCAATTGACCAGTTTTCAGAAAATGTGGAGAAGGGGGTTTACCCCCCTCTAAACTCGTTATTTTTCTAAGACAAAAATGTTCCTAAGAAAAGTTTGGAACGAGGACCCTGCAGTTAGAGGGGCAACTTCAAAAATATGACTTGCTCAGTTATATGCAAGTACCCCACAGCTAGAGAGGTAGCTTCTAGATAATAACTTGCTTAGCTCATATGCAAGTACCCCGTAGTGAGAGGGGTAGCTTCAAAATTTTAACTTTCTCAGTTATATGCAAGTACCCCGCAATTAGAGAGGCAACTTCAAATTTTTAACTTGCTCAGTTATATGCAAGTACCCCGTAGTTAGAAGGGTAGTTTCAAAATTTTAACATTCTCAGCTATATATGCAAATAACCCGCAGCTAGAGGGGTATCTTCCATATTTTAACTTACTCAGTTATATGCAAGTACTTCACAGTTAGAGAGGCAGCTTCAAAGTTTTAACTTACTTAGTTATATGCAAGTACCCCGCAATTAGAGGGGTAGCTTCAAAATTTTAACCTGCTCAGCTATATGCAAGCACCCCACAACTAGAGGGGTCACTTCCAAATTTTAACTTGCTCAGTTATATGTAAGTATCCCGCAGTTAGAGGGGCAGCTTCAAAGTTTTAACTTGATCAGTTATATGCAAGTACCTCGCAGTTAGAGGTGTAGCTTCTAAATTTTAACCTGCTCTGCTATATACAAGTACCCCACAATTAGAGGGGGCAGCTCGAAAATGATAACTTTCTCAGATCATAGGCAAGTACCCCACGGACTACGGGGAGGTTTAATTTTGAAGTTCTCAGAAAAAATAGAGCAACTCACAGTATTGATGAAGTGAAAGTATAAATAAAAGGTATGACAGTTTAGTACCTAAGGCTCCAAGGGCACCAGACCGCTCACAGTCTTGAGCAAATGCCAAGTATAAATACAAGGTATTACAGTTTAGTACCTAAAGCTACAAGGAAACCGGAGCGCTCACAGTATTGAGGAATTGCCAAGCATATATATAAGGTATGATAGTTTAGTACCTCAGGCTCCAAGGGAACCGGGGCACTCACAATCTTGAGCAAGTGCTAAGTATAAATATAAGATGCGATAGTTTGGTATCTAAGGATCTAAGGACACCGGAGCCCTTATAGTCTTGAGCAAGTGCCAAGTATAAATATAAGGTACGACAGTTTAGTACCTAAGGCTCCAAGGGCACCAGAGCGCTCACAGTCTTAAAAAAGTGCCAAGTATAAACACAAGGTACGACAATTTAGTACTTGGGGATCCAAGGGCATTGGATCGCTCATACTATTAACCTGTATTCTGCTCGAGAGGGGGATAATATTGAGAATTCCTCAAGCCAGTAAACAAAGAGTGAAATCTTGATTATGATATTTTGTGCATAAGACTCTCGACACTACAAGACACTTCTGCAAGAGGGGGCTAATGTTGAGAAGTCCTCACGCCAGTGAACAAAAAGTGAAATATTGATTATGATATTTTGTGCACAACTCTATTGACACTACAAGACACTTCTGCACGAGGGGACAGATATTGAGAAGTCCTCAAGCCAGTGAACAAAGAGTGAAATCTTGATTATGATATTTCGTGCACAAGTATCTCAACACTACAAGACATTGATGCATGAGGGGGCTAATATTGAGAAGTCTTCAATCCAGTGAACAAATAGTGAAATAGCCCAAAGCATGGGGATCCACTTAGAGTGGCTCCACCTTCCCAAGATTATAAGTTTGACAGAAAATAGCCTAGGGCGAGGAGATCCACCTTGAGTGGCCCCTCTTCCCAAACTTGATGCTACATAAAATGACTCAGGGTGAGGGGTCCACCACGAGTGGTACCTTTTGCCAAGATCGATACAAGAAATAACTTATGGCAAGGGGGTCCACTTCGAGTGGCCCTTCTTCCAAGACCAACATAAGTAACATTTTAAGGATGAGGGAGTCCACCACAAATGGCCCTTCAATGAAGGTTACAATAAGCAATAGTTTATGTTAAGGGAGTCCACCACGAGTGGCCCCTCGACCAAGATCAATGTTACAAAACAGCTGGTGGTGAGGGGGTCCACCACGAGTGGCCCCTCAGCTACAATCAAAGGCACGAACAGTTTATGGCGAGGGAGTTCACTTCGAGTGACCCCTTTGCCAAAGGAAAATACAAAGAGTAAACCTTAGGGCGAGGAAGTCCAAGATAAGTGACCCATTTTCCAAATACAGACACGAAAAGGAGAGGGATTACCCCCAATGGCTTCCCCCTCACTGCATAAATTGGAAACAAGGTAAAATGAGTTAGGATGAGGGGACTCACATCGAGTGGCCCCTCTTCCTAAAAGTAATGCAGAATAGAGAATGACAAAGGATGACAAAATCCACCATTAGGGACCCCTCAGTCACTCCAAATTGAATAGTGTAATGACGTAATGACATGAAACTTTCGTAATCCAAGATTAAGTGATTATTTCGTACAAAACCCTTTGGTCTACCCAACACAAAGATTTTTGTACGAGGGGACTAATGTAGAGGAGTGTCCATATGCTATTCTAAAATATCCAAGGGTGAGTGAGTCCACTTATAGGGGCTCCCACTGCCCAAGTTAATAAGAAAATATTTAGAGCAAGGCGGTCCACCTTAAATGTCCCTATGACAAGGTGTAATACCTGGACGAAGGGCTCACTGTGAGCAATCCTTATACCCAAGATAGAAGGCCAAATAAAGAAGGCCCAGGACGAGGGGTTGACTATGAGTAACCCCTCTAACCAAGATAAAAAGGCAAATAAAAAGACCAAGGATGAGGGGCTCACTATGAGTAACCCCTCTAAACAAGATAAAAGGCCACAGAAAAAGGCCAAGGACGAGGGGCTCATCACGAGAAGCTTGTCTACCTAAGTTGATACCCGAATAAGGAGGTCTACTATAAGTGGCCTCATCTAAAAAACCTGGGATGAAGTGAAAGAGCATATAATGACCCTAGAGGGAATAATGAAGAAACCCTAGGGTCCCTCAAGATTGAAAATCGAATTTATGTCTTACAAAGACTTTTGGTCTGCCCAACACAAAAGACTTTGCACGAGGGGCTAATATAGAAGGGTGCCTCAAGTTTGGCCATGATATTTTGGGGTGAGGGTCCCTCAAATACCCCCTCCTTAGTCTTAAAAAAAGATGAGGTTGAGTAACCCTCAGGGTCCTTCGATTGTAGAAAATTCATATTGGTGAAGGAATCCACAAGGTCCCTCGACCGCAAAAAAATATATATTGGTGAAGGAACCCCTTCCATATTGGTGAATGAACCCCCAGGGTCCCTCAACCGTAGAAAATCCATATTGGTGAAGGAACCCTCGGGGTCCCTCAACCATAGAAAATTCATATTAGTGAAGGAACCCCTAGGGTTCCTCAACCGCAGTGAATCCATATTGGTGAAGGAACCCCTAGGGTCCCTCAACCGCAAAAAATTATATTGTTGAAGGAACCCCCCAATTTCCCTCAATCGCAAAAACTTCTATTGGTGAAGTAACCTCAGGGTCCCTCTACTGCAGAGAATCCATATTGCTGAAGGAACCCCCAGGATCCCCCAACCGTAAAAAAATTATATTGGTGAACGAACTCCTAGGGTTCCTCAATGGTAAAAAATCCATATTGGTGAAGGAACCCCCAAGGTTCCTCAATCGCAAAAAAATTCACATTGGTGAAGGAACCCCCAAGGTCCTCAATGGCAGAAAATCCATATTGGTGAAGGAACCCCTAGGGTCCCTCAATCTAGAAAATTCATATTGGTGAAGGAACCCCAGGGTCCCTTAATCGTAAAGAATCCATATTGGTGAAGGAAACCCAGGGTACCTCAACCACAGAAAATTCATATTGGTGAAGGAACCGTCAAGGTCCCTCAACCAAAGAAAATTCATATTGGTGAAGGAACCCCCATGGTCCCTCAATCGCAAAAAAATCATATTGGTGAAGGAACCCCTAGGGTCCCTCAATTGTAGAGAATCTATATTGTTGAAGGAACCCCCAGGGTCCCTCAATCGCAGAAAATTTATATTGGTGAAGGAACCCTTAAGGTCCCTCAACTACATAAAAATCATATTGGTGAAGGAACCCCGAGGGTCCCTCAATCGCGAAAAATTCATATTGGTGAAGGAACCCCCAGGGTCCCTCAACAATAGAAAATTCATATTGGTGAAGGAACACCAAGGGTACCTCAATTGCAGAGAATCCATATTGATGAAGGAACCCCGAGGGTCCCTCAACGATAGAAAATTCATATTAGTGAAGGAACTCCCAGGGTCCGTCAATGGAAAAAAATCCATATTAACGATGGAACCCCTAGGGTTCATCAATGGTAGAAAATTCATATTATGAAGTAACCCTCAAGGTCCCTCAATAATAGAAAATCCATATTCGTTGAGGAATCCCCTGGGACTCTCAACCTCCAGAAAACATTTGGTCACATAACCCTCAAGGTTCCCCTCCTTCAATTGTAAGAACACATTTGGGTGAAGAACCCTTAGGGTCCTCAACCAAAACCTTGGGCAAAGGACCCTCATAGTCCTCCCCCTCAACTTTTATAAAATAATCCAAGATGAGGGAGTGGATACGTTGAGTAACCCCTCATAATGAAAAGTCGTTCCTTAAAATAACAAAAGTACTAACACATAATTTCTTGTACATGTATCCTAGTTGAGCAAGCAGGGATCAAATAGGCCAGTTATGATCTCTTGGGAGTTTTGGCTAGGCGATTGAGGAATAAGGTTTATTGAGAGTAAGCTCAACCACTTAGCACTTTAGGATTAAGAGAATGCTAGTAGGAAGACCCCAGGAGTCACTCAAGACCACACACATCTCATACTTAGTCACAACTGAAGTGAGCAGCCAAAGGGATGCTCACAAGAAATAAACTTTTACAAAATGATTTTCTTAGAAGAGAGGGTCTTCAACACCCCTCTAAAGAAAAATGATTTTAGAGGAGAGAGATCCTCAAGGCCTCCCCCTCAAGATTGACAGTTTTGGAGGAGGAGGTCATCGAGGCCTCTTCTCTCGAGTTTACAAAGCTTGTACCACAAGTTACCGTTTCAAATGATATTTACCAAATCAGATATTTTATCATCTAACGTAGACATATTTTCTTTTTGACTTTGGTTTGCACCAAGTGGCACATGTCTTCGGGGACAGGCTGCTTCACACAGGTACGGATAAATGGTACACTGCAGACCTTGTACCTCACCAACCCTCTGATTTTTGGTGCCCAAATGTACCAACTCAGCCTAGTGACCAAGTATAAATAGGATCCCTGGTCAAGTTCATGATATGAGAGAAAAACTCAATAACACCGTTACTCTTTCAAAATTACACTAGAACCTCCTAGTATTCTCTCCCTGCTCTCTCTCCAGTGCAAAGTGCCTTGTTCTTTCACTCCTCACTGATAGCCATCATTCTCAGGAGTTCCTCTTGAGAAAAGTTACTATTATTATTGTGGAAGTTCATCTTCTTGTCGGGGGAAGTACCAGCTTGAGCTCCATTTTTACCAAAAGGAGAAGGTTTCATCAGATTCTAGTCCAGAAGTTCTTGAGAACCTTATAGACAGTGTCCATTGGAGTGGATCACGCCTCACCCTCTCTAGTTATTCATAGACCCCGGTCTCATTACCCTTCTATAATGCCCTTTTCTTTCGTTGGCACTTTCTTGGGGGTAAACCTATCGAGTTCATAGGTTTATAAGTCACCCACAATCTGTTCAAGTTTTGTTGATTCAAGCATACCTAAGGAGTTTAAAACGGTCACTTTTGCATCAAACCTACTCGGTAAAGATCTCAAAATTTTCTTTATCACCCGTTTGTCAAGTATCTTCTCTCCTAAGTTAATCTATGAGTTGAGAATATTAGACATCCTAGCGTAAAACTCAATAAACGACTCACTTTCTAACATCTTAATCGTTTCAAACTGTGTAGTGAGGTTTTGTATCTTAGATTCCCTAACCGTACTAGTTCCCTCATGAGTAAGTTCAAGTGTATCCCAAGCCTTTTCAAGTTTCACAAGTCATGATTCTATTATATTCTTTCGGTGTGACATGTGAGGAAATAACGTGCAAACCTTTATAGTTGTAAAGTGCAAGTCTATGTTTGGTTTTGACCCATGACTAAACGGGTTTCAAACTAGCGACCTCACCCTCTCGTGTGGCTGGTGGATGCCGACCCTTTTTAACTGCTAACCACACACACTCATCAATGGATTTTAAAGCACTTCTCATTTGCATTTCCCAATAAGCATAATTTGTGCCATAAAAAATAGGAGCATGAAAAGGTTCAAAACCTCCAAAATTCATCCCTAAGAACACAAGGGATCAAAAAAATAAAATATGTTTCTGGCTCTGGGCCCTTTTTCCTATGTGGAATGAGATTTAAGCATGACAAAAAAACAAGTTTCTTTTTATGAAAAAGCTTTTTCCAATTTTTTAACTGCCCCATATTGTGAACCGATTTTAACTTAACTAGATTTTATCTTGATCAATCCTAAACATACATCTGGTGATTAAAGTAAGGAAAATAATGCTTACAACACCAGATGTATGAGGAAACCATAAAGGGAAAAAAGCCTCGGACCGCCTAAGCCAGACAATCACTATGATGTGGAATTATAAGTAACAGACACAAATCTTATTCAACAACTCGATCCCCACGAGACTTGACGCTCTTCTAATCTTCAATTATTACTCCACAGTACCCATGTGAATCTTTCCATGACACCTATCCACAACAGTCACCTCCACGAATGCCTTGGTGTCCATCGATGTAGCTTGAAAAGTCGACAGAATCAGAACACGAACTCCTTCGCTTCTTCTCCGCAAAACCAAACAATGTTCTTCAAAGTGTAAAACAAACTCTAACAAGGTGCAACCAAAGATCACTATTGCATATGATAATGAAAACTCGGATCTATGAAACTCTAAGTATGTTTTGGACTTAGAAAACCTTATAAACATGTGCAAACCATGTACGGATTGTAAACTATTTTTCAAATTGCACACTTACGAAATTATGAGGATACCACGCCATAAATAATTTTCTTGAGGTAGTGGAGGCTCGCTTGAACGATATTAGATGTTTCTCAAATGAGATGGCTATGTCGTTCGAACGACATAGTGATCTCGCTTGAACGATTGCCAATGTCGTTTGAGTGACAGAGCGAAATAGAGTTTGTATAAAATATAAATCTAATCCATCCTTATCAGAATAAAATGAAGTGTAAACATTTCATAAAACTTTAAAAACATTTTAAAATTATTTCTTTAATAAAATAGCATTCTTAAACTATTTAAAATAAATTTCGAGTCCCATTAAAATTATGCATTCATGCTTGAGTGATCTCGGAATGCAATTTGATTTGAAGATGAAATATGCACCATAAAACTGACATGATTAATTCCTTGAAGCTTTGCCGCAACATTTTCAATAAACTTCAATATGTCATAGTCTGTGTGGCATCGTGACAATAAAAATCCACCTATGACTTCAAACTTATTTTGTTTGGAGAATAAGTCAAAAATATACAACAGACTCAATTGAAAATTTTGTTCTTACAAATGATCATGCTTAACAGGCACCTCAAGGGCCACTTCAGCAGCAAGTGGTGGCACCTGGCCAGGGATAGCAATTCCCAACTGCATGGGAGAGAGTTCATAATGCCTTTATGAAAGTCCACCCACTGGAGTTTCATGGGAGTTCTGATGTGGTAACATCTTGCCAATGGAATAAAGATATCTAAAGGCATTTACGTATATGTTCGAATTTACTGATACACAAAAGCAGATTCTGGTTACCTTCAAACTAGTAAGGGAAGCACTGTAATGGTGGGAATCAGTCACCACTATACAGGAGCGAGATGATATGACTATTTAGGAGTTTTGGGCGCGGTTTGACCGCAAGTACTTTCCTCCCACCGTTCAAACTAAAATGAGGTAAAAATTTCTTGACATTTCCCAGGAAGGTAAAAGTGTGGCAAAATACGAAGAGGAATTCATGCGCTTGGTTGACTTTGTGACTGATGATTTTAATACAGAGGCTAAGAAAGCAAAGAATTTTATAAAGGGGTTCACTTGGAGAATCCAACAAAATTTGTTAGGTAATCAAGCCTTGGTGACTTACTCAGATGTGGTCAATGCAGCCCAATTGCATTGTGCTGATTGATTCGTGCTAAATAATGCGTTTATTTCCCTTTATTTTTGCGTAATAAAGTAGTCTGACGCTCTCTAAACTCACTTTTTATACTCATTTACCGTATAACCTCAATTATTCACCGTTAATCGCTTGTGCAAGGTATATTTGAGTATTTATAGGGTTTACAATGCTAAGGATGAAGACTGGTTGCATTTCGGATGAAGGACAGACAAGTATGAACTTTCAAGGGCAAAATAGTAAATCGAGATGACTTATTTTGGACTTGGACAAAACACGGAAAATGTAGTCCTCGAATCAGGGGATGCAAGGGTTCAAACGACGAGTCAATCGGACTAAAAACGAAGAAGTTATGGTTGTGCGAAATTCAAAAACTAGAAAAAAGTCAAAGTCAAAGCCTCGGGTTATACTAGAAGTCAAAACCCGTGATCCAAAAATTATGAAAATATTATTTGTAGAGATATAAGCTATACAAAAATACCTGGGTTGAGGGTAGCTATGAAAATAATTAAATAATAATATTTGTTATACCCGAAGTCAACACTCGGGTTGTGGGTAGCTACTAAAATAATTAATTAAACTATTTAAATACCTACGGTTAACAAGATATGTTAGGAATAATAGGAAATGGTAATAAAATGCGACTTACTAATTTATGGGATAAACTTGAAATATCCTCTATGTATAGGATGAGTGCATGCCTATATTATGTTGATTGTGATATTATGTGTAATGTCATACCTAGCTAATTGCTCTCACAGAAGGTTACACGCAGTGGGTAATCATATCTTTGTGTGCCCGTCAGGGAGGATTTGTATTCGTGCCCCAGAAAATAGCACTTACGTTGTTATTACTTTGAGAGATGGTAGTGTATTAACGGTCATTTGGATACGTTATGTATGGACATCATTATTATGGTGTTAAGGATTATGTTCGCCTTTATTATGTGTTATCGTTTTATAGGTTGAGGTGTCACACCTAGCCTTAGTCCTTAATATGGTATGTGAGGTACGTAGGGGCAAGATATCAAAGTATGCATGCATCGCAAGTTGATTGTTTATATGTCGTATTCATGTATGTATGTATTAGATAATGTAATCTATACATATACATACACTTATGATAGTCTACTCTGTTTTTTGTTGTAGAAGTGATTATTGTGAATGTTTAAAATGTACTTCAAATATATGAACCTAAGTAGTTAAAATAATGAGAATAAAATGATTAAGAAAGTAAGATAATATTAACGTATCGTATGGGAGATACGAATGGGTTAAGAGATTTATATAAATTAATAAGTATTAATCGAGTGGTCTATAGTTGGTTAGGTGGGTAACTTAATTAGGAAGGAATATTAGAATACATTAGGCGTACACATTAAGTGAGAGGTGAGGACTTATGTGAGAGTACGCACATCTAACATGGATAATTACATTACTTATAATACAACATTTTAAGCACTTGTTGAATATTTTTAAAACGTTTTCGGGGCTATGACCCGAATCAACTCTATTTTTGCAAAACCTTTTAGGTGTCCAGTCATACGTACACCAGGGCTAGGAGATTCATTCTAGAGTTGACGTGTTGCAGTGTTGTGGATGTTTCAACCTCGATCTTAGACGTATCTATTATTCTTATCATCTAGATTATGATACAGTATTTCCAGTCGAGCGTGTTTGCCCGTTGTCTAGACTTTACTTTTGGTTTTTAGTATTGCCTTTATACTATCCCATTTGTCTCGGTATTACACTTGTCTTGTATGAAGATTTGGATTTGGGTGTGTTATTCGATCATTATTCTATTGAGTTTATTGTGGTCATTATTATTATTGTGGTTGTGTTATTCATTATTTTACTGTTTTATTATTATTATTCTTTGTTAATTAAAATTGACATTCGGCTTATTAGGATATTTAGTGATTAAGAAAAAAAAATGTTTTTTCGACAGTGATGTTAAGAATGGACCATTTATGAATCCTGTTTAATTGAATTTTAGACTGATAACCTAATATTTTAATTAGTGGGGTGTCTCAGAGAGATGGACTAGTACCAAATACGCTATGACGAGTTAGGACTCTTGCATGAAAAGATACTAAAAGATTTATACCATATAAAAGGGCATCATCATTTCATTGCACAATCGTTCAATAAGAATGTCAAGGACCACAATGTGTGAGAAGTCAACCTCGCTCTCAAAGAAATCGTAGAACCTATTTGAGATCCTAGAAGGAATTTCAATCCCATGTAGAGTGGGGCATACCTTGTGAATATAATCTTATTATGAGGTGTCTATATTCTCACTGATCTCGATAGAGAAGAAATGGCATGCCCGGCCAACCTAGATCGTCTCAAGAAGTTTTGTCACACTATGCAATTCTCACCTCCCGTCTTTTCAACAAAAAATATTCATTTTCTCCATTCATAAGAACTATATAGGACTTGATCCTCTCAAAATATATTTCAAACATTACAAACTTTTTCATCCATGCAGAGATACGTAGGAAGCCCATAAAGTAACTTTGGGTGTTGTCCTTTACCTTTCACAAAATGCTTATCTTTTCTTCCATCAAGAGACATAAGTCACTATAATCATTTCAATTAAACAAAATTATTATGTATACCTTCATGGTCCGTATAGATAGTGAAACATATATGATTCTTTCGTAAAGGCACCATAAGATATGATAAAATTGATATTTATTTCAGTACTTTTTATTCAAAATATAGACATTTACATGAAGCATCAACAATAAAATTTCCTAACCACCTACCAATAAGACAACCAAACCTTCAGTCATAATCATACCAAACAAATAATACTTCGTTAAAACTGACACTGAAATCTACACCAACAAACCCACATGAAACCAACACCTAAAGACCATGTAAAAGTATGAATTTTACTCATGTGCCCTAGTTCACTATCACCAAGTCCTCAACACTAAATTAATAACGAGCTAAATCTCTCCGCTTGACAGTGACCTGATATACCCTCAATCACATTAGTAAAAGTCCTTACACACTGGGATATAATGTAACGAGACAACTATACTCTCCTAAGCTTCCTGTAGAATATAATATATATACAGACTCGACCCTCTTCAGGTGATACCTTGCAAAACAATACATTCTACCCTCTAATAGAAAATACGATAGTCTCACTATAAAAATCCACTACCGCTCAAACCATCTCTAACTCGTCAATACTCAGTATAATAATATGATTTACCCTCATAACTCTTAAAAGGGACAAATCTAATCCATAATAAAAACATCATCTTAGTGTGCACACCCGATCCCCTGCAGGCGGCACCAAAGAGTTCCGCTACCCAACGGTAAATATATGCATAATAATAAGGCTGATACTACCAACACACCCACTAAACGCGACTCACATGCGAATTTTAGCGTTAAAAATCATATACAGTGGCGCACCCATGTCACCCAAAACTTACCCCATACTTATAAGGATAAAACAAAAAAAATTACCTCTATTTGCTAACTGTCTTGCCTGGTCGACATGTTCCTGAAGGTGATTCTCATGTCGGAATTGACTCAATAGTTGTTGTAATGGTTGTGCCTCTAGGACACCATCATGTAGTTTCGTCCTTCCTCACTTTGGGAAATCTCTCTTCATGTGGCCCGTCTCTACATAACCGAAACAACTGTTAGAAAACCCTTCCTGCCTTTGGCCCTAGACTTGTTATCCTCCCTAACTATTCACTTGGCCCTGGAGGCACTGAGGAATGGGATTCCACTATTGCGAATGATGACCTTTTTGGACCTATCTGAACCCTTCGCTCTCGGGTCTAAAACCTCCTAATCTAAATCTCTTAGTCGGATCCTCTACCGAGAATCCCACTCCTACTGCTATTGTATTCCACTGGCACCATTCCCACCTACCTTCCCAGTCTAACTGGTCTCACTTTCTCATTTGTTCCCCTTCATGTGGAAGCGTTGATCCTGATAGTGAAGTAGAGTGGCATTGACAGCCTAAGTGTACATCTCTAATGACGGATTACTCAACAAGTGTTGTCGGATTTTCCAGGCAAGTCCATCTATAAACTTTCTTACCTTTTTCTCTTCAGTGTTCACCTCGTCCTTCATAAAATTAGTTAAACGACTGAACTCGTCTTCGTATTCCGCTATGGTCCGGTCCTCCTAAGAGACATCGAGAAACTTATGCCGCATCTTTGTCTGAATAGCCGACGAAAAACACTTACGGTCAAATCGTACCCAAAACTCATCAATGGTCATCACATCTCTCTCGTTTGTTGTGGTTAGAGACTTCCACCACCGCAAAGTCGTGCCCATTTGCTTAAATGTCTCCAAGAACTGTTTATGAGTGTCACTGAACTCAACTATACGAAGGTGGCGCTGCATGTATTTCTTCCACTGACTGACCACGATTACATCTGAGCTAATCTAAAAATCTGGTGGGTGGCCCTTCTGAAATTCCTCTCTCACTCTCTGTCAATCGGATGGCCTGGGTGGGCCTCAACGACTGGTGCCACTGGCAACTATGGTTGAGTCTGCAAAAAATTTCGTGCCATTACGGTCATTGTCGTATTAACTGCCTATGCCATAATGTCGACCACTTCCACTTTTATAATGTTCCTCTGAGGGGCTTCCTTCCCAGTGTTCTCTCTTGTATGGCGGGTTCTCATCGGTGGCATCTGAAATGAGATTAAAGTTGGTATAAGCTCACAGTCAAGTACAAAATAATTAGGAGAAGAACGTAGATGCGTGTACGTAAGGAGGAATGCAAAAATCCTACAATAAAGCTCTATATCAAAGAACGCAATCCTGAAAAATAAAAAGCCGCACAGATCCTTAGGACACTAGAACCTTATGCTCTGATACCTTTTGTGAAACCCCTCTTATTAAAATAAAGGATGGTCATTCCTCTACCAAAATAAAACGTTGGTCTCATATGGCTCATTCTTAGCATCACTTTAAAAACATGATTAATTATTAACAACCTAATTACTTTAACAAGCATTGTCAAATTTTATCTTTTATTAACACGCAACAAGATTAACCAACCACAATAATCCCATACCCAGTAACGAATATAAATGAAACACTAAATAAAGTTTGAAACTAAAATAATTAAATAAAGTTCCCGAATAAACCATTGGGTATAAATCCCATAAATCAAATCCAACTGACTAAAGATAATCTGAAATACCAAAGTCTGAATAAAAGGGGCAACATTCCCAACAATACTATAATAGAGGACCTAATCTAGAATATCAATAATGGAATCGGCTACTCAGTATTCCTTCAAGCTTTCCACATTAGTTGCAACTACGTGTACCTGGAAAGAACAATTATTTTTGGCGTCCTTGTGGCTGGACACCTAAAGTATTGAAAATAGATTTGATATGATTCAGAGCCCAAAACCTTTAAAAACATATGCAAGTAATTAAGAAGATGTAAATAAATATGCAGTTAAACTTTCCATATTTAAGATAGTGTCGCACTCTCATGAGATTAATCCTCACCTCTCAACTATTGTGAACACATAATGCATACATCTTAACCTAGCTAGTTACATTGCCCCATCTAACTAGCCTTATTGGAAATGTCACTAGCACGCTACCCTAACTTGAGTATTGACTAACTTTCATTACCTAATTGGCTATGTCTCTCATTATCTTATTAAATCATTAATAAATTTATAACTTTACTCTAGTTATTTATCCACGTTCATCATTAATGTATTAAGCCCGTATACAATTTACAACACTATTATATACGATTATAAGACATGTCACACAAAGACACTATATACATATATATCAGTCGTAATATATGCAATCGAATTTCTGAATGTCCTCCACATCCTGAAAGCAAGCTTAATAGCATGCTATCGTGCACCAGGAATATCCACCACATTTTGGGCAACTGGGCTAGAATCCCACCACCGGACCCGAAAGTCACAAACGAATATTGGAGGTGGTCTTGGCCTTAAGTCCGTGGTCATAACCAAACCAAATTATTCCACGGTACTCCAACCTTACATCACACGGGCGTGCACAACACCTATGACCCTGGGGAACGGTACTACCTCTGTTGGGATTCGCCGGAGTGACCTCCCTCGGCGCACAACCTCCCTGATAGCATATCTGCTAGGATGGGTATGTTTCATATAAATATCATACATACAGATATTATTCAAAATCGTATACTCTCTCTCTCTCTCTCTCTCTCTCTCTATATATATATATATATATATATATATATATATATATATATATATATATATATATATATATATACTAAATCACAAAATTCGGAAAACCCTTGCCTATCTCTCAAAGCACTAGCCTATAAATCCCGAGTCTATCTCACGACTCTGATTTAATTAAATTCTCATTCATTAATTAAATACAATAGCAACACCCTCTTAAAATTCCCGAACTTACTCAACCAGCCCATCGTATAAATCATTCAAGTTTATCCATTAACCCCACTTCGATAAAACACCCAGGCTTAACCCAACCAACCAGTACATTTATTCTCGAGTTCATCTCACTAATTCGTTATCTAAACTTTCTCGTCAATTATTTCTCACTTATTTAATTATAATTATTCACTCATCCCTAGGCAATCTAATATTTTATAAATCACTCGAGTAAGTTCAATCTTGGACCCACCTAAAAAATCGAAGTCCCAAAACAAACACCATAAACTTGCCTGATTTCAGCTTTGATTGATCGCTCGATTGACATCCCTCGATCAACATCTGCCCAAAATTCTTCCCCAAATTCGTTTTCGTCAATGTTTAACCCACTACACCTCCATAGATTTTACCCAACTTTCAAGTTAATTAAACCACACATTTATAAACCTTTCTGAACAGATTCTAAACATAAATATCATCCAAGTATCAACGATTATCTAATATCATCAATAAATTTCATGTTATGGTTGCCTCACCCACCTAACCCTTATAGTTTAACCCTAAAATCCCAATATTAGGTTATTAGCCTACATTAATATCCTACCTTAACCCAAAAATAGCCCCCTAAACCCAAAAATAGCCCCCTAAACCCAATTAGACTATTATGTTAGTCTAAAAAGCCCTCGGAACCCAATTAATGCCCCGGGCTACTCAATTATGACTATTTCCACCTATTCGGATCAACCGTGCACTCAAAAACACCATCCGAGTCACTAAACATAAATATCCTATCTCAAACCAAAAATAGCCCGCACTAGTGCCCTAGTTGAGATACCGTCAATTCCCTCATTTATACTCACATACGATGCACTACAATGACTTAATTAAATTTACTTAATCACTCTAGTAATTTCACACGTAAGTATTAATCATGTTCTCACTCATTAATATTTATAGATTACATAGTATATTACCACTTCAATTAAATTACTTCATATATGAAATTTAAATGCTAAAATAAATTACTCAATATTACTGGGTGTTACAAAGAAGTTTGACTATTTTGTGATGGATCATAAGCACACACGCAGTCAGTTTGGTGATTGTGTATACTTCTGTAAGTTCCAAGATGGGAATTTGTTTATTTTCTCTTATATGTGGATGATATGAAGATTGCATCTAAGAGCAAGGTGGATATCGATAGCCTCAAGACTCAGTTAAGTTTAAATTTCTAGATGAAGGATCTTGGAGACACCAAGAAAATTCTTTCGATGAAGATCAATTGAGACAAAGTAAAGGGCACAGTCAGTTTGACATGGACTCAGTAATTGAATAAAGTACTTCAAAGGTTTAGCATCGATGACAAGTCTAAACCTGTAAGTACACTGTTGGCTCCACATTTCAAGTTGAGTGTGTTGATGTCATTACGCACCGATAATAAGAAGCAGTAGATGGATCATGTTCCATATGCAAATTTAGTTGGTGCCTTAATGTATGCAATGGTGTGTACTAGACCAGACATTTCACATGCAGTGAGCATAGTGAGTTGTTACATGAACAATCAAGGGAAAGGACACGGGTAGGCAGTGAAGTGGATACTACGGTATATTCAAGGTACTGTGAATGTCAATTTAAAGTTTGAGAGAGACAAGATAATTGGTAATAATCTAGTTGGATACATGGATTTTGATTATGCTGGAGATCTTGACAAGCGTCGAGCTACTACTGGTTATGTGTTGACTATGGCAGGAGGACCGGTGAGTTGGAGATCAACTATACAGTCGACAGTGGATTTGTCAACAAAAGAGGCAGAGTATATGGTTGTATCAGAAACTTTCAAGAAAGCCATTTAACTTCATGGTTTGATTGATGGCTTGGGTATTGTTCAGGAAAACGTGGCGGTTTTCTGCTATAGTCAGAGTGCCATCTATTTGGCAAAGAACCAGGTTCATCATTCTCACACCAAGCATATTTATGTTGGTTTTTACTTAATTCAAGAAATTATAGATGAAGGGGACATTATACTCCAGAAAATCAGGACTCCAGATAATCCTGCAAATATGCTAACAAAAGTGGTTACATGGATTAAGTTTCGACACTTTTTGGACCTGATCAACATCTCTTGAGCTCGTGGTGCTTAAGGGCGCATGTGGGGCAGCGTTGATTGGTGAACTCTTGCCAAGGTGGAGATTGTTGGTCTGTGACAAGACTCCACCATTTGGTAGAGTATTTGGTTTGTGATAAGACTCCATCCATTTGGTGGACTACTTTTGCTCCATTAGATTTTCCCTCGGTGGAAATCAACAAGGCCATTTATGTGCCCATTATTTCTCTTACCTGTCTATAAATAATACCATATGTATTGATATCAAAGCACACTAGAAAATATGAGAGAAACAAAAGCACACATAGAGTTTTTGTTTCAGAGATAATTCTATGAGCAAGAGTATTTTTTAATTCTCCTCTTCTGATAATACAATTCGTCTGTTCCCGTAGACGTAGGCAAATTGCTGAACCATGTAAATCTCTTGTTATTGTCTGTGATAGATTGCGGTTTTGATTTTTAGATTATTACTGGAAGGAACAGATAGTAGATCCTATAATCGAAGAAATCGATCCATTTAGTGATTCATATTTATAATCATAAGCAAGAATATGGGGCCTCGAAGCAAAATATGAGATCAAAGAGTTTTCATCACCCTTTGTGCAGTTTTGGGTGAAAATAAATGATAGTTGATTGTTCACAAAACGAAGATAAGAAGAATTTAGAATATTATAGGTCGCTTGTTTTCAAAATTCTAACTTAAGAGGTACTAAATAGTGTTTTTTAAACTTAAGAGGCTAATGCCTATAAGTGCTTCTGTATGGTTAGGAAGTAAAAATAACATATGAACTAAATAGTGAATCTAAATTTGTCTAAATACATTCATTAAGACATAAAAATAGACATTCTTTTCAAATTCGTATTTCAGACTTTAGACTTCAAATTCAGATTCAGAAAAGAAAAAAACAAATGAAGCCTCAAGTAAAATTTACTAAACACACATTTTTACTAGTGTAATTATAATCAGGAAATGTCTAAAGCATACCTCAATTAACGGATCTTACAAACACACCAATTTTTTTATAATAGTAAAAAAAAAAAAATTCAACCAAACTTGGTGGAAACGATCTTCGTAATGAGGAAATCATTTATAAAGAAAGTTAATAAAAAATTTCAAGTAGGAAGTGGGTGAGATGATTATAAAAAAGGGAGTTTTTTACATGACCCCTGAGATAATGCCATATTTTGACTTAACCCCCTCAAAGTTGAAAAATTAGATATAACCTCCTATATTTTAACACCGTTACTTTTTTGTTATAAAACCCTCACTAAGTTATATTTTGACTTACCCCATTATTTTTTTGGATGAAAATACCCTCTTCTTCATCATCTTCTTCTGGTGTACTTGTTTTGTTGGTTGGATGGTAGATTAATGGATGGTGGGTCAATGTTGACGGTGTATTTGGGGAAGATTATGAAGAAGATTGTATTTTTGTCAAAACAATACATGGAGTAAGTCAAAATATACATTAGTTTGAGTTTTTTAACGAAAAAGTAAAGGAATTAAATACAAGAGGTTATGTCGAATTTTTTTAACTTTGAGGGAGTTAAGTCAAAATATGACATTATCTCAGAGGGAGGGTTAAGAAAACAAATCCTAAAAAAATAACGGTAGAATATGCACTTATTTTTTAAATTTGCATTTCACTGGGGTTGAATTTTTTGATGATATTTTTTTGTAGATGGTTTATTCAGTATTGAGGTCATTTCCATCCAATTTGATTAAAAATAATTTTTTTTACTATTTAGTCCGCTTAAGAGACTTTTCATAATTATAATATACTATGTTATAAAAAATTGTAACTCGATAATGATTTAAAGAACATTTTCATTATTTCAAATCTAAGCAACACACAATTCATCATTTGCTAATTTATTTGACTTATGCCTCAAAATTCCTGATGTCCCTTAGCCTTTTTCTTATCATGTAATGCCTTTTCTAGCTTTGATCATAATAAAATCCAATTTCGATGAGAAGCATCTCATATAGAGAGAGGTTTCCAACACCTAAAGGATTGGCAGAGCATGGGCCAAGGCAGAATAAGAGACAAAAAGAGAAAGAGAAATGCATATTAGTCATGAAAAATATGACACGGTAAAAATACACTCATAACATCAAGAGATATAGAAAAAGCAAGACTTAATAGGTGAGAAAAGTTAATAATGTTGTGAATAAAATTCCTAATATGTTCTTAACCAACATATTAGATTATCAAGAATAAATACTAAAATAATGTTGGAACTATGTACTTGAATTCATAGGAGTAAATAAGACTTCGGGGTTAGAGGTCTTCCACACACTAATCCCTCTCTCTCTATGAGTTATCTCTTAGTGATGGGAAATAAGGAGGAGATTATGTGAGTCAATTAGCTTTGGGGACCAGAAACCTTCTTTATATACGCATATAATTAAAACCTTATAAATTCCAATTAGGTGACTCTTGAGTAGTCGATAGATTACTCTTGGGTAACCACACATTACAAAGCTCATACTTATTTTAGAAGTCTTATCGAGCTCTACTAATTAGATCACTTAATTATCCCAATCAGAATAGAAGCGTAAATATAATTGCCACTTAACATGTAAGCCCGCATTAGAATATTAAAAAATATCCCAACAATCTCCCACTTGGGCTACATATTAACTCTGAAGGCAATTATATTCGAAAACCTTCGGTGCGCACCATATTTGTTATCTATTCTTAAATCATCTCCTGAATCAATCTGGTCCAACTCTTATACTATTAAAAAGCGACCTTTGTTACATTTATTTCATAACTTGAACCATCAATGATCACATACCAAATGTATTCAACGACATAGATCAAGTATGTATGTTTGGATGGAAATTACATGCAACATGATATTAGACATGCCTATTTTCAATTGGTCCTTACTTTATTGTATAGTGATATCAAACCTTAGTCTTTTAAACTTTATGTTATACCACAACTAAAAGGTAAGACATTCAGAGTAAACAATGAAAATACCATCAAATTTATTTTGCAGAAAACTGAAACATACATAAAGTATCCCAATAGTGTCACAGAAAAGAACATTATATCGAGGAAAAACTCCCACTAAAAATGCATATCATAAAATAAAACAACACCCATATGAGCAGTGTGCTCATGAAAGACCTTGGGTGATAAGACTTTAGTAAGGGGATCCGCGAGCATCGAGTTTATTCTTATATGTTCAATAGACACTATCTTACTTTGAACTCTCTACTTAACAACAAGAAACTTAATGTCTATGTGCTTGGACTTTGACAATCTTTTGTTGTTATTCGAATATAGAACTGATAAGTTATTTTCACAATGTATCTTTAGCTATCTTTCAATACTATCCACAATTCGCAGCGTATGGACAAAATTTTGTAGCCATATCACATGATTTGTTGCCTCATATCAAGCTATTAACTCCGCTGCCCTAGTGGAAGGTCCAATGAGTAACTACTTAGCACCACTCTAGGAAATAACACCTCCACACAACATGTAAACATAACCAGAAGTGGATCTCTTAGTGTCTTGGAAACCTGCAAGATCGCCGTCAGAATACCCAATGATCTCCAAATTATGTGACTTCTGACAGATGAGCATGTAATCCATTATTCTCTGTAAATACCTCATAACCCATTTTCCTGCTTTCCAAAGATCCATCCCAGGATTACTCAAATATTTGACTAACATCCCCACTATGTATGTTAAATATGGACGCGTACATACTTGAGCATACATAAGACTCCCTACAGCTGAAGTATAAAGAACCTTTTTCATTTCTTGTAATATTCATACTCCAATTAAGAAACCCTAATTCTCATTTAATCCCTCCTAGAATGTATAAACTCAAAAATATCCAAAAGAATGATTAAACTACTCTACAAAACCAATAAATTGGCTAAATTAACTAAGTATCCTTAAAGTTTTATTAATTGCAAATTATACCCTGAATATTTCAAACTACTATAACTTAACCTATACTTAACCCCTTGACCTAAACTTTATATCAAATTGACCCTCTAGACTTCAACTAACTAAAAAGTATAATTCCAGCCCCTACAACTTCTTCAAATTATAAATATGCCCCAAAACAATAACAAAATTACACTTTTAAAGCTATATAAGTATATACCTTATCAACCATGGAGTAAAACCTAAATATTTAACATTTACATAAACCCCCTACCCACACCAGCCTCCACCTAAGCTAACAATGCCAAAAATCATATGTTTGAACCATGAAAACATGTGAGGTGCTAGTAACCATGCATTTATCCTTTCAAAACCTAGACAATTCCACCTCCCAATTACACCAATCAGACCTTCTACTCCTACACTATAAAAAGCCCATGAACTAATCGTTACCACTTCAGTCTATCAAAAATAAAAAATTTCCTCTCAAATCAGGTAACTTATCATTTTATGATTTAAAATTCACTTTTTCATTACCAACTGATTTTTGTGTTGATATTATGTTTATATCAATCAAAACAGTAAGAATTTTACGCGTAAAACAGTCCCAAGGTGAAGAAACATGAAAAATCCACAATTAAAGCTTGAGATTTGATTGTGAACTTTGATATATTGATTATAAATTAGGTTTGAATCTAGGAAATGATTCATTCGGACCTTAGGAACTCTAGTTCAATTATCAAATCCCACGAATTTAAACAAGCTTCAATTGCTCGAAGGAGTTTTTTGTTTCAAAAAACTCAAAACTTCGAATTCTCCTCACACAAAGCACCTTAAGCCTTGAAATTAAAACCAAACTCTTCCTTAATAAAGTAGAAACACAACCATGTTCATAAAAACGCATGCAATACTCAGAAAAGCTTCAAATGTTAGGTTAAAATTTCTGAAGAACACACAGTTATATAACTCAAAGTATAGTGCATCTCGATCCATAAAACTCATATATTTGATTCCTTGTGAAAAATTAGGTTGAGTTTGTTCATAAATCATCTTAAATGGTATAGAAATGAAGAAGATATCTCAGGTCAAACATTTCAAACCCTAAAGTCAACCATCGAGAGGTTGAAGATGAACTATTTGATGTGAAACATTGACCACGCGCGTGAGGGTGCGTGACTAATAAAAAAATTTAAACTTTTTTCAAATATTTTTAGTTTATTTTTCTAGTCAAAATGGTATTAGATAAGGCTATGTTTGGTCAAACCTAGCCAAATTTATAGAAAAATAGGATTTTAAGTTTGAAATATTTTTTTAAATTACAAATTAACCCATCTTGACCTTTTCAACTTATAAATTTTAATCGTAAACTTTTTTTATAAGTACTTTAAAGTATTTAAGTCAAAAAGTATCCGACACCCAAGTTCATATTTGACCATAAAGTTCTAAATCAATTACAATTTAGCCCCCTAAACTTTAAAATACACTATTTTATTATAAACTAACCAAAACCAACCTCATTTTTAGTAATACTTATTCACCCAAATATTTTTATACAGATAACCAAGTACCAGATCCTCACGATATCCTCTTTTGATCCTTAAGTAAGAAAAACACTTATCAACTAGCTTTTGTTTACCTCTTTGAGAGTAAATTTTGTGTACTTGTTCAACTACTATTGATATCATTTCATGATAGACCTGATTGATTCTAAGTATGCGTAGAAATTACCATACTCATATGTTATTATATCACTGATTGTTTTAATTATGATATCGGATCAAGTTGAGCCCTTCTCATCTAATAACATATATCAGAACAATTTGTTGTAACAATTCAGTTCACCTTGCATCTTTGACATATACTCACGGGAGAACATCTTTTTATATTTATCTAGTGGATAGTATTTTTTTTAGATGTAGATTTTGCCCTTATTTTATGTACCCTCCATTTCTTCTTGTACATGTAAAGGGCTTTCTTATATTAATGAAAAAATCATTTTGTCTTCATACTATTTATATTTTTGTCTTGCCTCTGTGTTACTTGGCATCAGTTTACTATGGGTTGCTCTCTTTTCTGTGAGAACATTAGTTTATTGAACTGCCCCATAGTCTGTGGGGTACTTGAACATAATTTGAGCAAGTTATCATTTTTGAGGCATGCCCCTCTAGCGTGGGGTACTTGTTATATATACATTTTTAGGGAACAACTTGGAGGAGGTTAACCCCTTCTCCCTCCCAAATAATCAAAGGATAACTATCAAAATGGAAATAAGTAAAGAGAATAACTATTTTTTCAATTAAACTGCCCCTAGTCTATGGGGTCCTTGTTCCACATTTTACTTGGGAACTTTTTAAACTATAAGGAAAAAATCTTGGGGGTGGGGATGTACCCCCTTCTACACATTCTTATGAAGTCAAGGAAATAATTCTTTAGAATCTAAGTTATAACTTGTTCTTAGATTATAGATTTTTACAAAAATAATAAAAAAAAACTTTTTATATTATTATTAGGAGGGCAACCTCCTGATAGTCTATGGGATATTTGAACTATTGTGTATGTAGTAACTTTGCTCACTATACTTTACCTTTGGGATATATGTACCCCCCCCCCCCCCGGTATAATGAGTAAAGTTCCTCGTGTTATTCATCCTCTTCTAAATTTTGAGATTTCAAAACCTATTCGGTCTATTGTAGGGTTCCACTACATGTTTTTTAAAAACATTAATCTGGATACACCCACTTCACAACTTATTAGTGAGCGCGTACTCATAGTCTATTAGTAACCCATGCAGTAAATAAATCATGCACAAATTATCAAATATTGGTCAAAATAACTAGTATTCATTTTCTTTCACTATAGTGAGTGTTTGTATTGTTTACAAATATTGTGCTCATGATTCACTTTATGAGAAAAACATTTATGTGCTAGAGCAAGTTGTTCAAAGTTTCAAAAGAAATTACACTTGGAAAGAACTAGGCACAATACTTCTTTAACCACTTACAGTTGATGGATTGGAGCCATTCACTCTCAGGCTCGAATATTTGGCAGTAACCTCACTTGCCTACCCCTCTTACCAAAAAGGGGACTTCCCAATTCGACTTGAGTTTAGACGCTGGCATGGTCCGCAGATGGATTTGCTACAAAACCTAGTATTTTCCTGCTATTATCCCAACTGCGCATTTTTAGGGGTTCATCTTCATCTTATACTTGCGGCATCTTTCGAACACCCGCCTCAGATATTGGATGTGCCTGGTTTACTTCTTTGACTTTACCACTAGATTATCCGCATAAAATTCTAATATGTCATGAAATATGTCCATCTTAATATGCTGATACATGGCACTCGCATTCTTTCTAGCTCAAATATCTTCATACTTCCTTATCTTATCTCTAACTGTGTAACTATGGGGGACCTCTAATCATCGGGCTCATCACATGGAAATAAGGACTTTACCGTGGTTAGCATTGTTCTTCGACGTACTGTGATGGTGTCGTTTTACTCTTCCATCTCTACATTTTGCGCTATAGTGGACAACGCATCAGGGTGTATGTTCATTGTTTGAGCATGCCTATCAATTGTCACTTTTAATAATTAACTGAGCAATCATTGAATAATTGATCAATACGGGCTAGGTTCGCGTGATTGAGAGAAAACTCTCCACTAACTTATGTCACTACCAAGTTAGAGTTCCCTAAAATGTACAACACCTTGATCCCTCCTCCTCAATGCTTCTAACAAATCTAAGATGAGAGACTTATATTCTAATTCATTGTTTGAGCACTTAAAGTTTCATTATTATTCATTTTAAAAGCATCAGTAATAACTAGGAAGTAGACTGTTGTGTTATCTCACAAAATTTCTACTTGGCTTATGGTCTTAGATGATTGAGAGCCAGAGTTTAGCTACATACGTATGAGTGTCACTTTAATTGTGTGCTTAGCTGGTTACTTATTCCCTAAAGGTTTTGGGATTGACATTTATATTTGGTTTTACTGATGGCTTATTAATTCTATACACCCTTTGAAATCTGATAAGTATGGTATTATCAGCTTTAAACTCTTTGACTTTCTTATGTAAAGTATACAAACATCTGAACTCTCTACATATAATCCACCTATCATTTATAAAAATATTTATTATAAAATTGGTAAAGCCTTCTTAACATATTTATGCTAATTCCTTTTTCCTCCAGATGGACCGAGAAAAAAAGGATAGTCTTTCTTCCCCTTTTGAGACACAAACAAGTCACATGTTTGCGTATGTGACTATTTGGGCAGAGACTAAGCCAGATGGAATCAAGGAGTGGCACATTTCAATTTTCTACTTTATAGTTCGAGTTGACAAAGTAAATGTAATTCACCCATGCGGTGGTAATATACTATGTGTACCGTTTTAATAATGAATAAAGTTATGTTTTCTACCTTAACGTTAATTCATTTCTTTATATATACTCTCTTGTACATTCATACCAAAACGCAAGGTGCGATAAGTTGGTATCAGAGCATGTTTTAAATTTAACATTTTGTCGTGTTAACATTCTATAATGGAAATGTTTATAAGATATTAATTATTTTATCTTTTCATAACTCATTTGATCACTATTACATAATAAATTTTGTTTTATAGCTCGATACTTGGGACTCATTTTTATTTAACATGGACATTGTACCAATAAATCTTTGGGAGAATACAGTCAGAGAAGAGTCACTTACAAGGCTCAGAGAAATTATCCTCACTGTAGATGAAGACTGGAGAGGCTCAATTAGTGATGTAAATCAACTGGTATTGACCAACAGTGTTTTAGAAGAAGTTCAAGTTATGAGGAAAATAAATAATTATGTTGAGGATATAGTCATACTCCAGGAGGCCATAAATCTTACTCTAGTTGATGTACCACCAACTCCACGACTGTATCCTGACGTTACAACAAATGGTGAACTTGTAGTTGGTTTATCGTCTGATACAAGTGATTCTATTGATGATGATCGACCCGATGACTACTTTGATGTTCCAGATTCTGACTCTTCCGAGAATTATGTTTCTGTTCTTGCTTTAGGAAAATCCAAAATTAAAAAAAAAATCATACCTCCTAATGTGATATAATAAAATAAAATATTGTATATAATGTTCCCTACTAATCTTTAGGAGCTTGACTAACTTTTAACTAATGTAGAGTAAGTACTAATATGACATATGACTCTATTGTACCATAGAACTCTATATTTGTACAATGTAGTAGGCTTATGATATATTCGTATTTTATATTCTTATTTATTATTGTGGCTATTCTATTATATTTTAGGATGGTCGGTACTCGAATTCCCTCCACTAGAACTGAAACTAAATAGTTTCACACTGAAGGAATCATGCGATGTCCTCAGGAATCGACATCTTTAGCCTGACAACAACAAATTCCTCGCCTATCTCCAGAGGAAATTTTAGAAGAAATCCGTATAATTAATGTCCTCAAAGAATTTTTTAGACAACGACCTCCGTCATTCCTTGGAAATCTAGGTGCCGGTGAAGCTGAGAAATGGATGCAGAAGATTGTGAAAAATGTGAATGGAGTAGATATAGCTGCCAATCTCTGAGTAATTATTGCATCTTATATGTTCGAAGGTGAAGTAGATTTCTCTTGGCAAGAGGTGTCACGTAACTAGAATGTTGTTACTTTTATTTGGGAGCAATTTGAAGAAATCTTCTTCAAAAAGTATTTTCCCGAAGCTCAACGGGATTAACGAATTGTAGATTTCTTAAAATTACAACAAGCAAACCTATTTGTAGCTCAGTATGAAGCCAAACTTATCGAGTTATCCTATTAGTCCATTGAGTATGTGGATACCGAAATAAATAAATGCAAGCAATTTAAAATAGGACAACATTTAAGGATAAAGAATTATATTGCGTATTTATAAATCTGTGAGTATTCTCAACTTATCGATGTTGCAGCAATTATGAAACAAAATTCTTCTCCGTGGTACGATCGTTTCCCCCTGTTACTAGAAATAATCATGTTATTAGGACCTTATGACACGACCACAAATGTGTCTAGTGTGCGTGCTATTTAGGCTTAAGTGCAAGTCTGTCGCTCAAGTAATAATTCGATAAGTCGGGTATCGATCCTCAGGGAAATAGGACGAACGGAGTCATAATGACTTTGGAAAGACGAAGGTAACCTAAGTTTGACTTCTAAAAAGAATGAAAAGGTGATTTAAATTGGGAAACAACTACAACTAGATGTAATTTTTGAAAAAAGATTAATTAATGGAATTATGAAAAAAATGAAATGCAACTACTCTAAATTAATGAAAAGACTGTTGATGATTTAACTAAAACTTTACTTACGAGATGATAAAGATAGGTCGGCTTACAATCCCCCCACACCCTAGTAATTCACTTCGCATGATACTAGATTCATAATTAAAGCTTAAAATGAATCCGGTTTTTTAATGCTCCTAAGTATTACATATATGAGGGATTATAGCCCGCACAGTATGTAAGCAAAGGATGAATCAAAACCCATCCTTTAACACTCCTAAGTATTATATATATGAGGGATCGTAGTCCGCACGGTATATAAGCAAAGGATGTATTAAAGCAATATCGTATTGACTACGCTAAAGTTCTTCTAAGGTTTTAATTCCAACTTCTATTTCCACTATCGTGAATTACATCGGGTGGGGTTCATGCACCCCGACCCTTGAAAACTTAGCCGGACATATTAAAACTAGAAGAAAGCATGATTTGAATGAAAGAAAACATTTTTTCTAATGAATGAAGATGAAGAATAATGATTACTTACTAAGGAGTTAACTACTGCAATAATGAAAGCAAGAATTAGAATAGAATTACTTGAATTGCAAAACTGGAATCAAAACTAGGGTTTCTTGTTGTTCTTTTTCTTTAAACTAATTACAAAGCTTCTCTAACAATTTTTGAAGCCTCCTTTTTTCGTCTGGGAGGTGTTTTAAATTTATACTCTACGATTTTTAAGAGTTTCAACCATACAAGACTCTTATTTTACAAGTGGATAAGTCCAGATTTTTGACACCCGAACCGATCCTACTAAGGTGATTTGGTTCAGTTCCATCTATGACAGAAGTTTTTCCTTGAACGGGTTCAGTTCGTGTTTCCTTCTATTCGGTTCAGTTCCAACTTTTCGTGTTTCATAGGAAGTTATTCCAGTATAGGATCGATTTGTTTTTTTTCCTCTTCGATTCGGTTCCATCTCTTAGTTCTTCACAAGAAGTTTCTCAGGATAGGATCAGTTCGTTTTCCAACCCATTCGGTTCGGTTCCATCTTTTCAGGAACTTTTCCTCCTTGTATTTTTGAAGATTTGTAACTTTTGGTCTGGAACTCGGATTAGGATTCCGATCCTTCCTTGTGCACTGAATACCAGCAAAATAGATAGGAAATACAAAAAACTCGAAGTACTAGTTAGGAAATATCTTTATCAATGATATGAGATAAATCCACTCGAAATACACTTTGCAGAGCGATAAAAGCCTTTAAATTAAGGGGATAAATGTAAAGAATTTATGCCTAATAAAACCCCCCTTACTTAGAACTTTGATTGTCCCAAGAAATGTAAAAGAATCAAGGCATGGTCCAACTCTAAAATAGGATAGAATACCTCTTTCGCGGGCGAACGATTGCAGTTAGCATATACAACAAGCCTTTAAACCCCTAGGTTACCCTAGTAGGACGAGTTGTGTCTCGTGAGGGTTTGTAGCAAATATACCCATAAAATTCAACTCAAAGAAAACAAAATACGCAAAAATTGTATAATTCAAACGTTTCCAGAAAATAACCATCATCAATTCATGTTCAAGAGTCTCAAATCATAGTGCGAGTGTACGAAGCCAGAAATTTAACCGTGGATTTCCACTGATTGACCATTACGTTACTTATCCAAAAATTCATTTTGATTTCAAAATCTCACGGGATGCTCTTACAAACGAATCACTCGGAATGTGGCTATGTTCTCTCGGTGTGCGTGATTTATAGGAGTAAATGTATTGGAACCAAGTTCACGCACACAAATAGAAAGACGAAAATTTTATGGTAATTGGATCTCATCATCGGGTTATGGATTTAGAAAATGGGAACATTGCCTCTAATTGTATCTCTTATCTCTTTTATTATCTTTTTGTGTTTTTGCTCTCCACGCGGTAACCAATTTTGCAATTTGGACTCACTTAGGACTTTCTTGGGTTTAAAGTGTAATGGGTACAAGGAAATAGGTTTGGGAAATTTGGAATTGGAAACTATTATTAAGACATCCATTAGTTCTTTTCCGGGCTTTTTCTCATCTTTTCTGATTTTTCTATTTTTTCTATTTTTACGCTTTTCTTTTCTTGTTATTTTTGTTGAGCACTTCTATTCTTTCTCCCCTTTTATGCATTTTCCGGGCTTAGTTTTTGGCCTTTATCACTTTTCACAATTTCGGGCCAATTGGGGTTTTTCGGGTTGTCAAATGAGAGGGAAAAATTTATTCGTCTCAATTTTGGGTTGCAAAAAGGGATGAATATTTTTCATGACTTTTTCTGGCCAATTCTTTTGGGTGATAAAAGGGGGCCTACTTCATTGTCTGAAATACTAATTGCGTTACCATATGGGTATCGAGATTAATTTAGTTTAGAGATCCATTTGGCATATTTTTCAAGGCAATATCACACACATTTTCCATAACCGATCAAAGTGAAAGAATTAAGATCCTCGACGACTTATTAGAGCACTGAAATGAACATTGAGTTAACAATCAACTCGAATTGATTTAAAAACCCACAATAGGGAAAGGTTCGAATCTCACCGGGTTTGTTAATCTCCACATTTATTCCCTAAGTCATCTATGTTTGCTCAATTTCCTTATTTGGTCAATTTCGGCTTTGCGTATTATGTTTTTACAATTTGAGACTTTAAACAAAATTTAATGATATTTTTGAAAATTTTGAATTCCAATTTTTATTTATTTTGAAGAAAAATGTTTTTGGATTTTTTAAAATTTATGATTTTTTTAAATTTCTGGGCATTTTTTGAAAATTTGTGAAGTTTTAGAAAGACACACTTGTGACCCCCCCTAACTTAAGCATTGTCCTCAAGCAAAAATGACTAAAATCTAACTCAAAGCGAATGAAAAGCGTGAATAAATAAAACGAACAAATGTAATAGAAATGCATATATTTATAGAGAAAGAGAACATGTGTTATAAGGGAGAGGGAGAAAACACACAACCAACATTTTTAACAAACACGAACAAGACACAACCAACAAAAACAAGTAGCAACAGAAGACATGGGCTTCACTGGGGAGGTGGATTGGAGGGTTCGGGTGCGCTGGGATCATACGGATCATAGAAGAAGGTTGGAGGGGTCCACTAAAGTTGAGATCATACAAATGAGTTTGGAGGCGATGCATCATGCTCGGGTCCCTTCGGTAGGCCTCTTGATCCTGTTTGTATTGTGTGAAGAAACCATCAAAATGGGTTTCCACCGCCGAAAGGCGCCTATCAAAATCTGCACTCGAGGGCTCAAAATCTGAGTCGTCGTATTTGTCGTACTCTGTCACACCCGCCTAATTTTGGCGTCGGCTGCCACCAAAACTAAGTCGGGCGTGAGTAAATAAAATACCATTCTTAGCGTGAAACAGATATGAGACATAAATAAACTAGTCCATAAGATACATGATTGAATTAAACTCAAATGCTCATAAACAACTAAGCGATAAAAGATACATCACATGCTAACTCCAAAAATCCATTCTCCAATGATGGTTAATTAAAAATCTGAATAAAGATCCAACTCCAAATAACTGAATTAAATCCCATAACAACTTTGGAACTGAATGGCCCAATAACTCTCTAAACTGAGTCTCATAATGAAATACGACTAAAAGGAAAGTCTAAGCTAAAACAAAACAACAAAGTAAATCCGCTCTAGCTGCACCTCCAAATGATAATCTCCAAAAATCTTATGCAGCTTCTCCAATTCTAATTCTGAAAAAGATTAGTCAACGCATGGGTTAGAGCCAAAGTCCCGAGCAAGAATACACACTACTCCCCTTGAATCCAGACAATAGCATTATATACAATAAATATCACAATAGAATATTTTAAATTAAACGGGATGATTAAACGCGATAAATATAAATCACTAACTACCCGCAGAAATCCCCATTTATAAAGGCACACCAATATGATTTTAAATTCCCAAGTCCCATGGAGTTAATCTTTTATTAATTAACCCAAATTATCAAATTTCTCAATTATATATGTTCTTACTTCAATAATTATTAGGTATGGCGGTCCTCCCGCCTCGGGTGATAATTCACCAAAATTCATTATAGCGGTCCTCCCGACTCGGGTGATTTCTCCACCAAAATACACATCCCCTCATCAAAACGTTGGCTGGCCCGTTTAAACTGTCGGCCCTCGCTGATTATGTCGCTAATATATTTTAATACCCGTCTTGTTATCTTAGGTATTAGTTCTCAATTTCTCAATTTCTCAATTCACAATTTATAAACACCCCACCCTTTAATCGATGTGAGATCCTCAAAATACCCCTTAGTCACATACCTAAGGGTCCCCAAGTTATCAATACGTCCTAACCTATGTATAGGAGGATTTTCTGTCATAAATCATAACCTAGTCTTATACCTAGACTAGCGTAACGACAATAAAGTAATAAAAATCATTCCACCCCCAACACAATAAAAACGTGATAATTTTCCCTCACTAGTCCCATTCCTATAAAGCATTCTAAAATATAGGGAGAGCAATAATAGCCAACAACCCGTCGTCACAATGATATTTAATAATACTAACAAGTCATACCAAAAAGAATAATTAGTCAACGTATAAAACTGCGCATGATAGTCCAATTCAATTAAATCTTTAATTTAATTATCACAACGTCAACAATACCCAAATAATCTCATTTAATTATTTTAAATTAAATATTCCAAGTTTTCATCATATATACATCAAAAACCAAATTTTATTATCTCTACATGTATTACATGAGTTATACGCACCCAAAAATCATTTATTTTAAAACTAGAGTTTTTCTACATGCAACTTATACCAATAAAATCCAAAATCACTCATGAATCCTACGTACCCAAAGGGTTATGAATATTATTCAAATTAAAAGATTTTATAAAAACAGCCCCATAATTAGTGTCCACTTTTTCTAATTAAGTTACTAATTATTTTTAAGAAAACATGTAATTAAGTGATTAGGCGACACTTAAAACGCATAATACTAAAGGAAAAGAATAGAGTATTCATGCCTGTGAAGATCGTGTTGAAAATATGATTAGAAATCTGAATTCCTCTCGAAAATTAGCAAAAGAGTGTTCTTGAACGATCTTGATTAAACCCCAATTAAGCCTTCAAAAATTTGTGCCAAAACTTGTGACAAAAACTTGATTTTGCTGAAGGTTGATGATTATGAGTGAGAGGAAAAATATTTGGAAGTGTTCTCTGGTAAAAAAAAACTGAAGAAAAAGTGATTATGAGAAGTCCCCCTATGGATTAACAAGGTTATATAGTGATTAGGAGTCCTAATCCTACATAAATAATAAAAATAGCTTACCGCTGACGTTTGCTGGGAGGGTCGATAGATCTACCCCCAGGCATCGATCGATCGATCATTCCTAAAATCTGGCAGTTCGCCCAAAAAAATTTATAATTGACAAAAATTGTAAAATCAATATAAAATCCATTTTAACTCCGATTTTAATTCCGTTTGAAGTTTTATTCTTCTAAAATCATAATCAACACATTTAGCCAATAAAAATTATTAAATTCAAAATTTTATTTTTCTCAAAAATTCGAATTAATTAATAAAAATAGTTAATAAAAACATGGGGTGTTACATACTTCCCCACTAGCAAAGAATTTCGTCCTCGAAATTAGACAAAGCATACACATAAACATGTAAATCTCATAAAAAGAAAATAAGGCTCATATATACCTACCCATAGAATGCTATAATTAGGCGTCCATACACCCAATCCTACGCGCACTTCCACACGAACAAAAAATAATATATATATATATATATATATATTGCCTATATGCATACGCATAACTATGAAAATAACGGCGTACCACACGCTCTCACAAATCCCCCACTCGATCCGATATCCGAAAGTCATCAAAATGCTAACGTCCTCAAATTAAATCTCAATATCAAAATCAATACATACGATATCTAATATATGTAGTAAAATATCCAAAATAATTATCGTCTCCAATATCCATTTTAAGGACCCTCATATTAAGCTTACTATTTTTAAACTCAATGCCTACACGTCCTTAACTTAAAACTTCACATCTCCAAGAAACACATCTAACACGTATGCTGGAACATCTACCTTAAGAAGTACGAATCAACAAAGGGAACCAAATATCGGCAACGTGGAAGCTAAATGGACTCATAATCTATGAGACCTAAGACAATGCTCTGATACCATCTGTCACCCCCGCCTAATTCTGGCGTCAGCTGCCACCAAAACTAAGCCGGGCGTGAGTAAATAAAATATCATTCTTAGCATGAGACAGATATGAGACATAAATAAACCAGTCCATAAGATACATAATTGAATTAAACTCAAATGCTCATAAACAACTAAGCGATAAAAGATCCATCACATGCTAACTCCAATAATCCATTCTCCAATGATGATTAATTAAAAGTATGAATAAAGATCCAACTCCGAATAATTGAATTAAATCCCATAACAAATTTGGAACCGAATGGCCCAATAACTCTCTAAACTGAGTCTCATAATGAAATACGACTAAAAGAAAATTCTAAGCTAAAAACAACAACAAAGTAAATCCGCTCCAGCTGCACCTCCAAATAATAATCTCCAAAAATCTTATGCAGCTTCTCCAATTCTAATCCTGAAAAAGATTAGTCAACGCATGGGTCAGAGCCAAAGCCCCGGGCAAGAATACACACTATTCTCCTCAAATAGGATCCTTGAATCCAGATAATAGCATTATATGCAATAAATATCACAATAGAATATTTTAAATTAAACGGGATAATTAAACGCGATAAATATAAATCACTAACTACCCGCAGAAATCCCCATTTATAAAGTCACACCAATATGATTTTAAATTCCCAAGTCCCGCGGAGTTAATATTTTATTAATTAACCCAAATTATCAAATTTCTCAATTATTTAAGTTCTTACTTCAATAATTATTAGGTATGGCGGTCCTCCCGCCTCGGGTGATAATTCACCAAAATTCATTATAGCGGTCCTCCCGCCTCGGGTGATTTCTCCACCAAAATACACATCCCCTCGTCAAAACGCCGGCTGGCCCGTTTAAACTGTCGGCCCTCGCTGATTGATGAGGTTCCACACACGACACGCATAAAATGCCGGATGACTCGTTTAAACTATCGGCCCTCGGTAATTATGTCGCCAATATATTTTAATACCCGTCTTATTATCTTAGGTATTAGTTTCCAATTTCTCAATTCACAATTTATAAACACCCCACCCTTTAATCGATGTGAGATCCTCAAAATACCCTTTAGTCCCATACCTAAGGGTCCCCAAGTTATCAATACGTCCTAACCTATGTATAGGAGGATTTTCAGTCATAAATCATAACCTAGTCTCATACCTATACTAGCGTAACGACGATAAAGTAATAAAAATCATTCTACCCCCAACACAATAAAACCGTGATAATTTTTCCTCACTAGTCCCATTCCTAGAAGGCATTCTAAAATATAGGGAGAGCAATAATACCCAACAACCCATCGTCACAATGATATTTAATAATACCAAAAAGTTATACCAACAAGAATAATTAGTCAACGTATAAAACTGCGCATGATAGTCCAATTCAATTAAATCTTTAATTTAATTATCACAACGTCAACAATACCCAAATAATATACCAAGTTTTCATCATATATACATCAAAAACCAAATTTTATTATCTCTACATGTATTACATGAGTTATACGCACCATAAAAACATTTATTTTAAAACTAGAGTTTTTCTACATGCAACTTATACCAATAAAACCCAAAATCACTCATGAATCCTACGTACCCAAAGGGTTATGAATATTATTCAAATTAAAAGATTTTATAAAAACAGCCCCATAATTAGTGTCCACTTTTTCTAATTAAGTTACTAATTATTTTTAAGAAAACATGTAATTAAGTGTTTAGGCGACACTTAAAACGCATAATACTAAAGGAAAAGAATAGAGTATTCATGCCTGCGAAGATCGTGTTGAAAATCTAATTAGAAATCTGGATTCCTCTCGAAAATTAGCAAAAGAGTGTTCTTGAACGATCTTGATTAAACCCCAATTAAGCCTTCAAAAATTTGTGCCAAAACTTGTGACAAAAACTTGATTTTGTTGAAGGTTGATGATTATGAGTGAGAGGAAAAATATTTGGAAGTGTTCTCTGTTAAAAAAAATGGAGAAAAAGTGATTATGAGAAGTCCCCCTAGGGATTAACAAGGTTATATAGTGATTAAGAGTCCTAATCCTACACAAATACTAAAAACAACTTACTGCTCACGTTTTCTGGGAGGGTCGATCGATCTACCCCCAGGCATCGATCGATCGATCATGCCTAAAATCTGGAAGTTCGCCTAAAAAAATTTATAAGGGACAAAAATTGTAAAATCATTATAAATCCATTTTAACTCCGATTATAATTCCTCTTGAAGTTTTATTCTTCTAAAATCATAACCAACATATTTAGCCAATAAAAATTATTAAATTCAAAAATTTATTTTACTCGAAAATTCCGATTAATTAATAAAAATAGTTAATAAAACACGGGGTGTTACATACTCTTCCTCATCTAACCTACCCATTATTACATCCTCAGCCTCGTGCTCTTGATCATTGATTGCCTCATCTTCATCTACATTGACCACCTCCTGTGTTGCTCGAAGGGCTGCCCTTTGTTAGGCACTCTTATTGCATGATGCTTTCCTAATAGGCTCTGGGAGGCGTGGAAAGGCTCGAGGTGGCTGGATACCGGCATCGACCAGAATGTAGGTGATGAGATGTTCATATGGGAGTGGCACCGCACCTCTTTTCTCCTAGGCCGCATACAAAATGTCGGCGTAAAACATGCGGGCAAGATTGATAGTGAAATTGGGATAAAAAATGTAGTAGACGAGGGTATCTTGGAAAGGGCGCATCGCCGAGTCGTTTGAGGTTTGAAGCAAGTTGGCGCAAATAATATGAAATATAATGTGCACCTTATCATTGAGGTGTCCCACGGGGAAAGTTCCCCCTTCCCAAATCTCGTTGGGTGCGAGAAGATCGATGCATTGCTGTTTTGGGATGGTGGGGGCATTGACAGATAGTCACTGTTGTTCGGGTTTGGGACCCCCTTGGAAGAGAGTTTTTGGGACAGAATGGCAAAGGAAAATGGGATGGGACGGCCATCCACAAACGCTTGGTCCTCAAACTCTCTCGTACGGATGAGAGAGCCATAAAAAGATCGGACCCCGTTGGCCCACACAATATTGTGTGGTTTGGCGATATATTGCATCCACCCCCTCCGACTAAAAAGAGTGGTGACCGAGAGGGGCAGCTCATCCCAGTTAATGACTCACTCGATGTGAAGTTGGAAGGAGAGGATAAAATTTTTTTCACACCACATGTTCTCCATATCAGAGCGGTATTCCCCCTTTCCGTTCGGAAGAACCTCGGTAGACATCTATTTTGGGGGAAGAGCGGGATTTTCCATGGAAATATCTGGGAATTTTTTTGAAATGGGAGAGATAGGTTTAGATAGGGGATATATGATGGAGGAGTGGATGAATGTTAGGGGAGAGGTATAATTTATAGGTGGTGAGGAGAGCTGGGGGGTAGAATTTGGAGGGAAAGAAGAGAGGGACGTTTGGAGGGAAAAATGGTGTGAAAGGAGGGAAATGAAGGGATAGGGGAAAGGGGAGGTACCTCAGGAAGAAGCAAAATTGGCAAAAACCGAATCGATACGGTTCAAGGGCGAACTGATACGGTTCTGGGATTTTTATTTTTGCAAATTATCATAACCGAACCGATTCGATTCAGGGGATTTGGTTCAGTTCTCCTCAGGCAGACTCTCTCAACTGAAAAAAAATAGAATCTCACACCCTCGAATTTATGGACACTTTCTTACTTATTCTCCCACTTGGATTTCTTGATGCCCTCACGAAGTGCATGTTGGTGTGCGTGATCCTAACCCTAACCTCTCGTAACCTACCTACGGAATCTAATTATTCTACCTACGCACAGCTACTATACAAAAGAATTCACCCCATACGCGTCGGGAGTGCGACGACCTCTCAGTTCAAGCTCACATTACCACGTAAACGGGGTCCGACAACCAGAAGGTGGCTATCTCTTCTACGCACGCCTCAACATATATCTTTAGGCAATGTCCATTGACTTTGAACACGTTCCCCCCTTTTGGATCTTCCAACTCTACTGCTCCATGGGGGAATATGCTTCTCACAACAAATGGACCATTCCATCGGGACCTCAATTTAGCCAGAAATAGATGAAGCCGGGAGTTGTAGAAAAGTACCTTTTATCCCGGTTGAAACTCTTTTTGTCGGATAAACTTATCATGTGCTAGTTTCATCTAGGCTTTGAGATTTTGGCATTCTCATACGCATCATTGCGTATCTTCTCTAACTCATTTAATTGAAGCTTAAGAGCTTCACCGGCTTTGTCCATATCGTAGTTTAATCTCCTTATTGCCCAATACACTGTGTGCTCCAACTCAATGGGAAGATGGAAAGGTTTTCCATACACAAAGCGGAATGTGGACATTTCGAGTGGGTTATTGTATGCGGTACGGTAGGCCCATAGAGAATCGTTCAATCTAAAGGACCAATATTTTCGGTCGGGATTGACGGTCTTATCTAGTACGTGCTTGATCTCACGATTTACCAATTCGGTATGTCCATTCATTTGTGGGTGATATGTTGTTTCCACCTTATGAATGACACCATGCTTTTTCATAAGTCTTTCAAACGGCTTGTTGCAAAAATGTGTGTTTTTATCACTAATTACCGCTTTAGGTGCACCGAAGCGAGAAAGTGTGGGTTCGTGCAGGAACTTTATCATCACTTTATTGTCATTAGTCTTGGTAGCTATAGCTTCCACCCATTTAGAAACATAGTCTACCGCGACTAGGATGTATAGGTATCCAAAGGACGGGGGAAAAGGGCCCATGAAGTCAATACCCCAGCAATCGAAAACCTTAATGATGAGAATCGGGGTTAATGGCATCACATCGCATCGGGTGATTGCCCCCATTTGTTAACACTTTTCGCAGATTTGCAATAATTGTTAACATCCCGAAACATTGTGGGCTAGTACAACCGCTTTGGAGAATTTTAACGTCTATCTTTTTCACGAAAAGTGGCCTCCACATGCTTTCAAATGACAAAATTGGATGACTTTTGGGATTTCGTCATCCGGTACGCATCGTCGGATGATTTGATTGGTGCAATATTTAAAAAGGAATAGGTCATCATAGAAAAACATATGCGACCAAGTGATGAACCTCTTCTTATCTTGTGTTGTCCAATCCGGAGGGACGGCTCCCGTGACAAGATGTTTCACTATATCTGCAAACCAGGGCAAAGAAGAGGTGGCAAAGAGTTTCTCATCCAGAAAATATTCATTTATGGGTGTAGGATCACTAGGTACGTAGGACGAAAGTCATGATAAGTGATCGACAATGAAGTTTTTTACTCCTTTTTTGTCTTTAATGGAGAGATTAAACTCTTGGAGGAGTAGGATCCACTTTATGAGGCGTGATTTTGCATCTTTCTTTGCAAGTAGATATTTTAATGCCGCATGGTCGATGAAACAAGTGATGGGGGAACCAATGAGATAGGACCAAAATTTATCGAGAGCGAATACTACCGCTAGAAACTCCTTCTTCGTGGTGGAGTAATTGAGTTATGGTCCGGTAAGGGTCTGGATAGCATAGTAGATGACATGAGCCTTATTGTCTTTTCTTTGGCCCAAAACAGCCCCAATCGCATAATCGCTAGCATCACACATAAGCTCGAATGGTAAGGACCAATCCGGAGCTTGCATAGTCATGTTTTTCAGTTTTTCAAAAGCGCTTTGGCATGATTCCGTCCACTCAAATGGGGTGTCCTTCATAAGAAGGTTGCTTAAGGGTCTAGCGATGGCACTAAAGTCCTTAATGAACCTTTTATAAAATCCTGTGTGTCCAAGAAGGAGTGCACGTCTTTCAGCGATTTAGGTGGGGGCAGGTCAGCTATGACATCTATTTTTCCTCGATCAACCTCAATCTTTTTGGATGACACGATGTGGCCAAGAACTATACCCTCGATTATCATGAAATGGCATTTTTCCCAATTCAGCACTAAGTTCTTTTCCACACATCAGGCTAGTACTTTCTCAAGATTGGCTAAACATAGGTCGAAAGACGTGCCAAAAACACTAAAGTTGTCCATAAATACCTCTATCCCTCTCTCAACCATGTCACTGAATAAGCTGAGCATGCACTTTTGAAAGGTCGCCGGTGCATTACACAAGCCAAATGGCATACGTTTGTAGGCAAACATTCCAAAAGAGCAAGTGAATGTTGTTTTCTCTTGATCAAGTACATCTACCTCAATTTGGTTATATACAAAATAACCATCTAGGAAGCAATAATAAGGGTGGTCTGCTACTCTTTCAAGCATTTGATCAATAAATGGTACGGGAAAATGGTATTTCCTAGTTCCCGCATTGAGTTTCCAGTAAATAATACAAATGCACCATCCGATGGTGGTACATTGGGGAACTAATTCTCCCTTGGCATTTTCAATCACATTTATGCCCGACTTCTTCGGGACAACTTGAATGGGGCTCACCCACTTGCTATCCGAGATTGGGTAGATAATCCCGGTATCCAACAGCTTTATAATTTTAGTCCTCGCCACATCTTTCATTGTAGGGTTTAGCCATCTTTGCATTTATCTTGAGGACTTAACATCCTCTTCGAGGTGAATCTTGTGGGTACAAATTAGAGGGCTTATCCCTTTCAAATCAGCTATGCACCAACCAAAAGCACTTTGGTGCTTAGTCAAAATCTTTAATAGTTTACCCTCATGCTCTTTATCTAAGCTAGAGGAGACAATAACAGGAAATGTCTCACTTTCACCTAGGAAAGCATATTTAACATTGGAGGGTAGTTTCTTAAACTCGAGAGTCGGGAATGTGTTTTAATGCAGTTGTAGAGTATGGATCACGACAACTCAAAATTCATGAATGTAACTACCTTGTCCATGACCTTGAGTTAGTGGTTGTACTCTTTGCTTTAAAATCTGGTGTTGTTACCTTTATGGTGAAAATTTTCAAGTCTTTTCTGATCATAAGAGTTTGAAATACATCTTCACTCAAAAGGACTAAAATTTAAGACAATGACATTGGATGGAATTTTTGAAAGATTATCGATTTAAATTAAACTACTATCAAGGAAAAAGAAACGTGGTAGTCGACACTTTAAGTCTTAATCTAGTAGGAAGACTCGATACTTTAATTTCTTACTATATTGCTGCTACCGTAGAGCAATATGATCTTCGATTGATACCCCTGTCACAAAATTTTCCAACATAATTACATATCCAGAATTAAGAGAGAAAATTTTAGTCCAATAGTCCCAAGACCCTTTTATTCAACATCTTCAGGATAAAAAGCAGGACTTCTCATATGATAAGGAAACAATATTGTGATTTAGAAATAGATTGTAAGTACCTGATGATTTATCTCTTCACGAAAAAGTATTGCGAGTAGCCCCTCGTTCCAAATTTACGATTCACTCTGAAAGTTCTAAAATGTACCACGCCCTAAAGAAGCAATATTGGTGGCCGAATATGAGAAATGATATCGAGCGTTTTGTAAGGAAATGTCTTACTATTGCATAAGTAAAGATAGAACACCAGCATCCTGGTGGACTCGTTCAACCCATACCAATTACCAAGTGGAAATGGGATCATATTACCATGGATTTTGTTAGTGGAATACCTCGTACGCCTTAAGAATATAATTCCACTTAGGTAATAGTATACCGACTTACCAAATCCGTTAATTTTCTTCAAGTGAAAACCACCAATTCATTTCAAAAGCTCAGTAAACTCTACATTCGAGAAATTTTCTGATTACATGGAATTCTTTTATCCATCGTGTCCGACAGAGAATCCCATTTTGCCTAAAAGTTTTCGCAATCACTTCAAATCGCAGTGGGTACTAAACTTCATTTAAGTACTGCATTTCATCCTCAAACGAATGGACAATTTGAACGTACAATTTAAACATTAGAAGACATGCTACGAGCTTGTACGTTAGACATGCCCGATAATTGGAATGAGTATTTACCCATTGTTGAGTTTTCTTATAACAACCGTTATCAGTCAAGTATCATGATAAAAAGCTTTTTGTGTATGTATTGTTGTAGTGCAAAAGCCACTCTCAAAATTCCCTTGAGTACCTACAAAACTTGTCTAAAAATAACTCGTATTGCAGTAAGTACGGGTATCAATCCAACTTTCAAGGTGAAACAATTAATGTGAAAACGTGCAATTCCAAATTTTTTATTAAAATATATTTTTTTAATTTTTTTTAAAAACAATTTCAAGGAAAAAATTAACTGATTAAATGCTAAAATTATGAAATGGTTAAATAAGGAAAAAATAATGTGCAATTGAGTGTGAAATATTTGAGAAGGTCAAAAGATGGGATTACACTGTATTTTCAATTATTTTAATTTCTCAATTTATTAATTTGAAATATTTCGAGATAATATTAAATCGATAATCTAACTCTCGTTAAAATTATAAATTTAATAAAATCTTTTTCAGACAATTAATTTAAAAATGTCACACAATGAAAATTTAGGACTACACTATTTTCAGAAAATTACCCCCTAGGATCAATTTAACGAAAAAAATATCAATCCTCAAATTTCAACACCAAATTAATATTCAAATATCGGAAAAATCTATCTCTAGTTCGATTCCTAAATTCAAACATTAATTTGTTCAATTAATTTACTAACTCTCGTTACATAAATTAATTGGTGGCAGTTAAAATTAATTTACCTAGAAATATAAAATTAATGAAACCAATTAATTAAATTAATATCATTCGCAGTGCATCCCACTCCTTGAACGGGTTGTTTAGCTAAACATTCTCATGTGAGCATAAACAACAATAAATAATATGTCAAAAAGAAAATAAATTGAAAAGAGAATGTAGAAATACAATACGCAATTTTTTCCACAAATTTGTCTTGAAATGGGCCTTGACATGAGTTCAACTTTTTCACAATTTTCAGCACTTGATTGCAAAAAAGAACACTAACAACTAAACCTAAAAATTATTCTAAAGCTAAACTAATTTTTTTGGAATTTTTTCATGACTCTAAATTGTACATAATATACAGTATTGATGTCTCTCTCTCTGTGTCTCCCCCTTTTTCTGTATCTGAGAGTCTTTTTAAAATGAGTTGCATCCCTTTTCTTTTAAAGTCCACGAAGTGTTTGGCTTGATGAGAGATTTTGTGGGATTTTGAATTATCCAAGTCAAAGAGACTTTTGGGTTTACTCCGATTTTTTTGGGATGACAATAAAAGGTGGTTTTTCGGTTTTGGTTATGGAGCGAGTTGGGCGAACTCATGTCAGCTCGCGGATCTGCTCAAGTTATGGATTTTTCGGGCGGGTCGACTGTCCGAGTCTGGGGCAGCAAAGGGGTCGCGGGTTGGCAGGGTTGTTCGGCAGCGGGTTGAGGGTATGAGGGCCGAAATGGGGTGGCCGAATGGGTTTGCCATAGGAAGTGTTGAAACGGTTTTGATGGGTCGATTTTGTTCAAGGATGGAAGTTCAGGTATGGGATTTCAGTAGGTGGATTTCCATGGAGGTGGGGGTTTGGTTATGGAGGTGAGAGAGAGGGTAAGATGGTGAAAGGTAAAAGATGGGTTTGGATTGGTTTAGGTGTGTGTGTGTATAGAATATGTGTGTGTGAGTGTTTTAGTTTGTAAAAAAAATAAAAACTAAAAACTAAATAACAATAAGATTCTACTAAAAAAAATTAAACTAAAAATAATAAACCTATAAAAAGAAACTAAAAATAAAAAAATAAAAATAAAAAAACTAAATAAATTAAATCTATTAATCTTAAAAAAATAAAATCTAATAAAATCATAAAATAAATTCCTAAAAACTAATCCAAAAAGTAATAAAATAAAGTAAAGATTAAAAACTAAAAAAAAATACACTAAAATATAAAATATGCAAATAAATTCTAAAAATCATAAATAAATCCTAAAAATAAAAACGACACACATAAAAAATCAAAAAGAATAGTAGAGGTACAAACTCAACACTCAACGGGCTCGGGTATGGACTGGGCTCGGTCTGGGCTAGGTTAAAGTTACTGGACTAGTTCGGGGCATCGGAACACATCTCGGCACGCTCGAATAGGGACTCCAGACTTCGCGGTTTCTTTGATTTCTTCGTTTCATGCTTTTAACCGCTTCTGCGTCGCGATTAACTGGATTTAGCATTATTTAACATTGCGACTGCGTATTGACCTGAAAAATAATAAAATACGACATAAGGCCAATTTTAATTAAAATGAGAAGCTAAAATGCATCTATTCGGGGTATAAAATAGACACTTTTGGGTGCTTATCACCCCGCCCCCAAACAGAACATTGCTAGTCCTCGAGCAAAAATTAGAGAGAAAATAGAGATAAGTAACCAAAAGTGTGCCACTTTCCCAGGCACTGTCGATTGCACTTAGCATGTCCAACAAGCCGTTAAACCTATAGGTTTTCCTACAGGAGGAGTTGTGTCTCGTGAGGGTTTGCAGTGAATGTACACACAAAATTCAAAAACTTATTGAATTGCAGTTTCTTATTTAACGATGAAACGCTATACAACCCATCTTAAAAGGATGTCAAGGGACACCGTATTCAACTATAAAAAATGAGATATTAAATTACTTAATACCAAAAGTGTAATCCTTCCTAAAACTCAGCATGTGTTAATGTGAAACAATCTTAAGTGTCATTAGAGTAATTCTTAGATCACCTATATAGGAGCAACGCTTTGACTTCAATTCTCACTGGATATATCTCTCTGAATCGAACTCTCTCAGAATTGGGTAAGTTTATCTCTCTAGTGTGTGAGGGGGTGAGTAAATGTAAACAATTTCAAACGTCTCACACACTTTATAAAAAGGGACGGATACGTGAAAAAAAAATTCTGATCTCATGAAGGAATGCTAACCACTATGTCGAGAATGTCGAGTTATTCACCATAGATTTTTTTCATTTGCCCGAACACTTTACCAAGGGTGAAAATGGGGTTTATGTAAGGTATGAAGGGATAATGAAATGAAGAAGATGAATGACAGAGTTTTTGAGAAGAGTGAAACACACTTTGACTGACTATTGGCTTCATCATTTGAACTTATGGTCGCATCTTCCTTTTTCTTTTCTTTTCTTTTTTTCTTTTTTTTTCTTTTTCTTTGCTTTTTTTTTTATTGCGATGCATTTTTTTATAACAAAAATGAAGACAATTTACATTGATAATTTCAAACTCTCTTTTTCTCAAAAATTATGGTAGTTATGGATGGTATTTGGGACTTATGGATAAGGGTAATATGGAAAATGATAGTGGGTGGAGTGAAGGGTAAAAATGGGAAGTGTATGGAAAAATTGGTTTAGTGCTCGGGACAACTACAAGATACATGTTTCTTACAACTTGAAAGTAATGTCATTCTCAGTGATTAAGCCAAATTTGAAAAAAAAAACGATGAGATCATGCAACGACTAAATGCGGCATCCAAAGAAGGTTGAGTCAACTTATGACTCGGAGATATGTAAAAACCCTCAAAAAGGTGAAAAGCTCAAATCTCATGGGTTTAAGTCGCCACTAGTGATATTTTAAGGATCTCTTGAGAATATTGTTACTCTTCAACTTTTTATTGTAAACGTGATAGTGCAAATTGTCGAGTCTAAGAATTCATAGTGCAAGTACGCTTTTAAGAGGTATTAATTAATTTAAGATTAAAAGCATAATTTTTGGGTCAACACAGATATTCTGAGATTTCTAAAAGAGGAATGATAGACAAATCACGTCATAAAAATTTATTTTTAACTTCACAAAAAGTTTAAAATCACTTGTTTCTGAAAATTTTCAAATGAGGTACGATTTTGATAAATTTTCCACCCCCAAACAAAAGAGGACATCGTCCTCGATGTTTAAAACCATATATAAAAATAAAAGAACAAGGGAGGAAAAATATTACCCTAACGAACCGTTTATGAAATTGTACCGCATTCTGGAGGATTGATGAAACCTGAAGAACAGATGTGATACAAACCACCCCCAAACAGGGTAAGACTCATACTCAGAAATAATGAACGATGGGCTGCCTCCCGGTAGCGCTAACTTTAACGTCTTCAGTCAGACCGATCGGAACTCACCCTAAAGATAAGATCTATGAAAGTGCGGGGTGGAAGAAAAATTGGGGATGAGAATCACCCCCAAACAATACTGAAGCGTCAGTCTTGCTGGATAAAGGCTAAAAGAGGTCAATGCACTTATATAGCAAAGTGCATCACTCGATGCAAAGCATCGGTGGACCATGGGCGGGTGGGTATTAGGTTAAGGAGAAGATGGGCAAGGGTGAAGAGGCACTGGTAACGGGCCTTATTGAGCCGAAAGGTGAGGGCAATAAGGGACCTATAAGTAGGATGCCCGAGTTGGATAGGGAGACAAAATGGTTTGGTAATAATAATGGGGTGGGCCTCAGAGAAAGTGCACGACCGTTCTATAAATGGACGATGATGATGGTCGTGCCGTGACACACCAGGGAGCTATCGATGGGAAAAATAAACACCCCAAGAGAGTGGCGGGCATATAATAACAAGCTCGGTGTCACAGAAGTGGAGAGTATCAAGAATACTCACATGGATGGTGGGGTCAATGAAGAGTGTACAAATGGGATCGTGGATCACTAGGGTGGATGATGGATTTAAGTGAGGACTTAAATACGTAGATGGGAACATATGAGGTCCAATAATAAGGTCCAAATCAAGTGGTGGGGTGGAAGGGACAATGGGTGGATCGGGTGGGACAAACGGTGGAGGAAGATGATCCAACTCAAGAGTAGGGGACACACATGCCTCATAAGGCACAGAGTGATCCTCAAGGGCACTCGTAGGAGGAGGTGTGAAAGTGAGCGAGGGAGTGATCAACTTAACCATCCGAAAGTCACCATCCAAAGTGGTGGAAAAATTTAATGGGGCATCCAAATTCGAGATTATGAATCAACATTAATATCTGACTCAACGGGAGCCAAGCAAGGTGGTACAGGATCCATATCTAGAGCGATAGAAACCATCTCAGGTTCAATATCAAGAAAATAGTGAGCGCTCATAGACAGAGCTAACCTAGGATGAAGTGGTTCATCGAGAACACCCACAGCCGGATCAATAGGTGTAGGCTCGGGCATAAATAAGGATTTTATGGAAGAGGAAAGGCGAACCTCAACGGTGGGTTCGAAAGGATACGACGGTGTAGGATTAGTCTCGTAATCAAGGGATACGTCAACATAATTGTCAACTTGGGTTCTGGACCACAGAGTGGTTGATTCGTATCGAATATTGCATATTTCCGCCCATTATCTTTATGCATTCTAGCAATTTTACGGTCCTAAATGCCTATAATTATGCTCATTAACCAGTCAACCTTGGATTTGGATATATACATGCTTTGTAGGGGTTATTTGTGCTTTTGTAGGTATTGGAACACTAAAAGTGAGGTTCGGTTGCATTTCGGAGAAGTTCCATCGCTGGACGCTACTTCAAGGGCATTTTAGTCAATTCACATTTCTTATCCAGCTCATGGAAATTCCACGGATGCGTAGTTCATTGAGTTAGCATCGCATGGCCGAAAAAGGTGCGTCGTTTGGAGTCCGAACGAAGAAGCTAGGCTCGTTTCCGTAATGGACCTTTTCCCCCTCATCATGGACCAAATGCAGCCTGAAAATAGAGTACCGGTCGACCGCGTCCCTGGGACTGGTCGACCGCGGTTTCAACTTTTGCCGTGGGAAGGAGACAGTATGCTTTTCCCTAAGGGGCCGGTCGACCGCGCCCCTGCGACCGGTCGACCGGTAGTGCCAGATATTTTGGGCTCTTTCCTCTTTCTTTTCTTTTTCCCACTTACTATATAAACCCATTTTTGGTTTTAATTCATATATACTTAGTTAGAATAGATTTTAGAGAGTGGTAGTTAGGGTTTGGGTGGTTTTGGATGGTTCGTCTTCATTTATACTTGGTTTGACACCCCATTTGTGGTGTAAGTTGACTATTCATCATCCTCTCCATTTAATTTAAGTTGTATTTCCTTTGTTTCCATTGTTGTAGTATAATTTACAAGCTTTCTAATTTAGGTTTTCTTGCTTTATATACATGCTTTGATTTACACGCTTTCTAGTATAGATTTACCTCATTTATTTACCGCTTTCCATTTATCGCGTTTTTAACATGCTTTCTAGGTAATCTAAATTAGGTTATGCTTGAATGGAACTCACTCGAGTTGACGCATTTCTTTTCTTTGGTGATGGAGTTTATGGGTTTATTTCGGGTGCGTTGTCCTAGTTATTATGCCTAGGATATTTGACGGGGCATATCATGTATGTCCCGTGCTTACGACCTTTCGCGCGTAATTTCCGGGATATTTGTTGACGCCAAAATCTTATTAGGCTTTTATGATGATTTAGGGCGTAACAACCCTTGATTTAATTAACTGTCGAAACGAGACGCACTTGTAATAACTCGTCGACTCATGTAACCATTTTATACAAATTAACTCGGGTGAGGGATATTCGACGCAACCTATAGTTTTTACTCGCTTTCATAATCTAGTTTCAATACATTGCCTAGTTAATCATTTCCCTTTATGCATCTTTTCTTTTAGTTTGTAATCATCTTTTACACTTTTATTTTGGAATATTAAATCACTTGAATTCTAGCAACTCGTCTTTGTGGATTTTCGATAACCGACTTACTGCTGTGCTTGCCTCGCAAGTGTAGTAGTAACTTAAGTTTTTGTATTGAGTTGGAGAAATGAAAACAACGACTGTGCACTTTACACGCGCACACTTTTCGCACCTCAATCAGTGGTCTCAATGTCGAGATTCTCAGGAAGATAGGGTTGGTCGCACTCAAAATCTGTGGAACAAGACGACACATCATCGTCCCACGTAGGTGTAATAATGGGTCGACTTGGGGAGGAATTTGTCTTGTTCGCACACTCAAAATCATATAATAGTTGTTCAAGCCTTTGAACTGATTCAGTTTGAGATTGAAGTGTGCGTGAACTTGTTCAAAAGAGTTTAGAGAGCGGATGTGCAAGATGGTGAGGAGGTGGCGGTGGTGGGTGAGGTGAACACAACTCACTAGAAACACTAGGATGTGGAGAATACTCATATGAAGTGTGTGGAGCAAGGTCAAGTGTAGCATTCACGGGAGAAGCATCTCCGTGAGGGATAAAAGTGTGATCATCATGAGGAGTAGGGGTGACAATTTGCGACATGACCCGTTAACCCGACACGAAATCGACAAGCTTTAAGCAGGTTTGGGTATATCCTTAACGGGTTCGGGTCATAAACGGGTGGACCCGCCAGACCCATTAAGAAAACGAATCGGGTTCGTGTATATTCGCGAAACTCGTTAGTGACCCATCACCCGTTTAGAACCCATGTGACCCGCTACCCGTTTATAACCCGTCACCCGTTTATAACCCGTCACCCGTTTAGAACCCGCTACCCGTTTGCAACCCGTGACCCGTTTGTAACCCGTTAACTCATTTACGACCTGTTAACCCATTAACAACCCGTAATCTAAGCATCCCATGTCGATTTGTTATGAAAATTATCCATTCTTGACTAAGTATAAGTAAGTTGTTTCCTCTCTAGATTTTTAAAGTAACCGGGTTACCGGGTTAAACGGGTGAATTATGTTAAATGAGTGAACCGGGTTAAACGGGTGAACCGAGTTAAATGAATTAATCGGGTTAAATGGGTGAACCGGGTCAAAACCATTCGTTTATTTAACGGGTGTAAACGATTCGTGTTATGTCATTCGTTAAGTAAACGAATCGTGTATGAATTTCATTTTTCCACCCGTTTAGTAAACGAATCGTGTTTGGGTGGATGAATTTTTGACACGATTCGTTTATCACCCGACACGAACCCGGCTCGACACGACCCGTTGCCACCCCTAATGAGGAGCATATGAAGGGGAGTGATAGGTATGAGGTGCACGAGGTGGCGATGACGACTGTTGGAAACTGTAAGGATCCACAACATGGTGTTGGGATTCATATTGCATGGAAGGATGATCAGGCCTCCATGAATAGCTCGGGTACTCATACCCCTTGACATTAGATATGTCGTGACAATACGTCGAGGGTGGGTCCAAAACAGTGTCATAGGGATACACATGTTCCAAGGTGGATTCAGATGGAGAGAATATAAATGGATACTCATGGGACAAGTGATCGCTAAGAAAGCAGTGTGTGCACGACGAAGAATGTGATGGGTTGACACTCGTCACCGGAGGCGGTGGAAGATGAGATGTGTGCATGGATGACACAGTAGTATCAACGGTGTGCGTTTGAGAGTTAAAGCCTTGAATTAATGAATCAAGGGTCGATTCGGGCTTATCATCAAACAAACTTCGAGAGAATGTGAAACGGTCAAAGTATTCCCGTAAAGGACGTTCTTCGGCCATGACAAGAGGAATATTTTTTGATTTTTAAATATTTTTCAAAAGAAAAGAAAATCTTTTTGTGATTTTTGAAAATAAGAAAAGGAAAATCTTTTTGGTATTTTTCAAAAAAAAATTTTCTAAAAGAAGGAAAATATTTTTGGGATTTTACGAAAAAAAGAGGAGAAAATGGACTCGTGATTTGGACGAACTAACTACAATTTACTACCGAAAGAATTGAATTGGACACACACGAGTCAAGAAAAACTCCTAACGAGCACGTAGCCAATTATTATCTTTAAAATTAGTGAAATGGGTAGTCAAATTTTAATTAAATGCGCGGTTGACAAAATTCATGGAATTTCTCTTTGTGATCGCCTGTTGCAAAAATGTGTTCCTACAGGGATAGCTAGGTGATTGATTTTAAATTTAATGACAGCTAAGGTAGCACACAATGGATAAGCGAGTGAGTCGGGTGATGAATTCCCTTCTCGTTTCAATGATCTGGTCTAGGTCTTAGGTAAATTAATTCATCAAACCATTCCATTTAAGTGTGATGCAGAAATTAAAAGCACATAGGAGCAATTAATCACATTCGCGAGGGATAAAAAAAATTGTACCTCCCACGATTTTTACACACGTGGGGTAAAGACCGAGTTAAGTCGACCGGGGGGAAGCTCGCCTAACTTCAGTCGTCCCCAGGAGTCCTACCGACCCAAAGTAGAGAGGCTTCAAAAATCCTCGCCTTGGACACCCTCTCTCTACCTTGTCCGGTTTTCCTTTTCGCTTTTTTTATGTAAATAATTATTACAAATAAATCGGTGTCAAAAAGCACCAAAATAAATACAAATCTTTAATAAGCCTATAAAACCAGTCTAAGGAGGAGGGAGAAGAAATAATAATTACAAGTAAAAAAAATAAAATTACAAGTCTTCAATTGCTTCCAGGCCAAGAAAGCGGCAACGACGCCATTTGATAAGAAGATTTTTATGTATGTATCGTTATAGTGCAAAAGCCACTCTCAAAATTTCCTTGAGTACCTACAAAACTTGTCTAAAAATAACTCGTATTGCAGTAAGTACAGGTATCAATCCAACTTTCAAGGTAAAACAATTAATGTGAAAACGTGCAATTCCAAATTTTGTATTAAAATATTTTTTAAAATTTTTTTTAAAAACAATTTCAAAGAAAAAATTAACTAATTAAATGCTAAAATTATGAAATGGCAAAATAAGGAAAAATAATGTGCAATCGAGTGTGAAATATTTGAGACGGTCAAGAGATGGGATTACACTGCATTTTCAATTATTTTAATTTCTCAATTTATTAATTTTGAAATATTTTGAGATAATATTAAATCGATAATCTAACTCTCGTTAACATTATAAATTTAATAAAATCTTTTTCAGACAATTAATTTAAAAATGTCACACGATGAAAAATTAGGACTACACTTGATGATGCTAAAATCTAGCACCACCGGATAAGTGATGATGAGCTCAAACAGTAGTAACCATGGCAGCCATGGAGATGTATATGTGTGAGTGTGTAGAAGGGGATGAGTATAAGAGGAATAAGACAATAATGTATAGTGGTTCAGCCAATTAGGCCTACATCCACTGTGAGTGTGTGATCCACTAAGTATGGGCACTAATGGCCTTGGATACAATGCACATAAGCCCACTTTCTCTCTCTACTGTGTGTACAAGCAGAATTTTTGCTAGGGTTACAATTATCGATTGATCTCCCCTGTAGGGTTGTAGGTGACAAGTATATATATAGGTCTTGGGGGTGTAGTGTACCCCCCAAGTATGCATGGTGCATGTGAATGATGATCTAACCAATCCCATGTTGACACCTGTAGATGCCAAATGATGACATAATATTCCCTCACGTGAGGGTGTGATTTTGTTATAACGGTCTCCCATGTGCCAGGTGAGCCTCACGCGCACTGTTCCACGCGTCTCCCAAACCACGCGCTGTGATGATGTCACCCTCGGCCTTTGATATGAAGCCGAGGGCAAAGTTCCTTCCGGAAATGAGTCTGGCCTAATTTGGGCCTCGTACTGTCGTACCCTCGAGGGGTCATCCGGAGCCTGATGAAGGGTCGGCCCCCTGAGGGGTCGTCCGGAGCCTGATGAAGGGTCATACCCGCGAGGGGTCGTCCGGAGTCTGATGAAGGGTCGGCCTCCCGAGGGGTCATCCGAAGCCTGATGAAGGGTCGGCCCCCTAAGGGGTCGTCCGGAGCTTGATGAAGGGTCGGCCCCCTGAGGGGTCGTCTGTGCCTGACGAGGTGCAGGGCGCCCTCAGCATGGCCGAGGGTATATACGGGTATAACAATCACCCCCCAGCCCTTAGCCATAGATGATGCTGAGATGGCTAAGGGATAATGTTTCTTTTGAGACTAAGTGTATGGTTTGTTTGATGAGTGACACCTGTCTAGCTGATGTGACACCTGTCAAGTTTTTATCCAATATCGTTCCAGTTTTTAAGGCATGGCGGCTGCATGCTGCTTGGGGCTTTGTGCCCTAATGATGTCCTCCTCGTGGGCTGTGCTTTGCCTTGGGTAATGGGCCCACTCATCACTAAGGTATATAAGAAATTTTCGAAACCTTTCCTTCTCTCCTTCTTCTTCGCGCCCAGGCTGTCTCTCTCTAGATTTCCAACAGACAAATCACCATTTCTGCAAATTTCAACATTTTGAGTTTGGCAGTCTCGCTCTTCCTTCTCAGGTAATCCCTCTGCCCTAGTGTCCTCTTTTCCTTCATTTCTTGCTTGCTTGTTTTAGGCTTGTAGGGTAGGATTTTCCTTAGGGTGTTTCATAACTTTTCTGGCGTGTTTTCCGGCGACTGGTTCTTGAGTGTTCTTGATTAAAACACTTGGTTTCTTTTGTTTAAATCCAAAAGTCCAGCTTGGTCAATTGCAAACTTGTTTGTAGTTAGCTTAGAAATTCATTCAAGTGTAAGGTCTCCCCCTTAATGCTTGGGAGGCTATACAGTTTAGCTGAGGAGTTCCCATCCTTGAGAGAGAAGCTCTTCGTAGAGATTAGGCGAATAGAGGAAGAGGGGGAGAGGAGACGAGGGGCCGACCCTAATTGGGTACGACCCATTTTTCCCATTCCTCTTGCCACAATAAGACCCTCTGAGTCTTGCGGGTCGTCTTGTCGTCCAGCCGAGAGTTATTTGAGCGAGATGGATGAGAGAGCGTCGTCGCCAATTGGCGCTGGACCTTTTGGAAGAGGAGTGGTGCGCCAAAAATAAAGCTTGTGATTCAAGTGCAAATCTATCGCAACAAGTAATATCCGGTAAGTACGGAATCGTGATCCACAGGGATTGAAACACTCCTAAGAGAACTTGATTAGGTTAAAGAGATTCTCTAAACGTCACAAAAGTTAAAGTGTAAAAGATGATTTAATAGTTTGGGAAGGTGATTGAGACTAATCTCTAAACTAACATACTATTGATGATAAGTTAATTAATTAATAATTACGGAACTATGGAAAGAACTAAGATAAGATTGAGTTCAAGAAATTAAAGGGATCGAGGATCATTCTCCCACCTCGGATTCACAAAGAAGGGGATTATAGGGCTTGGTTGAAATTAATTCTAATCGAGCATAACTAATTAAGTCCGAACATCAACCATGTAGAGACTAAACATCAACAATGGAGGATTAGGGGTTAATTAATTATTGCTAGATGGGTTGGGTTTGAAGTAAAGATTCAAACACTAACCCTTGCATTACAAGAGAAGTTAAGAAACTATGATACTCCAAAACCAACACATGAAGTTCCATTAGAACAATTATAAACCAAACCCTAAATATGAAGTTCAAGCATACAAGGTGGGATTTTGATCCCCAATCATAAGTCTAGCTACTCATAATTGAAACTAAACTACACATGCTAGTTAACAACATAGTTAAGTTAGTTATCTAGTTTAAACACAAACCAATGCAAGAGATGGAATTAAATGCAAATTAAAGCTAGTAGAACAAGTAGAGAAGAAGTAAATGAACCTTTCTTGCATTAATAACAACAATTCAACTAGTAATCAAAGCTTCACAAGTTGATAAAAACCATAAATGAACTTTGACCTAGGAGAGAGAAGAGAGTGTTTTTCTATATCCAAATATCTAACAAAAGTAATCTATCTCTATAAAAAAGGAAAAACAAGGGATAAATCCCCCAAAATCCCACCAAAATGGCAAACTAGTAATAAGAAGAAAACTGGAAATGCAGGGCCGAATCGATTCGGAAGTGTAGAGATTTTCCCCTGTATGAAACCGAATCGATTCGGCAGTAATCGCGAATCGATTCGGTCTTGCTGGAGAAGGAAAGATGCCTATATTGGCATTAGTTGTCCCATGTTTCACCGAAATAACCGTAACTTCTTCGTTCGAGGTCGGATTCGAGCACCGTCGGAGGCCACGCGAAGATAAGAAGAAGGTCTACAACTTCCATGAAGAAATAGGGATCAAAACCCGAGTGCTGAAATTACCAAAATGCCCCCGACTATGCAAGTGTCAACGGAACATTTCCGGATCAAAACCAAACTTCCCAAAATGCATTCCCGAGACCTATAAAAGCTCAATAAAGACACATACAAAGTATATATGATGAACTCAGGGGTCATTCAATAAATGAGTATAAGAACCGGTAAATACATGCACGGGAAAGCAAGAATGTACAAATTAACGGGGTATATATACAGTAAAAGTGACGAATCACACCCCCTAACTTATACATTGCTAGTCCCGAGCAATGAAGTATGAATAAACAAGGGCCAACAACGCAACCAAAATAGAGGGAATAAGTACAACAACAGAAAAATGCCACTTTCGTAGGTGAACGATTGCATTTAGCATATGCAATAAGCCGTTTTAAACCCCTAGGTGGCCCTAGGGGACGAGTGAGGTCTCGTGAGGGTTTCCAGGGATGACACCCACAAACATCAAATCAACTCATACTACGATACGGCAAAATCCAATGCGTAGCTCAACAAATATCTAAGAAGCACGATTTATCAACAAAGTGAACGAAGCTCACACAAAAGACGGTAATTATCGGCATTAAACAAATAACTTCAATAAAAATCGAAACCATGAAAAAGCGAAATAAGCGGACACATGTGGTAATTTAGATTTGGCAAAACTTTCAAAATCCATATAAAAGCTAAGGCATGCATACTCAAGTTCTCTCCGGTTGTTACACTCAACAAATGAAACACTTAGAAATGGGATGTAACACACACGGGACATGCGGGCATTAAGAGTAATTGTAAAGGGAAACTAGGCCACACACATGTCATCAATGAAGAACGCAATATAAAAGTGAAAAATACAATCTCATGAAAGTATATCGCATATTAACCAAGAGAAAAGCATTTAAACAGATTATCGCTAATGTTCGACCTTTGAATCACATCACCCTAGGATCAAATAGGACTTTTGGGGTATAGAATTTAGGCTAGGTTAGGGTTAGGAAAAGAAAGGGATGTGTGTAGGATCAAAGGAGATTCGGGAATAGCGCGCGGGATAATGGATTTAATGGGCAATTAAGGAATCGAAATAAAATTCCACAAGCAATGTATTCATGAGAGTGAGACTTTGATATTCATGCACAAGGTGAAATGGGAACAACTAGGACCCATTTTATTCGATACTTTTTCTTTCTTTTCTTTGCTTTTCTTTTTCTTTGCTTTTCTTTTCTTTTCTTTGATTTTTACCACTCATAGCTTGATTGCAATCCATATAAACAACATCATTCAATCCCGGGAACAATCCCTAATCAAGGTACGAGAGGAGTAAATAAGGGTTTAGGACTCCAATGTGGAGTTGGACAAAGGATTTGGGGTTGAAACGAAAGGAATAATAAGGCTCAAGGGGGTTGACTAGGGGAAACATTTAAGGGTAAGGTCAACATCATATGGGTTAAACAACAACAAGGGCCTATAATCCTTTCCTAAAGTTTCATGTGCTTCGCGGAACTAAACACTATTGAAAATCATGCTCAAGTGTTAAATCAATTAATATGCAATCAAATGAAATAAAAATGAGATTTACAATGAGTTCAATGACAAGAAAGAGATAGAGTGGGTGTATACGCTCACAAATGATGATAAGTCTTAATTTTCACTTTTGTAAGGGTATAGCATGCGCCTTAGAATAACGAATTTGAAACACTTTAAACCAAATCATAAATAATTATTTGTGTATATGCTCAAAGCTTCATAGTTTAATTTTATGATGCTATTCATAATGCAAACAATAACCGGTTAAAGGGTAATAAATCAATGACTCAAAGTAGGCTTCATAGCTATACAATAGGATGTGCCGATCATATAAATAATCATAGTAGATAAGAGAGAGAAAAAGAAAAAAAAAATTATTTTTACTAACATGATAACCGGCATCACAATTGTAAACCACACCCCCTAACTTGAATGAAACATTGTCCCCAATGTTAGTAGGGATAAAAAGGGAAAAAGGGTTAGAAAATAGTCACCCCGTAAGGAGTAACTCGAGAAACGCGCAACGGCATGCCTGTTACATGTTAGTACCTTAAGCAATAATATATACAAAAGAGATATATACAAGAGCAAATCTGAAACGGAAAATGAGTAACTTTATTAATAAATACGAGTTGTGTACATGGGGCACGAAAAAAAACAAAATTAGAAAATACAATAAGTGTACTCTCTCCTCCCCACACCAAAACACAACTACAAAGATAGAAACCCAAAAATCAAAATGAAGAACCACAAAAAATCAGCAGCAGAGAAAGTAGGATGACATCGGCCTACATATCGTCCGGATGACGACGCAGGGACTCGGGCGCGGTGGGGTCACGAGGGGCATATGGGTCATAAAGGTATGGAGGAACAGCAGCCTCGCCCCCTCGTTGATGTGAGAATAGGTCCATATGCGCCCGAGTAATCATGGAGATATCGCGCTCGTAAGCGCCCCGATATGCAGTAAAATCAGCCTGGAACGAGGCGAAGCTCGACATATACGTGCCCCAAAACTCGAAAAAATCTGCCTGCAACTCATCCATCCGCACCCCGAGATACGCGATGGGGTCAACAGTAGATGGGGCTGGTGGTGGGACAGGATGAGGTACATCCGGAATATCCGGCATAGGAGCGTTAGGGGCATCTGCAGGAGCATCCAGCATTCGCTTCTTCCTCCTCTCCCAATAATCCTTTCCTAGACTCTTCTCAATGGCCTTCTCGCCAAGCAACTTGGGAAGGCGAGGAATGTTATCCGTACCCACCACCTCACAATCAGCATCTCTACAAATTCGGGAAACCAACCGCGCATACGGGAGCGTAGTGGTGCCCTTCTCACAGTAAGCGGCCTTTAGCATCCGCTGAAGTACCAATGCGGGAAGGTTGACGATAGAATTGGCGTCCAAGAGATGGTAAAGGAAGTGGGCCTGGGCGGAGCGAAGAACAGCCTTGGTTTGGGTCGGCGTTATGGAATTAACATCAACAAGGTGGATGATGCGGTGGTTGTCGGGCATAAGAGATGTGGGGAAAGTCTCCCCAGCCCAAACATTCCCTGGCGCCAAACGCGCAATCAAGGTATCATTCGTCAGCCTCCCCTCATCGGAGCAAGGGTAATCAAAATCCTCGGGGTTATCGGCCCCAGTCAGATGCATAGCCAAGAGAGGCTTCGAAATAGGAATTCGCTTACCCCGCACGTAAGCCTCAAAAGTTCGGCCCTCGGTTGGGACGAGGGACGCATAGAACCGACGAACATGCTCATCATTGACATCACCCACCCTGGCAAGGTGGGCTTCTCAATTAAAATTTTGAAAGTACCGACGAACAGAGGCGGGGAAATCCTCAAGGTGCACAGGCCTCTCAATAGCAATTGGGCGACCCGAAGGAAATTTAGCCCGGAACCAGTCCTTTTCCTGCTTTGAACGAAAGGATTCGAAACCTCCCCGACCCAAAATTGTATTGGATGTGGGCTTGGAGATCGAAGAACCCTACAAAAAAATAATTCAATACACACACCATAAGTGCGATGCACAAAATAAAAGTAATTGTGAAATAAAGGGAACTAGGTTCGGAGGGTGTGCATTGGGAAAAATTTGTCGAATAGACATAACCGACGCACACCACACTCAAACAAGGATAATTCAACAAGAATGTGCGATAAAAGGTGCGAAGATGACGCATTAGCGCACAAAATCTTCACATTGGCATTTCATCGAACATATAGTGTGCATTGTATAGAGAGTAGGGTGAAAATGACATACTCAATGTGATAAAACCCCAACAAATACAACTTAATCATCATAGCAGCATAAACAAGTTGTATTTGTTGGATTCACATCACAATCAATGGGAAAATAAGGAGTTTCATGCAGAAAAAATGTGGATTTTACAAATATGCATTTAACCCTACTTTCATACCAAAAACACTAAATGAGAATTGAGATTGACTTAATAAGGTTGAATTAGTTACCTTGGATGAGGATGCCTTGGAAGAGGAAGCCATGAGGGGGAAGAAATGTGGAAGAAGGGAAATAATATGGGAGAGGCAGTGTTCGCAGGTAAGAGAGTAGAGAGAATGAGAAAAGGATTAAAACAAAATGGGGGAAATTTAAGTGGCAGGTGCTCCGAATCGATTCGGTAGGTAAGCCGAATCGATTCGCTATTCTCGGATTGAACACTGGAAGGGGCCGAATCGATTCGGTATTAATCCGAATCGATTCGGGAGAAGAGACCTGACACTTTGGCTTAACCGAATCGATTCGGCTGAATAGCGAATCGATTCGCTGACTCTAAAATTTGCCACTGGGAAGGGTCGAATCGATTCGGTGATAAACCGAATCGATTCGGATGCTGGAATTGGACTTTCTGCATTGCTGAATTTATAATTCTCATGAGGTTTAAGTTTTGGGCCATCTCAACTGGATTTCTTTGGACCAAAATGATGTACCATAAGTATGTAACTGGTCCGGAACCAAAAATTTGCAACCCCACACATGCCGGGGGTTGCTCGGCCCCAAAAAATGAGAATTCACCGAATCGAACCACCCCTGCTAACGGGGCTGCTGCGTACGATGTCCGGTTGTAAATCCGCAGATATTATTAGGACGTAATTCAGAATGTGAACACCTATCCTTTCCCTCGGTCTAACTTTGCTCCAACTAAGGCTCATACACTTAATAATTATATCGGGTTAAAGATCGGAGAATATGACACCTATCCAAAATGGACTACCCCAACCTCTGGACCTGCGTTTGGTTTTGAAAACCGGATTAACATTTGAAAGATGGGGCCATGGGTTCTTAAAGTGACGGACCGGTGGGTCGGTGCACACATCGATAGAGACATTTTCTACCCTATTTTTCTCCGAGCAACCCGCCTTACACGGGATTGATGACTCTATGTAAATGTCAGTTTCGGAAACGATAAAGTCATCAATCGGAGTGACATCAAAATTGCCTAAGGTATCCTCAATTTCATGGTTTTCTCCTACGCCAACCTCTCCTAGCATGTCAAAACACACATCTAACACACTCCATTCAATTTCCTCCCTCGCAATATGATCGTCGTCCACACATGTCATTCCAACGAAATCCACTTCCCTCACACAATCGTCTTCGTCACTCGAGAGGTGCGACACATTGAAAATATTGACATCTAATGTCATATTCCCAAAAGACAAGTTCATCTCACCATTCCTACAATTTATCGAAGCATTCGCGGTGGCGAGGAATGGTCGTCCTAAGATGACGGGAGGTTGATTGTTCGGGCTTAAAACAGGTTGGGTATCAAGGATGATAAAGTCGACCGGGAACACAAAGGTCTCTATCTGGACGAGGATATCTTCCAAGACGCCCCGTGGAATTTTGGTGGAACCGTCGGCCAATTGAATTTTAGTTTTGGTAGGACTAAGTTCTCCCAAGTCCAATTGAAGATAAACCGAATACGACAAGAGGTTCACACTAGCTCCTAGATCAAGAAGAGCACGATTAATGGCGAAGTTTCCAATATTACACGAAACCGTTGGACACCCTGGGTCCTTAAATTTTGGAATCGTGTTGTGTTGGAAAATGGAACTAACTTGTTCAGTCAACTCCACCTTTTTGCGAGAAACATGATTTCTCTTAAAGGTGCACAAATCTTTCAAAAACTTGCCATAGGAAGGGATTTTCTTAATCGCGTCAAGGAGAGGGAGATTGATTTTTACTTGTTTGAACGTCTCCATGATCTCTTGATCTTTGTTGGATTTAACAATTGGAAAGAGCCTTTGAGGGTAGGGTGCGGGAAATGGACAAGGGACTGAAGTTTCCGGCCCCTTGGTCGACGACTTATCTCTTTTCTTTTTAGGAGTCACTTCACTCTCTCGGGGAGTTATTGTGACCTCGTCGGATTCTTTCGGGGAAAGTGGAGGTGGATTTTCAATCACCTTCCCACTCCTAAGAGTGGTGATGGAATTTGCATGTTCCATAGACCTACATTGAGCGGAAGAAGGAGTAGAAACATCGTAATTCGTGCTATTTTTCCCAACGGGCCCATGAGGTTGTGACGGGAATTTTCCTTTTTCTTGCACACTCAAAGAAGCGGTCAACTTGGAAATTTATTTTTCGAGCCTAGCATTTGTGGCTTGTTGAGAAGTCGCAAAAGATTGAAAAATTTCTTCTAGACTTCTCTTGTTTGGGTGCGCGTAGGCAGGTATAACTGGTGGAGGTGGTCCCTGAGGGGGACCTTGCATTACAACTTGGGGAGGGGGATGTTGGTTGTAGGGTTGTTGGTAATTCTGAGGCGGGGAAGGACAAGGTTTTTGATATTGGTAACCGAATTGGTTACCCCAAGATGGATTGAAACCTTGGTCGGGAACGTTTTGGGATCTTCTAAAAACTCCCATAGCGTTCGCTTGGTCATGGAGGATCACTTTGTAAGCCGGAATAGTAGGACACTCTTGGGTCGAATGAGCATTAGTGTCACAAATGGCACACAACTCCTCAATTACGGATTGAGTTTGAACTACGGTATCTCGAACCTTTGAGCCGAACTCCTCAACTTTCTTAGATAATTTATCTAATCTCATTTTCATCTCAGCCTCGTCAGTGAGGTGATACATACCAGGGTTAGACGAGGACGAAACCGAAGGTCGCGAACTGGTTTTGTTCGGATCCGAGGTATCCCATGCTTGGGTGGTCTCGGCACAATATTTGAAATGTGCCCACGCATCATCGGGATCTAAACCAAAGAACTCACCAGAGCACATTGTCTCCACCATTTGTTTCACATTAAGTGTAAGCCCATTGTGGAAAAATGAGATTAATCTCCACTTTTCGAAACCATGGTGTGGGCATTTATGAAGAACCTCATTAAATCTCTCCCAACATCGCTCGAATGATTCACCTTCAGCCTGAACGAATGTTAGGATTTGACTCTTTAAAGAGTTGGTGTGATGAGTTGGAAAGAATTTTTTTAAAAACTGCTCTTGCATTTCGCGCCAACTCCCGATGGAATTAGGAGCCAAGGACCAAAGCCAAGTTTTGGCTTTGTCCTTCAAGGAAAATGGGAAGAGTTTGAGTCGTGTGACATCTAGAGGACAGTTTTGATCGCTAAAAGTAGCGCACACCTCCTCAAACTCTCTAACATGAAGGTAAGGTTGTTCACTGTCCATGCCGTGAAAAGTAGGAAGTAATTGAATCATTCCATTACGAAAATGGAATTGCGCGGCATTGTAGGGAAAAATGATACAAGACGGAGAGGTGGTCCTCTCCGGTTGCAAATAATCACGCATGGTCCTATACGGGGGGTCGGGTGCAACCCCTTGACTACCGTGCTCACTAACATTGTCGGCCATGGTTGTAGGATCGGAGTGAGCCCAGGTATACGAAGAAGACGAGACCGAACTAGAACGAGAAATTGATGGTAAAGGTCTCCAGAAATCCGAGGGTTCACTAGACGATGGTTCACGAATAGGATTCAAATTCCTACTACTCGCGTCATGCATTTACAGAATTTTGGATTGATTTTTGGAAACCGTGATGTCACGGTGACCACCGGGAACGATAGTGTAAAGAGAATTTCTAAACCTAAGATGGTTGCCAATCCCCGGCAACGGCGCTAAAAACTTGGTGCGCCCAAAATAAAGCTTGTGATTCAAGTGCAAATCTATCGCAACAAGTAATATCCGGTAAGTACGGAATCGTGATCCACAGGGATTGAAACACTCCTAAGAGAACTGGATTAGGTTAAAGAGATTCTCTAAACGTCACAAAAGTTAAAGTTTAAAAGATGATTTAATAGTTTGGGAAGGTGATTGAGACTAATCTCTAAACTAACATACTATTGATGATAAGTTAATTAATTAATAATTACGGAACTATGGAAAGAACTAAGATAAGCTTGAGTTCAAGAAATTAAAGGGATCGAGGATCATTCTCCCACCTCGGATTCACAAAGAAGGGGATTATAGGGCTTGGTTGAAATTGATTCTAATCGAGCATAACTAATTAAGTCCGAACATCAACCATGCAGAGACTAAACATCAACAATGGAGGATTAGGGGTTAATTAATTATTGCTAGATGGGTTGGGTTTGTAGTAAAGGTTCAAACACTAACCCTTGCATGACAAGAGAAGTTTAGAAACTATGATACTCCAAAACCAACACATGAAGTTCCATTAGAACAATTATAAACCAAACCCTAAATATGAAGTTCAAGCATCCAAGGTGGGATTTTGATCCCCAATCATAAGTCTAGCTACTCATAATTGAAACTAAACTACACATGCTAGTTAACAACATAGTTAAGTTAGTTATCTAGTTTAAACACAAACCAATGCAAGAGATGGAATTAAATGCAAATTAAAGCTAGTAGAACAAGTAGAGAAGAAGTAAATGAACCTTTCTTGCATTAATAACAACAATTCAACTAGTAATCAAAGCTTCACAAGTTGATAAAAACCATAAATGAACTTTGACCTAGGAGAGAGAAGAGAGTGTTTTTCTATATCCAAATATCTAACAAAAGTAATCTATCTCTACAAAAAAGGAAAAACAAGGGATAAATCCCCCAAAATCCCACCAAAATGGCAAACTAGTAATAAGAAGAAAGCTGGAAATGCAGGGCCGAATCGATTCGGTGCCAAATCCGAATCGATTCGGATGTGTAGAGATTTGCCCCTATATGAAACCGAATCGATTCGGCAGTAATCGCGAATCGATTCGGTCCTGCTGGAGAAGGAAAGATGCCTATATTGGCATTAGTTGTCCCATGTTTCACCGAAAGAACCGTAACTTCTTCGTTCGAGGTCGGATTCGAGCACCGTAGGAGGCCACGCGAAGATAATAAGAAGGTCTACAACTTCCGTGAAGAAATCGGGATCAAAACCCGAGTGCTGAAATTACCAAAATGCCCCCGACTATGCAAGTGTCAACGGAACATTTCCGGATCAAAACCAAACTTCCCAAAATGCATTCCCGAGACCTATAAAAGCTCAATAAAGACACATATAAAGTATATATGATGAAATCAGGGGTCAGTCAATAAATGAGTATAAGAACCGGGAAATACATGCACGGGAAAGCTAGTTAGTACAAATTAACGGGGTATAAAATACAATAAAAGTGACGAATCAAGGAGAGACGTCTGGCCTAAGCCCAGGCCGACAGGCCGAGGGTATGGTTACTTCTGAGGCTGTTCTCGTGAAAACTCTATCTCCACATGCCTTCCAGATGGCTTTTCCCCAAGGCCGTCTGACAGGTGATGAGGCCGAGGCCGAGGGTGAGGGGACTGAGGATGATGAGGACTCAGATGACCCAGTTGACACATCTCACGCCTCGTCTTATATTTCCTTAGTCAGGGATCGTGACCTTCTTCTGTGGAGGCATGCATATGGTGTTCCTCCAACCATATCTATGAGGGTTCCCTCTGAGGACGAGAGGGTCTTTGAGGGTGAAGAGGGAAAGATAGCGGTGTACGAACAAATGTTCAAGGTAGGTGTCAGACTCCCTTTACATCCTGCTGTCGTAGATATTTTATCAGCCCTCGGCGTTGCCCCCTCTCAACTTCCTCCCAACTCTTGGAGGACGATCCTTGGTTATGTCTCCTTATGGAAAAATGCTTTCACTGATGAGCCCTCGGCCGACGTATTCTTGGCCTGTTACAATATCACCTCCTCATCCAAACAACTTGGGTATTATAACCTGGGAGCGAGGAGGTCTGACAAAAAACTTCTCCACGTGGCACAAACCTCCAACCACGATTGGAAGAAGAGATTCTTCTTTGTCTCCGGAGAGTGGGAGTTCCTTACCGAGGTACAACCTGTAGCTGACGGTCCGAGGGTACCCATGAGATGGTCTAACCCTTCAATGAAGGCCAGGTCAGACCCTAGACTTAGTCTGGAAGAGAAAGACATAGTTGAGTATCTGAGAGGACGAGGGAGAGGGGGTGAACTTCCAAAGTTTGAAGATCTGATGACCCCTCGGTTCCTCAAGGAAGCTGGTCTGTGGGTCGGCCCCCCGACAGAACTATGTGAGTTATATTATTTTTTCCATTCTTTACTTTTTTTTCAAGCGTTTCATCATTGCCTCTGCATGTTTTTGACGTGTCGTCTTCCTTTCAGGTCGTCCCTCTGGCATATCGGATCAACTTTGGAAAATGACTTCTCCCAGCTTACTATCAGGTCTAGGCAAAAAGAAAGGCAAGGAGCCTCAGCAAGCTCCGAGGAAGACGAAGGTCGTGGGGCCGACGGTTGTTGAGCCGACTGCTGATAGCCACAAAAGGAAAGATCCTGAAACTCATGTTGACCCTCGGCCGAACTCAAGGACGAGGCCGAGGGTAGAGTCATCTGAGGGGGCTAGTTCATCTTCCAGCATGGGGGCCTTCTGGTCCCAGAACTTGGCACTTCTAAGGGCCGAGCAGTCCTCCCTGATTGCCAATCTGAGGGCGGCCAAAGCCTCTATGTTCTCTGCCCCCTCGGCCGCCGACTATGATTTCTTATCTAAAATGCCCCCGGCCAAGGTGTATGACTATGGTCTGCACACACTAGCTCAGGTATTTATTTTAACTTCATCTCCTTAGTTGAATTTTTCACTAACTGTTTCCTCAGCCTCTTAATAAGCATCTTTTTCTGTGCAGTCTGTCTGTGCCTTTACCTCGGCCACTAAGTGGATGGCTGAGAATCAACAGAAGTTTCATGAAGCCGAGAGGGCCATTTAGCATGAGGCCGACCTACAGACAGAGCTCGATAGTGCAAGGGTTGAACTGGAGAGTTCCAGGACTGAGCATGCCAGGGTCTTGGATGAGCTGACAAGACAGCATGATGCCGACCAGCAGGTCAAGGACCTGCTTATAAAGGAGAAGGATGAAACCTTGATCAACTTGGAGGTTCAGCATAAGGCCGATCTTGAGGCGGCTGTCAAGAAGGCCGAGGCCGATGCTGTGGAGGCCTACAAACTCTCGGACGAGTTTCAAGGCTTCGACCTTGAATACTTGGAGAGGGGAATTAGGAAGGCCTGTCGGTGGGTCATCTTAAAGTTTGCTGATGCAGTGTCGTCCGTCCGCCCCGCTCTAGAGGAAGTTCAACTGGACGATCCACTTATTGATGAAGCCCTGGCCCAAGTGGAATCTCAGCATGTTGAAGGCACGGGCACGTCTGAGGCTCGGCCTGTCATGGTTATAGAAGAATCTCCCATTGATGTTGAGGCCTTGCCCTCTGATATTGCTCAATAGGGTGGTTGTCTGTAGCCTATACCCTCTTCGTGTAAATCATTTTTGTACTTTAACTTTGTAGAACAAACATCATTCTGTAATATAATGCCTCTTTCTGTCTTCCATACTTCTCTCTTATATAATTTGCGCTGTGATGTTTTTGGATTGACAATATCACTAACCCCTCCCTCGTCTTTCTTGAGGACCATGGTGGGGTCGTCCCCTCCATGCGACCTCATTATAGCCGAGGGTTATAATGCCCAATTTAATGGTTTTAAACAAAGTTTTCCCTCATCTTTCTTGAGGACCATGGTGAGGTCGTCCCCTCCATGCGACCTCATTATAGCCGAGGGTTATAATTACCAAATTAATGGTTTTAAACAAAGTTCTCCCTCGTCTTTATTGAGGACCATGGTGGGGTCGTCCCCTCCATGCGACCTCATTATAGCCGAGGGTTATAATCACCAAATTAATGGTTTTAAACAAAGTTTTCCCTCGTCTTTCTTGAGGACCATGGTGGGGTCGTCCCCCCCATGCGACCTCATTATAGCCTAGGGTTATAATGCCCAATTTAATGGTTTTAAACAAAGTTCTCCCTCGTCTTTCTTGAGGACCATGGTGGGGCCGTCCCCTCCATGCGACCTCATTATAGCCGAGGGTTATAATCACCAAATTAATGGTTTTAAACAAAGTTTTACCTCGTCTTTCTTGAGGACCATGGTGGGGTCGTCCCCTCTATGCGACCTCATTATAGCCGAGGGTTATAATTACCAAATTAATGGTTTTAAACAAAGTTTTCCCTCGTCTTTCTTGAGGACCATGGTGGGGTCGTCCTCCCCATGCGACCTCATTATAGCCGAGGGTTATAATGCCCAATTTAATGGTTTTAAACAAAGTTCTCCCTCGTCTTTCTTGAGGACCGTGGTGGGGTCGTCCCCTCCATGCGACCTCATTATAGTCGAGGGTTATAATCACCAAATTAATGGTTTTAAACAAAGTTCTCCCTTGTCTTTCTTGAGGACCATGCTGGGGTCGTCCCCTCCATGCGACCTCATTATAGCCGAGGGTTATAATCACCAAATTAATGGTTTTAAACAAAGTTCTCCCTCGTCTTTCTTGAGGACCATGGTGGGGTCGTCCCCTCCATGCGACCTCATTATAGCCGAGGGTCGTTCTCTGAAGATGTTTCCACGCGTACTAGAACTGATAAACACAAGATGAGAAGAAACACTGATATTTCTCATTAATTTTCCAAGTGTTCTGTCGGAGCAACACCTCTTACAACTGTCGTTCAATAGGACTTTACAAAACTACTGATAGTATTTCTTCAAATGATCTGCATTCCAAGGGTTGGAAAAGGATTCCCCCTCCAGGTTTTATAGTCTATAGGTCCCAGGGGAGACTTCATCGATGACCCTGTATGGGCCATGCCAATTAGGATGGAGCTTGTTGGGCTTGTGCCAAGTCTTTTTGAGGACCAAGTCCCCTACCGCAATTGGTCTCTGTTTCACCCTCTGATTGTAAAACCTTGCGGTCCTCTACTGGTAGGCAGCCTGCCTTATCTTGGCATCTTCCCTCCTTTCCTCAATCAGGTCTAAGTCGAGTCTCCTCTCTTTTGTATTTCTCCGGGGGTCATACATTTGGACCCTATGAGTAGGAAACCCAATCTCGGTGGGGATGACGGTTTCTGAGCCATAAGCTAGCATGAATGGGGTCTCACCAATAGAGGTCCTCACTGTCGTCCTGTATGCCCACAGTACGACATATAACTCCTCGACCCATCTTCCTTTTTCCTCCTCAAGCCTCTTCTTGATTCCATCTAGGATTGTCCTGTTTGTAACTTCTGTTTGCCCATTGGCCTGAGGTCGGCCCGGGGTAGAGAAAAATTATTTGATACTCACCCTTTCACAGTACTTCTGTAGAGAGGTATTCTTGAACTGAGTCCCATTATCCAAGATGAGGGTGTTGGGGATACCATATCTGCATATAACATTTTTCCAGATGAACTGGAAGGTCTTCTGCTCTGTGATCGTGACCATCGGTTCAGCCTCTACCCATTTTGAGAAATAGTCAATCGCTACGATGAGGAACCGATAGTTATTGACTGCTCTTGGTAAGGGTCCTACGAGGTCGATCGTCCACACAGCAAATGGCCATGGGGATGTAATGGAGGTAAGAGGATGAAGGGGTTGGTGAGGGATGGTGGCAAATCTCTGGAATTTATCGCACTTTTTTACATATGCCGCGGCGTCTTTCCCCAAGGTCGGCCACCAGTACCCTTGGGTGATCACCCTCTTCGCTAAGGATCTGCCCCCAATGTGGCTTGAGCACGATCCTTCGTGCACATCTTTCAAAATGGATGGGACCTCAGATGGGTGCACACACCTAAGTAAGGGGAGTAAAAATCCCTTTTTGTGCAAGGTCACCCCAATGACAGTGAACTTTGCATCCCTGTGTCTCAACTTCTTCCTTATACTTTTGACTCATTTGAGTCTAGACTGTATAAGAGCTCATCTAGTTTGGAAATAGTGACAAAATAGTGTCTATCCTAGAAACCAAAGAGCTTCAGAGATTGGGTTGCTTCTTCTTCTATCCATCTTGTAATGATCCTAAGACTATAGCCATCACTCACACACTTAGAATTTGATTCTTGCATATCATATTGCACCCTTATGTGTATTAATGTGGTGAGTGTGTTCTAATCCCTCAATTCGATTTTTAATAACTTTTTGGGAATTTTAAACATATTTTAAACAAGGTTTTATTTAATTAAAACTTGATTTAAAAAGTTTTGGGGTTAATACCTAAATATGTATTGTTGTGTTTATTGGCCTAAAGTTAGTTTGGGTAGAAACCGAAAGCGCCAGAGAATTCAGGGTTGGGTTTGTAATTATTTTGGGACGCGCGTTTACACTCGTCCTCAGGCCAACACTTGCTGATCTCTGATTGGCCAGAGCTGTGTTTCTTTACTGAGACAAAGCCTTGCACGGTTACAGCCCTTGGATCAACCCTTATCGATGGCCTGCATGTCTTTTGAGTGAATCCTCGTGTAAACCCTTAAGCCAATCACAGCCGATTTAATCCACCGCCTGTTGTGAGCCCTTGGATTGCAGTCAAAGGTGATTGACTCAATCTCAGCCATTGTTTTTGAACGATGCTCTGGAATCTTCCTCTCTTCCTATTTAAAGGCCTCCCATCTCAGCCTTCGAAAGCTTTTGCCACTTTGAGTTTTCTCAGAAAAAGAATAGAGAGAGTGAGAAGAGAGAAGAGAGAAGTTAGAGAGAGAAACCAGACCCAAGTTAGAAACCCTAACTTCGTCCAAATACTTCTCAAGCCCAAACTACTTACCTCTCCAGAAAAAACACCATAACCAAATAAACACCATCCTTAGTGTTTTCTTGAGTTTATGAGAGTTCTGGTTGAGAGATCTTGGGTTGCTGAAATCCTTGTGTTCATAAATCTTATTTCCAACTTAGACATAGACTCAGATCTTGTTTCTGGTTCAATAGAAATCATAGATCTGTAGTTTTGCATGTCATAATACACTTAGTTGCATTTATTTCTCATCTTGAGAATTTCGTTGTTGATTGTTTTCTGTTAAAACATTTTCTTACTTCAGAATCAACAATAGATGTTTTTCTATTTCTATTTTTACAAAACTTAACCTGACCTAGTTGGATTCGCACTTGGAGGGTTCTCAATCTCCATAATATTTTCAAAAGTGATTGAGAAAGGTCTTGACCGATTTCTTAAGCAAGATCTCCGTGGAATCTGGGTTACTTTGAAAGGTCAAAAAGGTTCTTGGTTTTGTAAGAAAGAAATATAACAAACACTGCATATAGACTTTATATGTGATTTGTTAGGATCGTCTGTAACTAATAAGTGTGTGTGTGTGTGCATGCATGTGTTTTAGAACACGATTCACAAACATCTTCACACTACAAACACTGAAAGTGTTGGCTATAAGATTTGGTGAACATAAGTCGACGTAAAGTGCTGAAACAAAGAAGAGTTGACAAATTGAGAGGACTACATCAACAAACAAGATCTGCAAAAAAGTTAAGGACGCCAGAGGGTATAATCCTAAACTTGTATAGATTTGTTTTTGTGTGCATGTTAGTTAAATAGGTTGTAACTCATATATTTGTTTTAGTGATTGTTTTTGTTTTACTCCGTAGAGGGAGTCGTGGATGTTTCCTCAAGGTTGAGGTTTTACCACGTTAAAAATCCTGAGTATTAATATTTCTACATCTACTCATCTCATTCTGATTGTGTGCTGAGTTTAAAAATATTTTAAACTGTTTACTAAAACTTGTTATCAAATCTTGTCCATATCTCGTACATAATTTTTGTTAACACATCTTGTGTTCAAAATCGTTTTGATTTAAGTAAAGAGTTTCTTCAACAAACTTTCGGAGTTGCTTAAATAGTTTATTTTCATAAACGGCTTTGGCAACGTTATTTCAATTGGTATCAGAGCTTTTGGTGAACTTTTTTCAAAAAGATCCTGAGTTTCTGAAAGTGTTTTCTCAAAATCAATCATGGACGAGAAAAACGAAAGATATGGTAACTTGACCAGACCTCCAGTCTTTGATGGAACCAATTTCTCTTACTGGAAAGTAAGAATGATTGCTTTCATTCAAGGAACTCTGGGAGATGATGTCTGGGATATTATTGAATATGGGATGATAATTAGAAAAAAAGCTTGACTAGTTGCTCAAGGTTATTCCCAAATAGAAGGACTTGATTTTAATGAGACGTTTGCTCCTGTTACTCGTTTAGAATCAGTTCGTCTGCTTCTTGCTATAGCTTGTCACATGCATTTTACATTATATCAAATGGATGTTAAATCTGCGTTCCTTAATGGAATACTTGCCGAGGAAACCTATGTAGAACAACCTAAAGGGTTCATTGACCCTAATTATCCTAATCATGTATTTCGGTTGAAAAAGGCTTTATATGGTCTTAAGCAAGCTCCTAGAGCTTGGTATGAGCGCCTGTCCAGTTTTCTGCTGGACAAAGGTTTCAAAAGAGGTGGAAATGACCAAACCTTATTTGTCAAACATTTTGGCAAACACATTACTATCGCTCAAGTCTATGTAGACGATATCATATTTGGATCCACTTTTATCTCAGAAGTAAAATATTTTGCTGAAATTATGAGTAAGGAATTTCAGATGTCCCTTATGGGGGAGTTACAGTTCTTCCTAGGTCTCCAAGTCAAACAACAACCAGATGGATTGTTTCTTTCGCAGACTAAGTACGCATTAGAGATAGTTAAAAAATTTGGCCTCGAGAGTGCTAAAAGTGCTAAAACGCCTATGTGTACTACAGAGAAATTATCTAAAGATGAAAATGGAAAATCTGTAGACTCTACTTTATATCGTAGTATGATTGGCACATTACTCTATCTGACTGCCTCGCGTCCTGATATCATGTATGCTGTGTGTGTTTGTGCGCGATATCAAAACAACCCCAAGGAGAGCCATTTAAACTCTGTTAAACGGATAATTAAATATGTTAAAGGCACTCTAAATTTAGGAATTTGGTACACGAATGACACACCTAGCACTATTATTGGGTACACTGATGCTGATTGGGCTGGTTGTACTGATGATAGTAAAAGCACTTCAGGCGCATGTTGTTATATTGGTAATAACTTGGTAGGATGGAGTAGTAAAAAACAGAACTGCACATCTCTCTCGACTGCTGAATCTGAATACATAGCCGCCGGTAGCTGTTGTGCCCAATTATTATGGCTTAAACAAATGCTAAGTGATTATGGTATTTTAGAACCCACACTTCATCTCTATTGTGATAATAAAAGTGCGATTAATATTTCTAAGAACCCAGTTCAACACTCGCGAACCAAGCACATTAAAATAAGACATCATTTTATTCGTGAATTAGTTGAAACCAAGGAATTAGAAATCAATTATCTTTCTACTGATCTACAACTTGCAGATTTATTTACCAAACCTCTTGATTATAATAGATTCATTTCTTTACGTAAATCTATTGGTATGATTTGTGTTGAGTAAATACCTGTCATATTTTCCAAGTTCCTTCCCTTTGTCCATTTGAGACAAAATGGGGGAGAAATTTGAGTCTACTGCATATACTAAAAAGCTTGATCTTAGTAATTCTTTGCAGGTATTCTTCTTGTACAGTCATTCTTTATTGTAATAATAGGATGTTAAACTGTATATAGTTGAGTTATGTAATTTTTGCTTTTTAGGATTTGGGTAGATAGATCTTTTATAGGAATAGGATTTTCTTATTTGTTGTCGCCCTACGAGTTTAGATGACTCAAAGGAGATTTTGTCTCACATTTCCAAAGGGGGAGATTGAAGCCCTTATACTTTTGACTCATTTGAGTCTAGACTGTATAAGAGCTCATCTAGTTTGGAAATAGTGACAAAATAGTGTCTATCCTAGAAACCAAAGAGCTTCAGAGATTGGGTTGCTTCTTCTTCTATCCATCTTGTAATGATCCTAAGACTATAGCCATCACTCACACACTTAGAATTTGATTCTTGCATATCATATTGCACCCTTATGTGTATTAATGTGGTGAGTGTGTTCTAATCCCTCAATTTGATTTTTAATAACTTTTTGGGAATTTTAAACATATTTTAAACAAGGTTTTATTTAATTAAAACTTGATTTAAAAAGTTTTGGGGTTAATATCTAAATATGTATTGTTGTGTTTATTGGCCTAAAGTTAGTTTGGGTAGAAACCGAAAGCGCCAGAGAATTCAGGGTTGGGTTTGTAATTATTTTGGGACGCGCGTTTACACTCGTCCTCAGGCCAACACTTGCTGATCTCTGATTGGCCAGAGCTGTGTTTCTTTACTGAGACAAAGCCTCGCACGGTTACAGCCCTTGGATCAACCCTTATCGATGGCCTGCATTTCTTTTGAGTGAATCCCCGTGTAAACCCTTAAGCCAATCACAGCCGATTTAATCCACCGCCTGTTGTGAGCCCTTGGATTGCAGTCAAAGGTGATTGACTCAATCTCAGCCATTATTTTTGAACGATGCTCTGTAATCTTCCTCTCTTCCTATTTAAAGGCCTCCCATCTCAGCCTTCGAAAGCTTTTGCCACTTTGAGTTTTCTCAGAAAAAGAATAGAGAGAGAGAGAAGAGAGAAGTTAGAGAGATAAACGAGACCCAAGTTAGAAACCCTAACTTCGTCCAAATACTTCTCAAGCCCAAACTACTTACCTCTCCAGAAAAAACACCATAACCAAATAAACACCATCCTTAGTGTTTTATTGAGTTTATGAGAGTTCTGGTTGAGAGATCTTGGGTTGCTGAAATCCTTGTGTTCATAAATCTTATTTCCAACTTAGACATAAACTCAGATCTTGTTTCTGGTTCAATAGAAATCATAGATCTGTAGTTTTGCATGTCAGAATACACTTAGTTGCATTTATTTCTCATCTTGAGAATTTCGTTGTTGATTGTTTTCTGTTAAAACATTTTCTTACTTCAGAATCAACAATAGATGTTTTTCTATTTCTGTTTTTACAAAACTTAACCTGACCTAGTTGGATTCGCACTTGGAGGGTTCTCAATCTCCATAATATTTTCAAAAGTGATTGAGAAAGGTCTTGACTGATTTCTTAAGCAAGATCTCCGTGGAATCTGGGTTACTTTGAAAGGTCAAAAAGGTTCTTGGTTTTGTAAGAAAGAAATATAACAAACACTGCATATAGACTTTATATGTGATTTGTTAGGATCGTCTGTAACTAATAAGTGTGTGTGTGTGCATGCATGTGTTTTAGAACACGATTCACAAACATCTTCACACTACAAACACTGAAAGTGTTGGCTATAAGATTTGGTGAACATAAGTCGACGTAAAGTGCTGAAACAAAGAAGAGTTGACAAACTGAGAGGGCTACATCAACAAACAAGATCTGCAGAAAAGTTAAGGACGCCAGAGGGTATAATCCTAAACTTGTATAGATTTGTTTTTGTGTGCATGTTAGTTAAATAGGTTGTAACTCATATATTTGTTTTAGTGATTGTTTTTGTTTTACTCCGTAGAGGGAGTCGTGGATGTTTCCTCAAGGTTGAGGTTTTACCACGTTAAAAATCCTGAGTATTAATATTTCTACATCTACTCATCTCATTCTGATTGTGTGCTGAGTTTAAAAATATTTTAAACTGTTTACTAAAACTTGTTATCAAATCTTGTCCATATCTCGTACATAATTTTTGTTAACACATCTTGTGTTCAAAATCGTTTTGATTTAAGTAAAGAGTTTCTTCAACAAACTTTCGGAGTTGCTTAAATAGTTTATTTTCATAAACGGCTTTGGCAACGTCATTTCAATCTCCCCTTCTTTAATGTATCTGATCAGAGGGTCCATCCACGAAGCTTCCTGAGAAACATTTAGGCAATTGCTAAGTGTTCCCTCAGTGTCTTCAATAGTTGACCGAAGCAAAATTTCCACTGGGACTGTCCTCCTAATGTCTGTCCTAGTTGCAGAGGCCAACCTAGCAAGGGCATCAGCACGGCCATTGTCGAGCCTAGGTGTCCACTTTAATTTCACTTCTTTGAAGCCGTTCAGTAATAACCTCACCTTCTCAAGGTACCTAGCCATCCTCTCGTCCTTGGCCTCGTAGGCTCCTAGTATCTGATTCACTACTAGCCTCGAATCACTATGAACCAAAATCTAGCCGACACTAAGAGATCTGACCAAGGAGAGGCCTGCTATCAAGGCCTCATATTCGGCCTCGTTGTTGGAGGCCTTAAAGTTGAACCTTAGGGCGTACTCAATGTCTATGCCGTCGGGTGCTGATACTATTAATCCAGCTCCACTCCCGTTTTCGTAAGAGGACCCGTCGACGAAGAGACTCCACACGGTGTGTTCTTCTGAGAAACTTCCCTCGGTGAGTGACCCCTGTATAAAGAGATATCTTCCCTCTTCATTTTCAGCCATTTTCCTTCTAGCGGTGCTTGTCTCAGCCTTATCTACAGGTGTGTCGGTGGGCTCACCTTGTCGGGTATCTATCTTCCCGAGGCTCTCACCCTCGTCTTCATCATCTTCCCAAGTAAACTCGGCCATGAAGTCTGCCAATGCTTGCCCCTTAATGGCCGTCCTAGGCTGATACACTATGTCAAACTCCCCCAGCTCTATAGCCCAGGCCATTAACCTCCTTGATTTTTCAGGCTTGTGTAAAACCGGGGAGAGTCAGTGAGGATGACCATTGTATGGGACTGGAAGTATGGCTTCATCTTTCTCGATGCATGGATCAAGGCATAGGCCAACTTCTCCATCCTTGGATATCTTTGCTCTGCCCCCTAGAGTGCCTTGCTGTTAAAATACACAGGCTTCTGTACTCCGTCTTTGTCTCTCACAATGGCTGCACTGATGGCTGACTCTGAGACGGTGAGGTACACATACAGTCGTTCACCCTGCATGGACCGTGACAACAGCAACGGATACCCCGGGTATGATTTTAACTCCTTGAAGGCCTCATCACACTCTTCACTCCATTCAAAGGCTTTTCTGAGAATTTTGAAGAATGGTAGACACCTGTCTGTGGCCCTAGACACGAACCTGTTCAAGGCAGCAATTCTCCCTGTGAGTCTCTGAACGTCTTTAATGGACTTGGGGGTCTTCATCTCAACAAGGGCCTTTATCTTTTCAGGATTGGCCTCGATGCCTCTTTAGTTGACAATTAACCCCAAGAACTTCTCTGCTCCGACCCCGAAGACACACTTGACCGGGTTAAGCTTCATCTGGTATTTGTCCATCGTATTAAAGGTCCTCTCTAGGTCTACCACATGATCCTCTGCCTTCAAACTCTTAGTCAGTATGTCATCTACATAGACCTCCATAGACTTCCCAATTTGGTCTTCGAACATTTTATTTACGAGGCGCTGGTACGTTGCCCCTGCATTTTTTAGGCCAAAGGGAATGACCCTATAACAGTATGTCCCCTTTTTAGTAATGAAGGTTGTCTTCTCCGCGTCTTTAGGGTGCATGAAGATCTGGTTGTAACCTGAATAGGCATCCATAAAGCTCATGAGCTCCTGGCCTGCGGTAGCGTCTACCATCTGGTCAATGCGGGGGAGAGGTAAGCTGTCTTTGGGACAGTGCTTGTTGAGGTCGGTGAAGTCCACACACATTCTCCACTTCCCATTGGCCTTTGGGACAATGACTGCATTGGACAACCATTCAGGGTAGATGACCTCTCTGATAAATTCAACATCTTTTAATTTTTTGACCTCATCCCTTATGACCTCATACTTTTCTCTAGAGTAAATTCTCCTCTTCTGCTTTATCGGTTTTGCTCCCTCTACCACATTGAGCTTGTGGCACATGATTACAGGGTCGATCCCCGGCATATCTACATGACTCCACGCAAAGACGCTTCGTCTTCTCCTCAACAGTTTAATGAGGTCTTCCTTGATATTGGGCTTCAGAGACTGGCTGACTTGGACGGTTTTTTTCGGATCATCCTCATCGAGGATGATGGATTCTACCTCTTCCGCGACCTCTCCTTTCTTTAGCTTCGTTTCATCCCTGGGGTCTAGGGTATCAATATTGTAAGTGGTTGTAGCCCTCTTGTGTGCCTCCCTTTCTTCAGCGGAGTTGTAGTAACATTCTCGCGCTGTCGTCTAGTATCCCTGCACTTCCCCCACCCCGTAAGGGGTAGGAAATTTAACTATCAGATGGACCGTAGACGGCACAGCTTCAAACCCCTTGAGGGCCACACGCCCCAGTATGATATTGTAGGCCGAGAACACCTATTCATCCATCACAAAGAAGCTGACCTTCTTGGTAAGCCATCTCGGCCACTCGTCCCCCATCCTGACATCGGCCTCATACACTCCAAGGGGATGAACCTTTTCCCCACTGAACCTAATCAATGGATGATGGTATGGGACGAGTCTAGCACAGCTGAGGCCTAAGGCTTTGAAGCATGGCCAGAACATCACATCTGCAGAGCTACCTCCGTCGACTAGGATCCTCGGCACCTCGCACCCGTGCACCCTGGTAGTGATTACTAGAGGGTCATCATGTGGGGCTAAGAGGCCTTTGAAGTCCATTCTTGAAAATCCCACTATCAGAGTGTCCATGTCGACCTTCTTCCTCTTTTCTGACTTTGCCTCCAGAGAGGTGGAGTGTACTGTCTTCGTCACTGCCTTGGCTTCATCCACGTGGGCCTTCCTATTTGCGACCTCAGACCCTCCTCCTTCTAGACCCCCGGAGATCATTCCCACTCCGAGCGAGATTATATTAAGCCTCTTGACAGGGCCTTGGTCGTCTCTCGGCGGGAGGTCAGGGTCGTCCTCATCATCAGAAGGGTCGTCCCCTCTTTTTTGAGGACCTTCTCTACATGCATCGCCTCGCTTCTTTCGGGGGTCGTCCCCTCGGCCCCTCTTGAAGGAACCTTTGTCGACGTACTTTCTGAGCTTCCCTTCTTTCATCATCTTCTCAATCTCATCTTTCAGAGCGAAACATTTGTCTGTCACGTGACCATGGTCTTGGTGAAATTCACACCACAGGTTCTTATTCCTCCTGTTGGGGGCTGCCCTCAACTTCTCAGGCCACTTCAGAGACCGGTCACTCTTTATCTCATTGAGAATCTGTTCACAGCTGACCGTTAAAGGAGTGTAACCAGCAAACTTGTCGTCCGTAGACCTCTTCTTCCCCTCTTTGTTCTTCTTAGGGTATTTACCCCCACTAGCGCCTCCTTTTTCGTCTTCGTATTTTGCGGCCATCACCTCTTCGGCGTTCATCACCTTTCCTGCTATTGATAGCAATTCAACCATTGTCCTCGGAGGGTCTTCAGCAAGCTTCCATAACAGCTTCCCCTTTTGGAGTCCTCCAATCAGGGTTGTCATAGCTATGCTCTCCTCATAGTCTTCCACCTCCAGCTTATCTTTATTGAATCTGCCTATGTAGTCCCTCAGACTCTCATTCTTCCCCTGCTTAACATAGAGCAGGTGGGTGGTCTTCTTTTGTGGCCTCATCCCAAAGCAGAAGTTGTGGATGAATCGGTCTGCCAACTGCTTAAAGTTTTCAATGGAATTTTTTAGAAGAGACGTGTACCAGACATGTACAGCCCCAGTCAGGGTACCAGAGAAGGCACGACACCTCATCTCATCTGAGGTAGAGTATATGTCTGCTGCTGATTGATACATCTCAACATGGTGGACAGGGTTGGTGCTCCCGTCGTATCTTGGGGTGACCATAGGTGGCTTGAACTTTGATGGCGTAGGGAAGTTGACTATCTTCGCCACAAAGGGTGAGCCTATGGTGTATCCCCTCTGAAGAGGGTCCCAACTTTTCAGTATATCGCCAATATTATCCTCCATTCGCTGTATCGAGTCATTCCAGGGCCTCGTAGGGTCGGCCTGGCCGATGTTATCCCCTGTCGCCTCTTTGAGATGGACGGAGGGTCCTGCCGCGGCTGGCCTGTGTCGGCTGTTTACTTCACCCTGGCCGTCTTCCCGTCCTAGGGGTCGGCCCCCATGGGTTCGGTCATCTGCTACCTCCCTTCTAGACCTCGTGGTACTTCTTGACCTGGACAATTTTTCCCGCAGGTCATTCACTGGGCCCAGCCTCTCAAAGGCCGACCCCCTGCTTAGGCGATCGAAAGCAGAGCCTCTTGGGCGATCGTCAGGGTTTTGCCTTCCGCACTTCCCTCTGCTCTCCTGGAGGGGTCTTACAGTATTATTGGAGACCTCATATGGTTCCCAGCATTCTATGGGGTCCTCCTCTCCCTCCAGATCGTCATACCTGTCCTCGGGGCAAGGGTTTCCTTGCCTCCCCAGGCGTAGACGTCGGGGGTCAGCAACATCCCTACGCCGCTGAGGGGGTAGCAGGTCTTTGCATGGTGCCTGGGGTGGTCCCCTGGCCTCATGTTGTCCGGGAGATGCTGCCAGAGTAATCATCTCAAGTGAGACCCCTGGTGGTCTTAGTATGTTCTGGCTCAAAGCTGTGAACTGCTCCTGCATGATCCGCTGGCTCGCTGCCAGAGACTTCAAGGCTACCGCCACATCAGCCATCTCAGACTGAGGTGGTGGCTGACTGGAACTGGGTCCTCCCCCATCATCCGGTGGGGGAAGTGGTGGTGGTGGTGGCATCTCCGGTGCCATGTGTTTGAGCTGTGAACAGCTGAACTGGAAAAAAGACTAGTGAGCTTGAGAACCTTAGTGGGTCTCTTTCAATGGTGAAACATATCCTCTCAGGGGGAGAACTGGTTCACCACCAGAGTGCCCAGTGAGGTCAAGCTGTACAAAGGAAGAGATGTCTTCTCGTTCCCACAGACGGCGCCAAACTGATGATGCTAAAATCTAGCACCACTGGATAAGTGATGATGATTTCAAACAGTAGTAACCATGGAAGCCATGGAGATGTATATGTGTGAGTGTGTAGAAGGGGATGAGAATAAGAGGAATAAGACAATAATGTATAGTGGTTCAGCCAATTAGGCCTACATCCACTGTCAGTGTGTGATCCACTAAGTATGGGCACTAATGGCCTTGGATACAATGCACATAAGCCCACTTTCTCTCTCTACTGTGTGTACAAGCAGAGTTTTTGCTAGGGTTACAATTATCGATTGATCTCCCCTGTAGGGTTGTAGGTGACAAGTATATATATAGGTCTTGGGGGTGTAGTGTACCCCCCAAGTATGCATGGTGCATGTGAATGATGATCTAGCCAATCCCCTATTGACACCTGTAGATGCCAAATAATGACATAATATTCCCTCACGTGAGGGTGTGATTTTGTTATAACGGTTTCCCATGTGTCAGGTGAGCCTCACGCGCACTGTTTCACGCGTCTCCCAAACCACGTGTTGTGATGATGTCACCCTCGGCCTTTGATATGAGGCCGAGGGCAAAGTTCCTTCCGGCAATGAGTCTGGCCTAATTTGGGCCTCGTACTGTCGTACCCTCGAGGGGTCGTCCGGAGCCTGATGAAGGGTTGGCCTCCTGAGGGGTCGTCCGGAGCCTGATGAAGGGTTGGCCTCCTGAGGGGTCGTCCGGAGCCTGATGAAGGGTCGGCCCCCTGAGGGGTCGTCTGTGCCTGATGAGGCGCAGGGCGCCCTCAGCATGGCCGAGGGTATATACGGGTATATCAACACTATTTTCAGAAAATTACCCGCTAGGATCAATTTAACGAAAAAAATATCAATCCTCAAATTTCAACACCAAATTAATATTCAAATATCGAAAAAATCTATCTCTAGTTCGATTCCTAAATTCAAACATTAATTTGTTCAATTAATTTACTAACTCTCGCTATATAAATTAATTGTGACAGTTAAAATTAATTTACCTAGAAATATAAAATTAATGAAACCAATTAATTAAATTAATATCATTCGCAGTGCATCCCACCCCTTGAACGGGGTGTTTAGCCAAACATTCTCGTGTGTGCATAAACAACAATAAGTAATATATCAAAAAGAAAATAAATTGAAAAGAGAATGTAGAAATACAATACGCAATTTTTTCCACAAATTTGTCTTGAAATGGGCCTTGACATGCGTCCAACTTCTTCACAATTTTCAGCACTTGATTGCAAAAAATAAGACTAACAACTAAACCTTAAAATTATTCTAAAGCTAAACTAATTTTTTTGTATTAATCTGGAATTTTTTCATGACTCTAAATTGTACATAATATACAGTATTGCTCTCTCTATGCGTCTCCCCCTTTTTTCTGTATCTGAGAGTCTTTTTAAAATGAGTTGCATCCCTTTTCTTTTAAAGTCCACGAAGTGTTTGGCTTGATGAGAGATTTTTTGGGATTTTGAATTATCCAAGTCAAAGAGACTTTTGGGTTTACTCCGATTTTTTTGGGATGACAATAGAAGGTGGTTTTTCGGTCTTGGTTGTGGAGCGAGTTGGGCGAACTCGTGTCAGCTCGCGGATCTTCTCAAGTTATGGATTTTTGGTGCGGGTCGACTGTCCGGGTCTGGGGCAGCAAAGGGGTCGCGGGTTGGCAGGGTTGTCCGGCTGCGGGTTGAGGGTATGAGGGCCGGAATGGGGTGGCCGAATGTGTTTGCCATGGAAAGTGTTGAAACGGTTTTGATGGGTCGATTTTGTTCAATGATGGAGGTTCATGTATGGGATTTCAGCAGGTGGATTTCCATGGAGGTGGGGGTTGTTTTATGGAGGTGAGAGAGAGGGTAAGATGGTGAAAGGTAGAAGATGGGTTTGGTTTGGTTTGGTTTGGGTGTGTGTGTATAGAATATGTGTGTGAATGTTTTAGTTTGTAAAAAAAATAAAAACTAAAAACTAAATAACAATAAGATTCTACTAAAAAAAAATTAAACTAAAAATAATAAACCTATAAAAAGAAACTAAAAATAAAAATAAAAAATAAGAAAAAAACTAAATAAATTAAATCTATTAATCTTCAAAAAATAAAATTTAATAAAATCAGAAAATAAATTCCTAAAAACTAATCCTAAAAATAATAAAATAAAATAAAGATTAAAAAGTAAAAAGTAAATAAATAAATAAATTAAAATACTCTAAAATATAAAATGTGCAAATAAATTCTAAAAATCCTAAATAAATCCTAAAAATAAAAACGACACACATAAAAAATCAAAAAGAATAGTAGAAGTACAAACTCAACGGGCTCGGGTATGGACTGGGCTCGGTTAAAGTTACTGGACTAGTTCGGGGCATCGAAACACATCTCGGCACGCTCGAATAGGGACTCCAGACTTCGCGGTTTCTTTGATTTCTTCGTTTCATGCTTTTAACCGCTTATGCGTCGCGATTAACTGGATTTAGCATTATTTAACACTGCGACTGCGTATTGACCTGAAAAATAATAAAATACGTCATAAGGCCAATTTTAATTAAAATGAGAAGCTAGAATGCATCTATTCGGGGTATAAAATAGACACTTTTGGGTGCTTATCATATCAAAGCTGCCTCGTTTGAATCTTTATATGGAAGACTTTAAAGTTCACCTGCATGTTGGATAGAATCGGGAAGTAGTAAATAATTTGGTCCTAAAATAATCCAAGAAACCACTGATAAAATACAACAGATTCGAGAAAGATTGAAGACAGACCTAGACCGTCAGAAAAGTTATGCAGACCAGCGTCGGAAGCTCTTAGAATTTTAAGTTAATGACCGAGTATTTTTTAAAGTTTCTCCTCGAAAAGGAATTTTACACTTTGAAAAGAAAGGAAAATTAGCCCCCAGATTCATTTTACCTTTCATTATTTTTAATCGTATTGGCCCTATAGCCTACTAAATAAAATTACTAGTGGAATTATCCAATATTCACAATGTATTTCATGTGTTCCAGTTACGTCAGTATATTTCTTATCCCTCCCATACTATTACATGACAAGAAATTCCTATACAATCAAACAACGAATTTGAAGTACACTCTATTCAAATTTGGATCGACAAGTGAAACGTCTCGGGAATAAGGAAATCCCCTCAGTGAAAGTATATTGGGAAAATCAAAATCAGCACGAAGCCACATGGGAACCAGAACAAGCTGTGAGAGACCAATATCCTAATCTCTTCCAAGGTAAATTTGAGGATGAATTTCTTTTTTTATGTAGGTAGATTGTAATATTCGTACTCGAATTAAGAAACCCTAATTCTCATTTAATCCCTCCTAGAATATATAAACTCAAACATATCCAAAAGAAGGATTAAACTACTCTACAAAACCTACAAAATGGCTAAATTAACCAAGTGTCCTTGAAATTTTAATAATTATAAATTTGACCCTGAATAATTCAAACTACCATAACTTAACCTATACTTAACCCCTAGACCCAAACTTTATATCAAATTGAGCCTCTAGACTTGAGCTACTGATAAATTATAATTTCAGCCCCTATAATTTCCTAAAATTACAAATATGCTCTTATGCATTACCAAAATTACACTGTTAGAGCTATATAAGTATATACCTTATCAACCAAGGAGTAAAACCTAAATATTTAACATTTACACAAGAAACCCTGCCCACATCAGCCTCCACCTAAGCTGATAATGCCAAAAATCACATATTTGAACCATGCAAACATGTGAGGTGAAAGTAACCATGCATTTATCCTTTCAAAACCTGGACAATTCCACCTCCTACACTATAAAAAGCCAACGAACTAAGAATTCAAAACTCACCACTTCAGTCTATCTAAAACTCAAAATATTCTCTCAAATTAGGTAACCTATAATTTCATGATTTATAATTCATTCTTTCATTCCCAAATGATTTATGTGTTGATATTATGCTTATATCAATCAAAACGGTAGGAATTTTACGTGTAAAACGGTCCCTAAGTAAAGAAACATGAAACATCCACCATTAAACCTTGAGCTTTAATGGTGAACTTCGATATATTGATTATAACTCAGGTTTGAAGATAAGAAATGATTCATTATAACCTTAGGAACACTACCGCAATGATCAAATCCCACGAATTTAAATAATAAACTTCAATTGCTCAAAGGTGTTTTCAGTTTCAGAAAACTTAAAACTTCGAATTCTCCTCACACAAACCACTTTAAGCCTTAAAATCAAAACCAAACTCTTCCTTAACATAGCGTAAACACAACTATGTTTATAATAATCCCTACCATACTCAGAAAATCTTCGAATGCTAGGTCAAAATTTTTGAAAAACACACGGTTATGGAACTCAGCGATTACTGAACCTAGATCTATAAAACTCATATATTTTGATTCCTTTGGAAAATTTAGGTTGAGTTTGTTTAGAAATCATATTAAATGGTTCAAAAATGAAGATGATATCTCAGTTCAAAGATTTCAAACCCTAACGTCAACCATCGAGAGGTTGAAGATGAACTATTTGATTAGAAACTTGACCACACGCGTGAGGGCGCCTGACCAATAATTTTTTTTTGAAATTTCTTCCATATTTTTTATTTTATTTTTCTGGTCAAAATGGTATAAGATCAGGCTGTGTTTGGTCAAACCTAGCCAAAGATATAGAAAAATAGGGTTTTCAGTTTGAAATACTTTTTCTAAATTACAAATTGACCCCGTCTGACCTTTTCAACTTATGAATTTTAATCCTAAACTTCTTCTATAAGTACTTTAAAGTATTTTAAGTCAAACAGTCTGCTACACCCAAGTTCAAATTTAACCCTAAGCCCAAGATTTTAAAGTCCCAAATTAATTAAAATTTAACCTCTTAGACTTTAAAATACATAGTTTTAGTATAAACTGACAAAAACCAACCTCCTTTCCAATAATACTTATTCACCAAAATATTTGTATACAGATAACCAAGTACCAGCTCCTCCCGATGTTGATGTAAAAAATTAGATTATCTCTAATTTTTTAATCACAGATAAAATAAATAAGACAAAAGATTTTTAAAGTGGTTCAGCCTTATAAGAATGGCCTACATCCACTGTTGTTGTATTGCTGACTGTTTGTCTGGAATTCTCGATATGTGGTTTATCCAGAAATCCAGAGTCCCCTTCTAATGAGGAGGTTACAATGTATTTATAGCCTTGAGGTTGTACGTGTGAAAGGACAATGCGCTGTTATCTAGTAGACATATACATCTGTACGATAATAATGAGCATTTAATGCGCAGTCATCTCTTTAATTCTCTTGATTTGGATGCTTTGTACGCTAAGTAGCTCGGACCGCTTAAGCTGCTCGGACCGCCTAAGTAGCTCGGGGCTCATGAGTTGCTCGGGGAGCCTAAGTTGATCGGTACACTTGAGCTGTTCGGAATGTATGAGTTGCTCATGGCGCTTGAATAGCTCGGTGGTAGTGAGTTGATCGGTAGAAGTATTTGTAATTGCCACGTTGGTTGACATGTGTCTTCAAATGATGGGTCCACGTTAGCAGATTAAACTTGGTATCAACAAAATCCCCTAATGTTTCATAGTTTGATGTTGAAGAAAAGTATGGAACATTCTACTTGAAAACTGCATAGATTATTGGTTTGTATGGTTTTTAAGAAAACATTCGTTGTATATAACTCTTTTTTGAGTGCATAGTGTTTATTCCTCTTTTCTTCTTTTAGCCGCCGGATACGCAAACGTCCTCCCTTGTAATCATTGCTTTTCTCTATTCCCAAGGTAAAGTATTTAAGCGCGGCAGAAGTCCTATCGTCTTTCACTTTTCAAATCTATATCTTTGAACTCTTCATATTCTCTCCATCTTATGCCTTCGTTCTTTCCGTCGTTCATTGTCACCTGATTTCTTTTTCTCTCTAAGATTTTCTTCCCTTGCTTTTATTTATTTTGTTCATCATGGTTTATCTTATTGACTTATTGGATAAATTTCGGTCTGAATTTTCAATCCCTTCATGGGTTATTTTGGAAGAACTTTCTGAACCTTCTGATTATTTTTCTTTGGCTGAGGGACATTGGTTCCCAAGTCTCTTTGTGGCCGAATGTGGCTTTTCTTTTCCTCCAAATCACCTATGTTTGGAGTTCTGTCAAAATTTTGACATTGTTCCCTCAAAAATAGCTGCAAATACCTGGAGGATAGTTAACGGCGTACATAGATTGAATCAACTCCATAGAACCCGTTTAGGGATTCCAGAGATTATGTAGTGCTATAGATGGGTTGTCAGTGACTCCACATTCAATTTAAAAACTAGGTTTTTGAATAGGGCTTTAGCTGTTAATCTTCCAGATGCCAATAGGGATTATTTTGAGCATGGGGTTGTTATGAAAAATTGGCAACACACTCCATTAAATGGAGATGATGTATATCAAGGTTCCAGGTGTCCCCCTTATGGCAATGGAATAGATTGTTTTTATTTTTATTTTATTTTTTATTTTTATTTTTTTTTAAATCTTGTTTTCTTTGTGTTTGATAAAATGTATCACTGACATTTGTTTTTGTTTGTTACAGTTGACAGTAAAAGAAAACCTCCAAAAGAAGCTGACGTTAATTTAAAGCATTTGAAACTTATCTGGGATTTTCACCAATCTGTTTCCGAGGAACGTATTAGATCTCCCTCTTATTTGTTGCAGTACAAGAGCTATACTTCGTCTTTCACTACTCGTCCACGTCCAGTGGTAGTTAATCTTAACCAAGTACCAGCTTCTGAGACTAGTGTGGAAGGTTCTTCCTCTGAGTCAAGTGTTCCCATCAGTAATCTAATGAAGAGAAGAAGAGCTCCTGCCTTCTTTGATAAATCTGCCTCTACCAATGTGGAGGCAAAGAAAAGCAAACAAGATGTCCCAGAAGAAGGGACGGGAATCACTGATGCACCTCCTCCTGCTGCTGCCAAGAAAGCTGTTGAAAAGCCTCCAATGGCCCCGAGCAAGATTGTTACTGTTTCTCCTCCGAGTGAGGTTATTGTTATTTCACCAACAAAGACAACGTCTTTAGTTGAAAATGTTCCTGCTCCTCTGAGAAGGTTAAAGAAAAGTTCTTCTGAGAGACCTGCTGAACCTGTCTCTCAACCTTTAAATGTTGAAGGTGTTATTCAATCTTTTGTTGCTCCGAGCTCCTCTGTGAGTTTGGTGAGATCCTGGATTGTCCCAGAAGTCAAAGGTATTGAGGATTCCCTTTATCATGAGAGAATTACTACCCTTGCTGCTCAACACATTGCCTCGGTAAGTTTTGTTAGCTTGAGTCTTTCATTTTCTAATATTATATTCATATATTGACTCGCAGTTATTTCTTTTTCCAGCTGGTGATGTGTTTTAACAGCATTTTGAATAAGGATGAAGCTATCAAGGCTTCAAGATCCTCAGGATGAGTAGAGGAAGCTTTTGTTGGGCTGACCCAATCTCTAAAAGATTCTCGTCAAAAATACGAGGAAGATAAAGTTGCTTGGGAGAAGCAGTTCAAGTCCATTGAGCTAGAAAGAAATCAAGCTGTGAGTGCCTCTAAGGATTTGGAGAAGAAACTGACGGAGTCTGAGCAGAGCAGCAAAGTCTTCGAATACAAAGCAACAAGGAGCTGGAAGTTAATCTCAAGTCTGCTGAAGAGGAAGTTATTAAACTTCAAGATGTTGATCGTCAAAAAATGGAGGTGGAGGAGAAGTTGAAGGCTTCCGAGGCACTCCTTAGGGAAAGGACCTCCTCGGAGAAGGCAAAAAGGAAAAAGGCAGTTAAAAAATCATTTAGTGCTGGTTGGGATAAAGGCTGGAACAAGGGCCTGGCTGCCATGTCTTCTCAAATGGAGTATGCTAGCCTCAAATATTTTAGGGATGGATGGGTCGCAGCTTTGCAGGAGCTGAAAGTTGCTGAGAATTATGAATTATTCCAGCAGCACACTCATGGCCCTCCTCCCTCTCCTGGGGAAGAAGAAGAGGATGAAGCTGCCTTAGATGAATCTTCGATGATGATTGGAGATCAGGCCCCTTCTATCACAATTGTTCAAACTTGCTCCGAGCAACTCCAACCCACCAACACTTCTGTCGAGCAGCCACCTTTATCCTCCGAGCAACCAGTCACTTCCTCCAATCCTTCTGAGGAAGTCGTGGGAAACAAGGAGAAGGTGTAAAATTATTTGGTATTTTATTTTGTTGTTCTCTTAAATGTAACCTCAAACTTTGTATTTTCCCTTATGATGAAATAAAATTTAAACTTTGGTTGTTCACCTTGAATTTCTCTTTTACTTGCTCTGTCTGTGTCATTATTGATTCTTTTTATCTCTTCTCTTTGCTAGTTTATGTCCAGGATGGAGCTCTTATCAGCTCATGACACAGAATTAATGAGGAAATTCAATGACTATTTTAAACCTGGTCATGAAGATCTTAATGAGGCTCAGATCATTGATATCCTTGGTCCAGACACTTCTGAATGAGCAGTCAAAGCTTACCAATACCTAAAATGCTTGCTCGATCGTGTTGTCGCCAATAATGTGGCTTACTATGAGATGATTGAAGATCTACAAGGAACAATCAAGGAACTTCAGCAGCAGTACAAAGAGTCTTCTACCCTTTTGTACCAAGGATACGAGAAGAAATATCAACAACTGAGTGCTGATAAAGGGTATGACAAATTTATCTCTGCTTATGAGAAGAAAGAAATTGTTTTAAAGCTTGAAGTTGAAGAGCATAGGCATATCGCCAAGTTGTTGGAGCAGGAGAACATTGCCTTGAAAGAGGAGATAAAATAGCTCAAGTCTGCTGCATCTTCCTCGGGAACCTTGGTCCGTGTTAATGATGAAGGTTTCTCTTTCTTAGAGGTAGAAAATTCCAACTTAAGAGATGAGTTGGAAACTTTAAAAAGAGTTGGACCCTCCATATCCACTCGTGGATGAGCAAGATCTTCTTCTCGTGGACGAGCAAGGGCTGGTCGGGTCTTTATTGAAGAAGCTAGAACGCAGGCGGCTTTAGAAAATCAGGCCTTTCAGTTGGTGGCGAAGAACCAAGCCTTAGCAGAAATTTCTAAGAAGATTCTGAACTTCAGCGAACAACTATCCACCCAGAGTTTTGCCTTGGAAAACAAAAAAATTCTGGTGAAGAATCTCCACGAGCAACAGGAGAGGTTAACTTACCAATTTCATAAACAACCTAGAGAGTTTTGGATGGCTGGGTATAATGAAGCCCTTTACATCTTGATGCTCGGATCCAGCAATCAAATAACGAGGGGTACAAGCAGGGATGGTAAAATGCTATGTGTGTGCTACACTTGGAGCAAGGACATTATTTATGGGATTATTATGAGCCTAGAGTGCTTGATTTACCCGTACCTCCTTTTAAACTTGATTTTAGCTGGATTCCTGCTCGTGCAATTCCTCGATGTCTGATTCCAAGTATCTTAGTGATTACAGTCTTCATGCCAACTTCGAGATATCTATCCCAGAACATTTACTTGATCGGTCATCTGTAATGAATATTAGAATGCTGAGAGATGTAAATTTTATAAATTCTCCTTATGCCTTAGATGATCCTCCTGCTGGAATAGAACCTGTTTCAAAGGTAGAAGGGAAAAAACCAATAGAATAGGATTTTTTATGTAATGAAGTGTATTTTTCACAGCATATGTAATTCTACTTGATTTGATTGAAGAAATTTTTAGTCTTTTGCCATTTTATTTTCTTCTAAGTAATTTGCAGAATGTCTTTGTTTGTGAATATATGCACATTTTGCTATGTACATTTTGTTTTATTTTTGGATAATAGAACTCGTCCTATCTATTATTTGATTATAGTGACTTGTCACTCTTTGGGCCTAAGTAATGAAATGATTTGCATCCCATGTTCCTTCTTAGTTTAACCGACTGGAGTTGATTGCATTTAATTTTTTGACCAACCGGAGTTGGTGGTAATTGATTCGCCGACCAACCGAAGTTGGTGGAAATTGATTCCCGACCAACCGGAGTTGGTGGTAATTAGTTCCCGACCAACCGGAGTTGGTGGTAATTAATTCCCGATCAATCGGAGTTGGTGATAATTGATTCCCGACCAACCGGAGTTGGTGGTAATTAGTTCCCGACCAACTGGAGTTGGTGGTAATTGATTCCCTACCAACCGGAGTTGGTGGTAATTAGTTACCGACCAACCGGAGTTGGTGGTAATTGATTCCTGACCAACCGGAGTTGGTGGTAATTAGTTCTCGACCAACCGGAGTTGGTGGTAATTGATTCTTTACCAACCGGAGTTAGTGGTAATTAGTTCCCGACCAACCAGAGTTGGTGGTAATTGATTCCCGACCAACCGGAGTTGGTGGTAATTATTCTGAATTTGATGTGTAGTATGTAGCACTGATAAACAAAGAGAAACTGGGTAAAACATCCAACACTTTATTCATACTGAAGAAATTGCATTATATAAGAAATTCAATTACTGATAATACTTACGCAGATGCTCTGCATTCCATGCATTCTTGAATTCTTCTCCTTCCAAGGTTTCAATCCTGTATGTCCCTGGACGAACAACTTTTGTTACTTTGTAGGGTCCATGCCAGTTGGCTTCCAATTTGTTATTGTTTTGTATTACTTTCTTTATCACATAATCCCCTTCCTTCAACTCACACTTCTTCACTCTTTTGTTATAGAACAAAGCTGTTCGTTGTTGATATGTTGCATTTCTGATCGCTGCTTCTTCCCTGACTTCTTCGAGCATATCCAAGTCTAATCTTCTCATTAAATCACTGACAGGAGAATTGAAAATAAGCACCCTATGTGTGGTTAGACCCAATTCAGCAGGTATGACAGCTTCACTTCCAAACGCCAGCATGTATGGAGACTCTCCTGTTGCTGCTCGTGGTGTGGTACGATAAGCCCACAACACAGAATGTAGCTCGTTAATCCAATTTCCTTTTGCATCATCTAGTCGTTTCTTCAAACCATTCAGCAGCGTTCTTTTTGTCACCTCAGTTTTCCCATTGGTTTGGGGATGTCCTGGTGCAGAGTGGATCTTCAGTATATTGGATTGATGACAATACGCAGCAAACTCCTAGTTGTCAAACTGGGTTCCATGGTCGGTAATGAATGCATGTGGGAGACCATATTTGCAAATAATGTTTTTCCAAATGAACTGATAGACTTTGTTATATGTCATATCAATGAGCGGCTCAGCTTCCACCCATTTTGTAAAATAATCCACAGCAACCACAAGGTATTTGAATCTTCCCCTGGTCGTTGGGAGTGGCCCGACCAAGTCTATCCCCCACATGGAAAATGGCCAAGGGGAAGTTATGGGTGTTAATAATGCTTAGAGAGTTCTTCGGATGGACGAAAAGCGTTGGCATTTGTCGCACTTCTTAGCATAGGCTATGCAATCAGCTCTCATCATCCTTCCCCTGGTCGTTGGGAGTGACCCGACCAAGTCTATCCCCCACATGGCAAATGGCCAAGGGGACGTTATGGGTGTTAACAATGCTTGGGGAGTTCTTCAAATGGACGAAAAGCATTGGCATTTGTAGCACTTCTTAGCATAGGCTGTGCAATCAGCTCTCATCGTCGGCCAGTAGTACCCTTGCGTGGTTATTCTCTGTAAGAGAGTTCGACCTGCTATATGGGCTCCACACGACCCTTCATGAACTTCTTTGATCAAATCTTTCACTTCGGAGGGATGGACACATCTTTTTAGCCCTGCTATAACTCCTCGTCTGTACAAAATGCCATTGGTCAATACATAACGAGCAGCCTTAAACTTCAGCTTCTTGGCTATGAGTTTATCAGTTGGTAAAGCCCCCTCTTCAATATAGGCCCTGATAGGATCCATCCAAAGATGGTCCCAAGTCGAGGGCAATAAAATTCATCATCAGATCTTCGTCTATGCTCCGACCAACTAGTATTTCTATTGGGATTGTTCTCCATAGCTCGGTGCGTGTGGCTGATGCCAATCGAGCTAGTGTGTCTGCTCTCGTGTTCTCCAATCTTGGTATTATAATCAACTGAACTGCAGTAAAATTTGATACAACCTCCATTATTTTTGCATGATACTTGATCATTAATTCTCCTTTTGCTGTATACACTCCTAAAATTTGATTTACGATTAACTGGGAGTCATTGAACACAACAACTTGCTCAGCTTTCATGGTTTTATCCAGGCTTAGACCCATAATCATTGCTTCAAATTCGGCCTCATTATTAGAAGCCTTAAATTAAAAACGCAGAGCATATTCCACATCAATCCCATCTGGACTGTTTAAAATAATCCCTGCTGCACTTCCTGTAGAGCACGAAGAGCCATCTACATACAGATTCCACACAGGTATTCCATTATCAAACACTTGGTTAGACAGAGTTCCTCGGTGAAGTATTTAATGCTTCCTTTTTTCCTCTTCTAGTACTTTTCGCTGCTCGTCCCCTGACGTAAGTTGGTCGGGGTTTAAATTTGATGATCCTGTAACATCCACAGGCTGGTCTGTATTCAACTCCTGCTCATCAGAGGAATCCTCCTGAGTGAATTCTGCGATAAAATCCGCCACTGCCTTCCCTTTGAGCAATGATCTAGGCTCATAAATTATATCATATTCTCCAAGTTCTACTACCCAGTACATCAACCTTCCTGATTTCTCTGGTTTGTGCAGAGCTTGCCTTAATAGCATATATTTATACACAACTATAGTATGAGCTTAGAAGTATGGCCTTATCCTTCTCCTTGCTTCAATCAGTGCTAGTGCCAACTTCTCCAACCTTGGATATCTGATTTCTACTCCTCGGAAAGCTTTGCTAGTGTAATAGACTGGTTTTTATACTCCGTCCTCCACTCTTATCAACGCCGAGCTCACTTCATTTTCTGAAACTGCCAGGTACAAGTATAGTCTTTCTCCCATCATTGGTCTAGATAATAGTGGAGGTGTCCTTAGATATTTCTTCAATTCTTGAAAGGCCTCCTCGCATTCATCATTCCATTCAAAAGTTTTTCGAAGTGTTCTGAAAAATTATAGGCACCTGTCAGTTGCTCGTGACACAAACCTATTAAGTGCTTCAACTCGTCCTGTGAGACTTTGCACTTCCTTCTTCGTCGTTGGAGATCGTAGCTTCAATAGAGCCTGATCTTTTCAAGATTCGCCTCAATTCCTCGTTAGTTAACAATATATCCGAGAAACATGCCTTCACGTACTCCGAATATGAATTTGGTGGGATTCAATTTCATTTGATATTTATCTAGTTGATCAAAGGTCTGACTTAGGTCAACTAGATAATCGACAGCTTTCTTGCTCTTCGTCAACATATCATCAACATAAACCTCCATATTATGGCTGATTTTCTCTGCAAACACCTTATTCATCAGCCGCTGATATGTGGTACCTGCATTATTAAGTCCAAAAGGCATAAAATTATAATAATAAGTTCCCCTTGGGGTGATAAAAGAGGTGCTCTCCCTGTCTTCAGGCTTCATCTTAATCTGATTGTATCCAGAATAAGCATCCATGAAACTCAACAATTCATGCCCCGAGGTAGCATCTACCAGTTGGTCGATTTGGGGTAAAGGAAAATGATCCTTTGGGCATGCCTTATTGAGATCGGTGAAGTCTACACACATCCTCCACTTGTTATTTTTCTTCTTCACCATCACCACATTTGCTAGCCAATCAAGATATTTGACATCTTCAATAAAAGAGGCTTTTTGTAATTTCTCTACTTCTTCCTATATAGCTTGGTTCTTCTCAGGACTGAACACTCTTCTTCACTGTTTTATTAGCTTGATTTCCTTGTTCACGTTGAGCTCATGACACAAGAAATTCGGATCTATCCCTGGCATGTCTTCATGACTCCATGCAAAGGTCTGCTTTCACTACACCAAATCCTGCGAATGGTCACGCCCAGTTGGTCACGGCCCAAGTCCCTGACCAGCTGGTCGCGGACTTGGGCCGTGACCATCTCAATTTTTGGCGTGACCATATTCATTACTATACAAAGTCATGGATGCTCTGGAAGTGGTCACGGACCAAATCCCTGACCACTGTGGGTCAAAGACTTCGGCCATGACCAGGCCGTGACCATATTTGCGCCAAAATTCCCTCCAAAATCGATCGCGGATGGGTCACAGACTTGGGCCGTGACCATAGGCATGACGAAGCACAAAGCATACACATATGGGGTCACGGCTTGGGGCCGTGTCCATTTCCTGGTATGGGTCACGGACTTGGACCGTGACCATAGGCATGACGAAGCACAAAACATACACATATGGGGTCAGGGCTTGGGGCCGTGACCATTTCCTGGTGTGGGTCACGGCTATGGGCCGTGACCAATAGTCAATCGTCCATGTTAGTAGGCTTTATTTATGGGTCACACTTGCTCGGTCACAGCTCTAGGCCGTGACCACTTTCAATCCTAATAATAAAAGAAGTGCCCCATATTTTCATTTCCCCGCCTCATATCTCATCTTCTTTCCCATTTTGTCTTCGCTGATGGCATATTCCAATAGACTGTAAACATTTTGAATAAACACGTCACCAAATGTTTGTTATGAATTTTGGTTTTTGATGGTTTGTATGCGAATGAGCAGGTGGCGACGGGTGGTGCTCCGAGTTCGATTGACTTTGGGTTCTCAGCTGGGTTTGTATGAGAATGAGCAGGTGGCGACGGGTGGGGCTCCAGGTTCGATTGGCTTTGGGTTCTCAGCTGGGTTTGTATGGGAATGAGCAGGTGGCGACGGTGGTGCTCCGGGTTCGATTGGCTTTGGGTTCTCAGCTGGGTTTGGCAAGTATTGGATTGAAATCGGGTTGGGGCTGCCGGATGTAGGGTTTGTGCCTGTTCAAACCGGGTTGAAGTTGGGTGGATAAGTATCGGGTTAAGAGGTTTATTGTGGGTTTCGTTCTAGTGTGGGTAGTTCTGGCTCTGGGTCGAAGTTGGTAAGGTTTGATTGGGTCGAGCAGATTTGGGGGTTTGGGAAATGGGTCTATGGTCATATGGGTTCTCGGGTCGAGATTCGGGTCTTTGGTTTCTCCAGGTGTAGCAGGTATGCAGTGTCTTGGTTTGGAGTTATGGCTCACGGGTTCAAGCTGGATTGGGTCGCTGCTGGTGGTTCTGGGCTTACAACGGTTTCACGGGTTTGGATATGTGTTGGTTCATCATATCTCCTCTTTTTTTCCAGATCTTCTTATGTGCCGTCTGGGTAAACATTTTTTACTTCTTTATTTCGAACCAATAAGTTTGCGATTATTTATTTTGTTTTTCCTGTGGTTTGTTGCGCTTTAGGTTTGCCTAATTCGCCTAATTCTTTAGTTTTATTTGTTTGTCAATTGATTTATATATTAGGATATGCCCATTTTTTCCAGATATGCTTGTGAAGCTATTCATAAGTTATGAATATTAAGTCGTTGTTGGACAAAAAATCAGTAGCGAATGGGGATATTACTGGGCAAAAAATCAGTAATGAATATTAAAAAAAATTTGTTCCGATTCTAAAAAAATCTTCTTCAAAACGTCTCTTATCTTCTCCATGTTAGTCTCTCTCCAACATCAAATGATCGAAGGTTCAGGAGTTATCTTCTTTTTCCTTATTTTCGCTTGATCCTTTTCAAATTAGGGCTTTCATGTGAATTTATGATTAGGATGTTGAGGCGTCATCTTCGACTAATGATATGGCGTCATCTCCGGAGGTTTTGAAGGCGGATTTGAAGGAGAAATGTGTCAATGTTATCTTTGTGTTCGATCTGTTTTTTTGTTTATTTGCATATAAATGCTTTGACTTTGTTGGATGTTGGTTCTTTTGACTGATTGATTGGTGTTTTGGGCAGATGATTTTTCGTTTTTGTAGATTCTTTCCCGGCAAAGCAGTATAATTGGCTTCAGAAATTCTCAATGATCTTGTTAAGGTTAGCTCTATAACACTTCACTAGCTACATTGGGGTGGCTCCCCTTTTAACAGTCTTCCATTTGGAATCCTAAAAATTAACAAAGAAATAGAGAGTTGAAAATTATTTCAAGGTTGTTGTTTAGGTTTTCATCACATGTTTTCGCTCCCTCCCTACCAGAGCAACTTTGGTATAATTTTTTTGGTAGTAGGTAAACAGTAATGCAATAGCTAAAATAATTTTGGCACTCTTATTTCCATTTTTTATTTGTTGAAACTAAAGTAGATTGTGGGTGAAAGTAGAATGATTTTTAAGGTTACTAATAACTCTTCTTTCATTTGTATACAAATGAGATAAAGTTTAGACCATGCCCAGTTGCCTTTGCATCTTTTTCTGGTGGCCCAAAAGCGTGTATGTACAAGGTTCTCCAGGTAATTGTCTTAGATAACTTGTATGAGAATGTGTTTAATGGTGAATTTAACTTTCCTTTCGCTTTTATTATGAGTTCAGATAGATCAGTTTTAATAATTTTTTCTCTTTTGGTTGCAGATAATAAAGGGGAAATGTGAAAAACATTTGAATCTGGTATGCTTTATTCATCTTATATGTATGTGTGTTTCAATAACATTTTCAGTTTTCACCATACCTACCCCATAGACACAGTCTCCTAAAGGCTGTATAGAAATTAATAATCGTGTTCCCAATTAACATACCAAAGTTCTGGGTATGGGAAGGGGGTGAATAACATACTAACGGTATAAAAATTTGTGTTGTTATTTTATGTGAGATATATGGGACAATTGTCCAGTTCTGTAAATAGATGGTAAAAGAACTATAATACTGTTCTCATGTTGTGTTTGTGTTGCAATTAAGACTCGCGTCATTCGTCTTTTCGTGTCTTGTCGTCGTGTTATTCATGTTTTACTTATATTTTCGTGTTATTCATGTCTTTACTTCCCTACTTTAAATATGAATCGCAAACACGTGTGCACATTAATAACTATATCGTTTATGAATTTATCATGTATAAAATGAGAAATACTCCAACTACAGTGAGATATTGTGATTATGGGTATGTGTTTTATCACGTAGATGATAGAAGGAGTACGGGATAATTACTGGTTGTTGGTTTAGTTGTTGTTGGAAACTATGTTGGATTTCTTTTATTGATAATACACATATACTTTTAAACTCTCTCACAATTAACCCTAACAACAAGTTACATAAAAAATGCCATTAGAGGGTGAAACCACGAAACAACCCCTGAAGGATCCCGTGAGAGGCATCAACACCTCCCACGGGACCAATGTAGCTCGTAAGAACCAACCGGGCAGCCGCGTGACTCCCGATTTTAGAATACGATTGTAATTTGCAAATTTTTAGACTTAGGCTTAAAAATATGGCGTTAGAGGGTGAAAACCCAAAACAGCCCTCGAACAGCCTTGTGGGAGGCACGAACACCTCCCACGGGACCAATGTAACTCGTAGTAACTGACCGCGCAGCCACGGGACTCCCGGTTTGAGAATACGACAATAATTTGCATATTTCTAGACTTAGGCATAAAAACATAGCGTTTAAAGGGAAAAACCTGAAACAACCCCCGTACGGCCCCGTGGGTGGCACCAACACCTCCCACGGGACCAATGTAACTCGTTGGAACTGTCCGCGCAGCCACGGGACTCCCAGTTTGAGAATATGATAGTAATTTGAATATTTATAGACTTAGGCTTAAAAACATGGCGTTAGTGTGTGAAAACTCGAAGCAGCCCTCGAACGGCCCCGTGAGTGGCACCAACACCTCGCACGGGTCCAACGTAACTCGTACGAACTTACTGCGCGATCACGGGACTCCCGGTTTGAGAATACGACGATAACTTGCATATTTTTAGACTTATGCAATACAAGGCGTTAGTGGGGAAAAACTCGAAACAGCCCCGGAACGGCCCCGTGGAAGGCAGTAACACCTCCCACGGGACCAGTGTAACTCGTAGGAACTGACCACCCATCCGCGGGACTCCCGGTTAGAGAATACGGTAGATTTAGGCTTAAAAAGAGGGCGTTAGGAGGGAAAAATCTGAAACAGCCCCCGAACGGCCCCGTGGGTGGCACCAACACCTCCCACGGGACCAACGTAACTCGTAGAAACTGTCCGCGCAGCCGCGAGTCTCCCGGTTTGAGAATACAACGGTAATTTGCATATTTCTATACTTAGGCATAAAAAGAGGGCGTAAGTGGGGGAAAACCCAAAACAGCCCCCGAATGGTCCCGTGGGTGGTACCAACACCTTCCACGGGACCAATGTAACTCGTAGGAACTGACCGCGCAACCGCGGGAGTCCCGGTTTGAGAATACGACGATAATTTGCATATTTCTAGAATTAGGCATAAAAAGAGGGCGTTAATGGGGGAAAATCCAAAACAACTTCCGACCCTCCCCGTGGGTGGCACCAACACCTCCCACGGGACCCATGTAACTCGTAGGAACTGACCCCGCAGCCGCGGGAGTTCCGGTTTGAGAATACGACGGTAATTTGCATATTTCTAGACTTAAGCAAAACATGGCGTTAGAGGGTGAAAACCCGAAACAGTCCCCGAACGACCCCATGGGTGGCACCAACACCTCCCACGGGACCAATGTAACTCGTAGGAACTGACCCCAGAGCCGCGGAACTCCCGGTTTGAAAATTCGACGATAATTTGCATATTTCTAGACTTAGGCTTAAAAACATGGCGTTTGAGGGTGAAAACTCAAAACAACCCAGAACGGCCCCGTGGGTGGCACCAACACCTCCCACGGGACCAATGTAACTCGTAGGAACTGATCCCACATCCGCGGTTCTCCCGATTTGAGGATACGACGGTAATTTGCATATTTCTATATTTAGGCTTAAAAACCTGACGTTAGAGGGTGAAAACTCGAAACAGCCCCCAAACGGCCCTGTGGGTGGCACCAACACCTCCCACGGGACCAATGTAACTCGTAGGAACTGACCCTGCAGTCGCAGGTCTCCCGGTTTGATAATATGACGGTAATTTGTATATTTCTAGACTTAGGCTTAAAAACATGGCGTTAGAGGGTCAAAACTCGAAACAGCCCCCGAACGGCCCCGTGGGTGGCACCAACACCTCCCACGGGACCAACGTAACTCGTAGGAACTGACCTCGCAGCCGCGGGTCTCCCGATTTGAGTGTAATACGGTAATTTGCATATTTCAAGACTTAGGCTTAAAAACATTGCGTTAAAGGGTGAAAACTCGAAACAGCCCCCGAACGGCCCCGTGGGTGGCACCAACACCTCCCACGGGACCAACGTAACTCGTAGGAACTGACCTCGCAGCCGTGGGTATACCGGTTTGCGAATACGACGGTAATTTGTGTATTTCTACACTTAAGCAACCATGGCGTTAGAGGGTGAACACTCGAAACAGCCCCCGAACGGCCCCGTGGGTGGCACCAACACCTCCCACGGGACCAACGTAACTCGTAGGAACTGACCTCGCAGCCGCGGGTCTCCCGGTTTGAGAGTAATACGGTAATTTGTATATTTCAAGACTTAGGCTTAAAAACATGGCGTTAGAGGATGAAATCTCGAAACAGCCCCCGAACGAACCCGTGGGTGGCACCAACACCTCCCACGGGACCAACGTAACTCGTAGGAACCGGCCCCGCAGTCGCGGGTCTCCCGGTTTGAGAGTACGACAGTAATTTGCTTATTTCTAGACTTAGACTTAAAAACATGACGTTAGAGGGTGAAAACTCGAAACAACTCCCGAACGGCCCCGTGGGTGGCACCAACACCTCCCACGGGACCAACGTAACTCGTAGAAACTGTCCGCGCAGCCGCGAGTCTCCCGGTTTGAGAATACAACGGTAATTTGCATATTTCTATACTTAGGCATAAAAAGAGGGTGTTAGTGGGGGAAAACCCGAAACAGCCCCCGAATGGTCCCGTGGGTGGCACCAACACCTCCCACGGGACCTATGTAACTCATAGGAACTGACCCCGCAGCCGCGGGAGTTCCGGTTTGAGAATACGATGCTAATTTGCATATTTCTAGACTTAAGCAAAACATGGCGTTAGAGGGTGAAGACCCGAAACAGTCCCCGAACGACCCCGTGGGTGGCACCAACACCTCCCACGGGACCAATGTAACTCGTAGGAACAGACCCCAGAGCCGCAGAACTCCCGGTTTGAAAATTCGACGATAATTTGCATATTTCTAGACTTAGGCTTAAAAACATGGCGTTTGAGGGTGAAAACTCGAAACAGCCCAGAACGGCCCCGTGGGTGGCACCAACACCTCCCACGGTACCAATGTAACTCGTAGGAACTGACCCCACAGCCGCGGGTCTCCCGATTTGAGGATACGACGGAAATTTGCATATTTCTATATTTAGGCTTAAAAACCTGACGTTAGAGGGTGAAAACCCGAAACAGCCCCCAAACGACCCTGTGGGTGGCACCAACACCTCCCACGGGACCTATGTAACTCGTAGGAACTGACCCCGCAGCCGCGGGAGTTCCGGTTTGAGAATACGATGGTAATTTGTATATTTCTAGACTTAGGCTTAAAAACATGGCGTTAGAGGGTGAAAACCCGAAACAGTCCCCGAACGACCCCGTGGGTGGCACCAACACCTCCCACGGGACCAATGTAACTCGTAGGAACAGACCCCAGAGCCGCAGAACTCCCGGTTTGAAAATTCGATGATAATTTGCATATTTCTAGACTTAGGCTTAAAAACATGGCGTTTGAGGGTGAAAACTCGAAACAGCCCAGAACGGCCCCGTGGGTGGCACCAACACCTCCCACGGCACCAATGTAACTCGTAGGAACTTACCCCACAGCCGCGGGTCTCCCGATTTGAGGATACGACGGAAATTTGCATATTTCTAGATTTAGGCTTAAAAACCTGACGTTAGAGGGTGAAAACTCGAAACAGCCCCCGAACGACCCTGTGGGTGGCACCAACACCTCCCACGGGACCAATGCAACTCGTAGGAACTGACCCTGCAGTCGCAGGTCTCCCGGTTTGATAATACGACGGTAATTTGAATACTTCTAGACTTAGGCTTAAAAACATGGCGTTAGAGGGTCAAAACTCGAAACAGCCCCCGAACGGCCCCGTGGGTGGCACCAACACCTCCCACGGGACCAACGTAACTCGTAGGAACTGACCTCGAAGCCGCGGGTCTCCCGGTTTGAGAGTAATACGGTAATTTGCATATTTCAAGACTTAGGCTTAAAAACATTGCGTTAAAGGGTGAAAACTCGAAACAGCCCCCGAACGGCCCCGTGGGTGGCACCAACACCTCCCACGGGACCAACGTAACTCGTAGGAACCGACCCCGTAGCCGCAGGTGTCTCGGTTTGAGACTACGACGGTAATTTGCTTATTTCTAGATTTAGGCTTAAAAACATGACGTTAGAGGGTGCAAACTCGAAACAGCTCCCGAACGGCCTCGTGGGTGGCACCAACACCTCCCACGGGACCAAGGTAACTCGTAGGAACTGACCTCGCAGCCACGGGTCTCCCGGTTTGAGAATACGACGGTAATTTGCGTATTTCTACACTTAAGCAAACATGGCGTTAGAGGGTGAAAACTCGAAACAGCCCCCGAACGGCCCCGTGGGTGGCACCAACACCTCCCACGGGACCAACGTAACCCGTAGGAACTGACCTCGCAGCCGCGGGTCTCCCGGTTTGAGAGTAATACGGTAATTTGTATATTTGAAGACTTAGGCTTAAAAACATGGCGTTAGAGGATGAAAACTCGAAACATCCCCCGAACGGACCCGTGGGTGGCACCAACACCTCCCACGGGACCAACGTAACTCGTAGGAACTGGCCCCGCATCCGCGGGTCTCCCGGTTTGAGAGTACGATGGTAATTTGCTTATTTCTAGACTTGGACTTAAAAACATGACGTTAGAGGGTGAAAACTCGAAACAGCACCCGAACGTCCCTGTGGGTGGTACCAACACCTCCCACGGGACCAACGTAACTCGTAGGAACTGACCTCGCAGCCGCGGGTCTCCCGGTTTGAGAATACGACGGTAATTTGCGTATTTCTACACTTAAGCAAAACATGGCGTTAGAGGGTGAAAGCTCGAAACTGCCCCCGAACGGCCCCGTGGGTGGCACCAACACCTCCCACGGGACCAACGTAACTCGTAGGAACTGACCTCGCAGCCGCGGGTCTCCCGGTTTGAGAGTAATACGGTAATTTGCATATTTCAAGACTTAGGCTTAAAAACATGGCGTTAGAGGGTGAAAACTCGAAACAGCCCCCGAACGGCCCAGTGGGTGGCATCAACAGCTCCCACGGGACCAACGTAACTCGTAGGAACCGACCCCGCAGCCGCGGGTCACCCGGTTTGAGAGTACGATGGTAATTTGCTTATTTCTAGACTTAGGTTTAAAAACATGACGTTAGAGGGTGAAAACTCGAAACAGCTCCCGAACGGCCCCGTGGGTGGCACGAACACCTCCCACGTGACCAACGTAACTCGTAGGAACTGACCTCGCAGCCGCGGGTCTCCCGATTTGAGAATACGACGGTAATTTGCGTATTTCTACACTTAAGCAAAACATGGCGTTAGAGGGTGAAGACTCGAAACAGCCCCCGAACGGCCCCGTGGGTGGCACCAACACCTCCCACGGGACCAACGTAACTCGTAGGAACTGACCTCGCAGCCGCGGGTCTCCCAGTTTGAGAGTAATACGGTAATTTGCATATCTCAAGACTTTGTCTTAAAAACATTGCGTTAGAGGGTGAACACTCGAAACAGCCCCCGAACGGCCCCGTGGGTGGCACCAACACCTCCCACGGGACCAACGTAACTCGTAGGAACCGACCCCGCAGCCGCGGGTCTCCCGGTTTGAGAGTATGACGGTAATTTGCTTATTTCTAGACTTACTCGAGACATCCCCCGAACGGCCCCGTGGGTGGCACCAACACCTCCCACGAGACCAACGTAACTCGTAGGAACTGACCTCGCAGCCGCGGGTCTCCCGGTTTGAGAGTAATACGGTAATTTGCATATTTCAAGACTTAAGCTTAAAAACATGGCGTTAGAGGGTGAAAACTCGAAACATCCCCTGAACGGCCTCGTGGGTGGCACCAACACCTCCCACGGGACCAACGTAACTCGTAGGAACCGACTCCGCAGCCGCGGGTCTCCCGGTTTGAGAGTACAACGGTAATTTGCTTATTTCTAGATTTAGGCTTAAAAACATGACGTTAGAGGGTGAAAACTCGAAACAACCCCCGAACGGCCCCGTGCGTGGCACCAACACCTCCCACGGGACCAACGTAACTCGTAGGAACTGACCTCGCAGCCGCGGGTCTCCCGGTTTGAGACTACGACGGTAATTTGCTTATTTCTAGATTTAGGCTTAAAAACATGACGTTGGAGGGTGAACACTCGAAACAGCCCCCGAACGGCCCCGTGGGTGGCACCAACACCTCCCACGGGACCAAGGTAACCCATAGGAACTGACCTCGCAGCCGTGGGTCTCCCGGTTTGCAAATACGACGGTAATTTGCGTATTTCTACACTTAAGCAACCATGGCGTTAGAGGGTGAACACTCGAAACAGCCCCCGAACGGCCCCGTGGGTGGCACCAACACCTCCCACGGGACCAACGTAACTCGTAGGAACTGACCTCGCAGCCGCGGGTCTCGGGTCTCCCGGTTTGAGAGTAATACGGTAATTTGTATATTTCAAGACTTAGGCTTAAAAACATGGCGTTAGAGGATGAAATCTCGAAACAGCCCCCGAACGAACCCGTGGGTGGCTCCAACACCTCCCACGGGACCAACGTAACTCGTAGGAACCGGCCCCGCAGTCGCGGGTCTCCCGGTTTTAGAGTACGACAGTAATTTGCTTATTTCTAGACTTAGACTTAAAAACATGACGTTAGAGGGTGAAAACTCAAAACAACCCCCGAACGGCCCCGTGGGTGGCACCAACACCTCCCACGGGACCAACGTAACTCGTAGAAACTGTCCGCGCAGCCGCGAGTCTCCCGGTTTGAGAATACAATGATAATTTTCATATTTCTAGATTTAGGCTTAAAAAGAGGGCGTTAGGAGGGAAAAATCTGAAACAACTCCCGAACGGCCCCGTGGGTGGCACCAACACCTCCCACGGGACCAACGTAACTCGTAGAAACTGTCCGCGCAGCTGCGAGTCTCCCGGTTTGAGAATACAACGATAATTTGCATATTTCTATACTTAGGCATAAAAAGAGGGCGTTAGTGGGGGAAAATCCGAAACAGCCCCCGAATGGTCCCGTGGGTGGCACTAACACCTCCCACGGGACCTATGTAACTCGTAGGAACTGACCTCGTAGCCGCGGGAGTTTCGGTTTGAGAATACGACGGTAATTTGCATATTTCTAGACATAAGCAAAACATGGCGTTAGAGGGTGAAAACCCGAAACAGTTCCCGAACGACCCCGTGGGTGGCACCAACACCTCCCACGGGACCAATGTAACTCGTAGGAACAGACCCAGAGCCGCGGAACTCCCGGTTTGAAAATTCGACGATAATTTGCATATTTCTAGACTTAGGCTTAAAAACATGGCGTTTGAGGGTGAAAACTCGAAACAGCCCAGAACGGCCCCGTGGGTGGCACCAACACCTCCCACGGGACCAATGTAACTCGTAGGAACTGACCCCACAGCCGCGGATCTCCCGATTTGAGGATACGATGGTAATTTGCATATTTCTATATTTAGGCTTAAAAACCTGACGTAAGAGGGTGAAAACTCGAAACAGCCCCCAAACGGCCCTGTGGGTGGCACCAACTCCTCCCACGGGACCAATGCAACTCGTAGGAACTGACCCTGCAGTCGCAGGTCTCCCGGTTTGATAATACGACGGTAATTTCTATATTTTTAGACTTAGGCTTAAAAACACAGCGTTAGAGGGTCAAAACTCGAAACAGCCCCCGAACGGCCCCGTGGGTGGCACCAACACCTCCCACGGGACCAACGTAACTCGTAGGAACTGACCTCGCAGCCGCGGGTCTCCCGGTTTGAGAGTAATACGGTAATTTGCATATTTCAAGACTTAGGCTTAAAAACATGGCGTTAGAGGGTGAAAACTCGAAACAGCCCCGTGGGTGGCACCAAATCCTCCCACGGGACCAACGTAACTCGTAGGAACCGACCCCGCAGCCGCAGGTCTCCCGGTTTGAGACTACGACGGTAATTTTCTTATTTCTAGATTTAGGCTTAAAAACATGACGTTAGAGGGTGAAAACTCGAAACAGCTCCCGAACGGCCTCGTGGGTGGCACCAACACCTCCCACGGGACCAAGGTAACTCGTAGGAACTGACCTCGCAGCCGCGTGTCTCCCGGTTTGAGAATATGACGGTAATTTGCGTATTTCTACACTTAACCAAACATGGCGTTAGAGGGTGAAAACTCGAAACGGCCCCCGAACGGCCCAGTGGGTGGCACCAACTACTCCCACGGGACCAACGTAACTCGTAGGAACTGACCTCGCAGCCGCGGGTCTCCCGGTTTGAGAGTAATACGGTAATTTGTATATATGAAGACTTAGGCTTAAAAACATGGTGTTAGAGGATGAAAACTCGAAACAGCCCCCGAACGGACCCGTGGGTGGCACCAACACCTCCCACGGGACCAACGTAACTCGTAGGAACCGGCCCCGCATCCGCGGGTCTCCCGGTTTGAGAGTACGACGGTAATTTGCTTATTTCTAGACTTAGACTTAAAAACATGACGTTAGAGGGTGAAAACTCGAAACAGCCCCCGAACGTCCCTGTGGGTGGTACCAACACCTCCCACGGGACCAACGTAACTCGTAGGAACTGACCTCGCAGCCGCGGGTCTCCCGGTTTGAGAATACGACGGTAATTTGCGTATTTCTACACTTAAGCAAAACATGGCGTTAGAGGGTGAAAGCTCGAAACTGCCCCCGAACGGCCCCGTGGGTGGCACCAACACCTCCCACGGGACCAACGTAACTCGTAGGAACTGACCTCGCAGCCGCGGGTCTCCCGATTTGAGAGTAATACAGTAATTTGCATATTTCAAGACTTAGGCTTAAAAACATGGCGTTAGAGGGTGAAAACTCGAAACAGCCCCCGAACGGCCCAGTGGGTGGCATCAACAGCTCCCACGAGACCAACGTAACTCGTAGGAACCGACCCCGCAGCCGCGGGTCACCCGGTTTGAGAGTACGATGGTAATTTGCTTATTTCTAGACTTAGGTTTAAAAACATAACGTTAGAGGGTGAAAACTCGAAACAGCTCCCGAACGGCCCCGTGGGTGGCACGAACACCTCCCACGTGACCAACGTAACTCGTAGGAACTGACCTCGCAGCCGCGGGTCTCCCGGTTTGAGAATACGACGGTAATTTGCGTATTTCTACACTTAAGCAAAACATGGCGTTAGAGGGTGAAAACTCGAAACAGCCCCCGAACGGCCCCGTGGGTAGCACCAACACCTCCCACGGGACCAACGTAACTCGTAGGAACTGACCTCGCAGACGCGGGTCTCCCAGTTTGAGAGTAATACGGTAATTTGCATATTTCAAGACTTTGGCTTAAAAACAATGCGTTAGAGGGTGAACACTCGAAACAGCCCCCGAACGGCCTCGTGGGTGGCACCAACACCTCCCACGGGACCAACGTAACTCGTAGGAACCGACCCCGTAGCCGCGGGTCTCCCGGTTTGAGAGTATGACGGTAATTTGCTTATTTCTAGATTTAGGCTTAAAAACATGACGTTAGAGGGTGAAAACTCGAAACAGCTCCCGAACGGCCTCGTGGGTGGCACCAACACCTCCCACGGGACAAAGGTAACCCATAGGAACTGACCTCGTAGCCGTGGGTCTCCCGGTTTGCGAATACAACGGTAATTTGCGTATTTCTACACTTAAGCAACCATGGCGTTAGAGGGTGAACACTCGAAACAGCCCCCGAACGGCCCCGTGGGTGGCACCAACACCTCCCACGGGACCAACGTAACTCGTAGGAACTGACCTCGCAGCCGCGGGTCTCCCGGATTGAGAGTAATACGGTAATTTGTATATTTCAAGACTTAGGCTTAAAAACATGGCGTTAGAGGATGAAATCTCGAAACAGCCCCCGAACGAACCCGTGGGTGGCACAAACACCTCCCACGGGACCAACGTAACTCGTAGGAACCGGCGCCGCAGTCGCGGGTCTCCCGGTTTGAGAGTACGACGGTAATTTGCTTATTTCTAGACTTAGACTTAAAAACATTACGTTAGAGGGTGAAAACTCGAAACAACCCCCGAACGGCCCTGTGGGTGGCACCAACACCTCCCACGGGACCAACGTAACTCGTAGAAACTGTCCGCGCAGCCGCGAGTCTCCCGGTTTGAGAATACAACGGTAATTTGCATATTTCTATACATAGGCATAAAAAGAGGGCGTTAGTGGGGGAAAACCCGAAACAGCCCCCGAATGGTCCCGTGGGTGGTACCAACACCTCCCACGGGACCAATGTAACTCGTAGGAACTGATCGCGCACCCGCGGGAGTCCCGGTTTGAGAATAAGACGATAATTTGCATATTTCTAGAATTAGGCATAAAAGAGGGCGTTAATGGGGAAAAATCCGAAACAGCTTTCGACCCTCCCCGTGGGTGGCACCAACACCTCCCACGGGACCCATGTAACTCGTAAGAACTGACCCCGCAGCCGCGGGAGTTCCGGTTTGAGAATACGACGGTAATTTGCATATTTCTAGACTTAAGCAAAACATGGCGTTAGAGGGTGAAAACCCGAAACAGTCCCCGAACGACCCTGTGGGTGGCACTAACACCTCCCACGGGACCAATGTAACTCGTAGGAACAGACCCCAGAGCCGCGGAACTCCCGGTTTGAAAATTCGACGATAATTTGCATATTTCTAGACTTAGGCTTAAAAACATGGTGTTTGAGGGTGAAAACTCGAAACAGCCCAGAACGGCCCCGTGGGTGGCACCAACACCTCCCTCGGGACCAATGTAACTCGTAGGAACTGACCCCACAGCCGCGGGTCTCCCGATTTGATGTTACGACGGTAATTTGCATATTTCTATATTTAGGCTTAAAAACCTGACGTTAGAGGGTGAAAACTCGAAACAGCCCCCAAACGGACCTGTGGGTGGCACCAACACCTCCCACAGGACCAATGCAACTCGTAGGAACTGACCCTGCAGTCGCAGGTCTCCCGGTTTGATAATACGACGGTAATTTGTATATTTCTAGACTTAGGCTTAAAAACATGGCGTTAGAGAGTCAAAACTCGAAACAGTCCCCGAACGGCCCCGTGGGTGGCACCAACACCTCCCACGGGACCAACGTAACTCGTAGGAACTGACCTCGCAGCCGCGGGTCTCCCGGTTTGAGAGTAATACGGTAATTTGCATATTTCAAGACTTAGGCTTAAAAACATGGCGTTAGAGGGTGAAAACTCGAAACAGCCCCGTGGGTGGCACCAAATCCTCCCACGGGACCAACGTAACTCGTAGGAACCGACCCCGCAGCCGCAGGTCTCCCGGTTTGAGACTACGACGGTAATTTGCTTATTTCTAGATTTAGGCTTAAAAACATGACGTTAGAGGGTGAAACTCGAAACAGCTCCCGAACGGCCTCGTTGGTGGCACCAACACCTCCCACGGGACCAAGGTAACTCGTAGGAACTGACCTCGCAGCCGCGGGTCTCCCGATTTGAGAATACGACGGTAATTTGCGTATTTCTACACTTAAGCAAACATGGCGTTTGAGGGTGAAAACTCGAAAAAGCCCCCGAACGGCCCCGTGGGTGGCACCAACACCTCCCACGGGACCAACGTAACTCGTAGGAACTGACCTCGCAGCCGCGGGTCTCCCGATTTGAGAGTAATACGGTAATTTGTATATTTGAAGACTTAGGATTAAAAACATGGCGTTAGAGGATGAAAACTCGAAACAACCCCCGAACGGACCCGTGGGTGGCACCAACACCTCCCACGGGACCAACGTAACTCGTAGGAACCGGCCCCGCATCCGCGGGTCTCCCGGTTTGAGAGTACGACGGTAATTTGCTTATTTCTAGACTTAGACTTAAAAACATGACGTTAGAGGGTGAAAACTCGAAACAGCCCCCGAACGTCCCTGTGGGTGGTACCAACACCTCCCACGGGACCAACGTAACTCGTAGGAACTGACCTCGCAGCCGCGGGTCTCCCGGTTTGAGAATACGACGGTAATTTACGTATTTCTACACTTAAGCAAAACATGGCGTTAGAGGGTGAAAGCTCGAAACTGCCCCCGAACGGCCCCGTGGGTGGCACCAACACCTCCCACGGGACCAACGTAACTCGTAGGAACTGACCTCGCAGCCGCGGGTCTCCCGATTTGAGAGTAATACGGTAATTTGCATATTTCAAGACTTAGGCTTAAAAACATGGCGCTAGAGGGTGAAAACTCGAAACAGCCCCCGAACGGCCCAGTGGGTGGCATCAACAGCTCCCACGGGACCAACGTAACTCGTAGGAACCGACCCCGCAGCCGCGGGTCACCCGGTTTGAGAGTACGACGGTAATTTGCTTATTTCTAGACTTAGGCTTAAAAACATGACGTTAGAGGGTGAAAACTCGAAACAGCCCCCGAACGGCCCCGTGGGTGGCACCAACATCTCCCACGGGACCAACGTAACTCGTAGGAACTGACCTCGCAGCCGCGGGTCTCCCGGTTTGAGAATACGTCACTAATTTGCGTATTTCTACACTTAAGCAAAATATGGCGTTAGAGGGTGAAAACTCGAAACAGCCCCCGAACGGCCCCGTGGGTGGCACCAACACCTCCCACGGGACCAACGTAACTCGTAGGAACTGACCTCGCAGCCGCGGGTCTCCCAGTTTGAGAGTAATACGGTAATTTGCATATTTCAAGACTTTGGCTTAAAAACATTGCGTTAGAGGGTGAACACTCGAAACAGCCCCCGAACGGCCCCGTGGGTGGCACCAACACCTCCCACGGGACCAACGTAACTCGTAAGAACCGACCCCGCAGCCGCGGGTCTCCCGGTTTGAGAGTACGACGGTAATTTGCTTATTTATAGACTTACTCGAAACAGCCCCCGAACGGCCCCGTGGGTGGCACCAACACCTCCCACGGGACCAACGTAACTCGTAGGAACTGACCTCGCAGCCGCGGGTCTCCCGGTTTGAGAGTAATAAGGTAATTTTAATATTTCAAGACTTAGGCTTAAAAATATGGCGTTAGAGGGTGAAAACTCGAAACATCCCCTGAACGGCCCCGTGGGTGGCACCAACACCTCCCACGGGACCAACGTAACTCGTAGGAACCGACCCCGCAGCCGCGGGTCTCCCGGTTTGAGAGTACAACGGTAATTTGCATATTTCTAGATTTAGGCTTAAAAACATGACGTTAGAGGGTGAAAACTCGAAACAGCCCCCGAACGGCCCCGTGGGTGGCACCAACACCTCCCACGGGACCAACGTAACTCCTAGGAACTGACCTCGCAGCCGCGGGTCTCCCGGTTTGAGACTACGATGGTAATTTGCTTATTTCTAGATTTAGGCTTAAAAACATGACGTTAGAGGGTGAAAACTCGAAACAGCTCCCGAACGGCCTCGTGGGTGGCACCAACACCTCCCACGGGACCAAGGTAACTCGTAGGAACTGACCTCGCAGCCGTGGGTCTCCCGGTTTGCGAATACGACGGTAATATGCGTATTTCTACACTTAAGCAACCATGGCGTTAGAGGGTGAACACTCGAAACAACCCCCGAACGGCACTGTGGATGGCACCAACACCTCCCACGGGACCGACGTAACTCGTAGGAACTGACCTCGCAGCCGCGGGTCTCCCGGTTTGAGAGTAATACGGTAATTTGTATATTTCAAGACTTAGGCTTAAAAACATGGCGTTAGAGGATGAAATCTCGAAACAGCCCCCGAACTAACCTGTGGGTGGCACAAACACCTCCCACGGGACCAACGTAACTCGTAGGAACCGGCCCCGCAGTCGCGGGTCTCCCGGTTTGAGAGTACGACAGTAATTTGCTTATTTCTAGACTTAGACTTAAAAACATTACGTTAGAGGGTGAAAACTCGAAACAACCCCCGAACGGCCCTGTGGGTGGCACCAACACCTCCCACGGGACCAACGTAACTCGTAGAAACTGTCCGCATAGCCGCGAGTCTCCCGGTTTGAGAATACAACGGTAATTTGCATATTTCTATACTTAGGCATAAAAAGAGGGCGTTAGTGGGGGAAAACCCGAAACAGCCCCCGAATGGTCCCGTGGGTGGTACCAAAACCTCCCACGGGACCAATGTAACTCGTAGGAACTGATCGCGCACCCGCGAGAGTCCCGGTTTGAGAATACGACGATAATTTGCATATTTCTAGAATTAGGCATAAAAAGAGGGCGTTAATGGGGGAAAATCCGAAACAGCTTTCGACCCTCCCCGTGGGTGGCACCAACACCTCCCACGGGACCCATGTAACTCGTAAGAACTGACCCCGCAGCCGCGGGAGTTCCGGTTTGAGAATACGACGGTAATTTGCATATTTCTAGATTTAAGCAAAACATGGCGTTAGAGGGTGAAAACCCGAAACAGTCCCCGAACGACCCTGTGGGTGGCACCAACACCTCCCACGGGACCAATGTAACTCGTAGGAACAGACCCCAGAGCCGCGGAACTCCCGGTTTGAAAATTCGACGATAATTTGCATATTTCTAGACTTAGGCTTAAAAACATGGTGTTTGAGGGTGAAAACTCGAAACAGCCCAGAACGGCCCCGTGGGTGGCACCAACACCTCCCACGGGACCAATGTAACTCGTAGGAACTGACCCCACAGCCGCGGGTCTCCCGATTTGAGGTTACGACGGTAATTTGCATATTTCTATATTTAGGCTTAAAAACCTGACGTTAGAGGGTGAAAACTCGAAACAGCCCCCAAACGGCCCTGTGGGTGGCACCAACACCTCCCACGGGACCAATGCAACTCGTAGGAACTGACCCTGCAGTCGCAGGTCTCCCGGTTTGATAATACGACGGTAATTTGTATATTTCTAGACTTAGGCTTAAAAACATGGCGTTAGAGGGTCAAAACTCGAAACAGCCCCCGAACGGCCCCGTGGGTGGCACCAACACCTCCCAGGGGACCAACGTAACTCGTAGGAACTGACCTCGCAGCCGCGGGTCTCCCGGTTTGAGAGTAATACGGTAATTTTCATATTTCAAGACTTAGGCTTAAAAACATGGCATTAGAGGGTGAAAACTCGAAACAGCCCCCGAACGGCCCCGTGGGTGGCACCAACACCGCCCACGGGACCAACGTAACTCGTAGGAACCGACCCCGCAGCCGCAGGTCTCCCGGTTTGAGACTACGACGGTAATTTGCTTATTTCTAGATTTAGGCTTAAAAACATGACGTTAGAGGGTGAAACTCGAAACAGCTCCCGAACGGCCTCGTTGGTGGCACCAACACCTCCCACGGGACCAAGGTAACTCGTAGGAACTGACCTCGCAGCCGCGGGTCTCCCGGTTTGTGAATACGACGGTAATTTGCGTATTTCTACACTTAAGCAAACATGGCGTTTGAGGGTGAAAACTCGAAACAGCCCCCGAACGGCCCCGTGGGTGGCACCAACACCTCCCACGGGACCAACGTAACTCGTAGGAACTGACCTCGCAGCCGCGGGTCTCCCGATTTGAGAGTAATACGGTAATTTGTATATTTGAAGACTTAGGATTAAAAACATGGCGTTAGAGGATGAAAACTCGAAACAGCCCCCGAACGGACCCGTGGGTGGCACCAACACCTCCCACGGGACCAACGTAACTCGTAGGAACCGGCCCCGCATCCGCGGGTCTCCCGGTTTGAGAGTACGATGGTAATTTGCTTATTTCTAGACTTAGACTTAAAAACATGACGTTAGAGGGTGAAAACTCGAAACAGCCCCCGAACGTCCCTGTGGGTGGTACCAACACCTCCCACGGGACCAACGTAACTCGTAGGAACTGACCTCGCAGCCGCGGGTCTCCCGGTTTGAGAATACGACGGTAATTTGCGTATTTCTACACTTAAGCAAAACATGGCGTTAGAGGGTGAAAGATCGAAACTGCCCCCGAACGGCCCCGTGGGTGGCACCAACACCTCCCACGGGACCAACGTAACTCGTAGGAACTGACCTCGCAGCCGCGGGTCTCCCGGTTTGAGAGTAATACGGTAATTTGCATATTTCAAGACTTAGGCTTAAAAACATGGCGTTAGAGGGTGAAAACTCGAAACAGCCCCCGAACGGCCCAGTGGGTGGCATCAACAGCTCCCACGGGACCAACGTAACTCGTAGGAACCGACCCCGCAGCAGCGGGTCACTCGGTTTGAGAGTACGACGGTAATTTGCTTATTTCTAGACTTCGGTTTAAAAACATGACGTTAGAGGGTGAAAACTCGAAACAGCTCCCGAACGGCCCCGTGGGTGGCACGAACACCTCCCACGTGACCAACGTAACTCGTAGGAACTGACCTCGCAGCCGCGGGTCTCCCGGTTTGAGAATACGAAGTAAATTTGCGTATTTCTACACTTAAGCAAAACATGGCGTTAGAGGGTGAAAACTCGAAACAGCCCCCGAACGGCCCCGTGGGTGGCACCAACACCTCCCACGGGACCAACGTAACTCGTAGGAACTGACCTCGCAGCCGCGGGTCTCCCAGTTTGAGAGTAATACGGTAATTTGCATATTTCAAGACTTTGGCTTAAAAACATTGCGTTAGAGGGTGAACACTCGAAACAGCCCCCGAACGGCCCCGTGGGTGGCACCAACACCTCCCACGGGACCAACGTAACTCGTAAGAACCGACCCCGCAGCCGCGGGTCTCCCGGTTTGAGAGTACGACGGTAATTTGCTTATTTATAGACTTACTCGAAACAGCCCCCGAACGGCCCCGTGGGTGGCACCAACACCTCCCACGGGACCAACGTAACTCGTAGGAACTGACCTCGCAGCCGCGGGTCTCCCGGTTTGAGAGTAATACGGTAATTTTAATATTTCAAGACTTAGGCTTAAAAACATGGCGTTAGAGGATGAAAACTCGAAACATCCCCTGAACGGCCCCGTGGGTGGCACCAACACCTCCCACGGGACCAACGTAACTCGTAGAAACTGTCCGCGCAGCCGCGAGTCTCCCGGTTTGAGAATACAACGGTAATTTGCATATTTCTATACTTAGGCATAAAAAGAGGGTGTTAGTGGGGGAAAACCCGAAACAGCCCCCGAATGGTCCCGTGGGTGGCACCAACACCTCCCACGGGACCTATGTAACTCATAGGAACTGACCCCGCAGCCGCGGGAGTTCCGGTTTGAGAATACGATGCTAATTTGCATATTTCTAGACTTAAGCAAAACATGGCGTTAGAGGGTGAAAACCCGAAACAGTCCCCGAACGACCCCGTGGGTGGCACCAACACCTCCCACGGGACCAATGTAACTCGTAGGAACAGACCCCAGAGCCGCAGAACTCCCGGTTTGAAAATTCGACGATAATTTGCATATTTCTAGACTTAGGCTTAAAAACATGGCGTTTGAGGGTGAAAACTCGAAACAGCCCAGAACGGCCCCGTGGGTGGCACCAACACCTCCCACGGGACCAATGTAACTCGTAGGAACAGACCCAGAGCCGCGGAACTCCCGGTTTGAAAATTCGACGATAATTTGCATATTTCTAGACTTAGGCTTAAAAACATGGCGTTTGAGGGTGAAAACTCGAAACAGCCCAGAACGGCCCCGTGGGTGGCACCAACACCTCCCACGGGACCAATGTAACTCGTAGGAACTGACCCCACAGCCGCGGATCTCCCGATTTGAGGATACGACGGTAATTTGCATATTTCTATATTTAGGCTTAAAAACCTGACGTAAGAGGGTGAAAACTCGAAACAGCCCCCAAACGGCCCTGTGGGTGGCACCAACTCCTCCCACGGGACCAATGCAACTCGTAGGAACTGACCTCGCAGCCGCGGGTCTCCCGGTTTGAGAGTAATACGGTAATTTGTATATTTCAAGACTTAGGCTTAAAAACATGGTGTTAGAGGATGAAATCTCGAAACAGCCCCCGAACGAACCTGTGGGTGGCACAAACACCTCCCACGGGACCAACGTAACTCGTAGGAACCGGCCCCGCAGTCGCGGGTCTCCCGGTTTGAGAGTACGACAGTAATTTGCTTATTTCTAGACTTAGACTTAAAAACATTACGTTAGAGGGTGAAAACTCGAAACAACCCCCGAACGGCCCTGTGGGTGGCACCAACACCTCCCACGGGACCAACGTAACTCGTAGAAACTGTCCGCGCAGCCGCGAGTCTCCCGGTTTGAGAATACAACGGTAATTTGCATATTTCTATACTTAGGCATAAAAAGAGGGCGTTAGTGGGGGAAAACCCGAAACAGCCCCCGAATGGTCCCGTGGGTGGTACCAAAACCTCCCACGGGACCAATGTAACTCGTAGGAACTGATCGCGTACCCGCGGGAGTCCCGGTTTGAGAATACGACGATAATTTGCATATTTCTAGAATTAGGCATAAAAAGAGGGCGTTAATGGGGGAAAATCCGAAACAGCTTTCGACCCTCCCCGTGGGTGGCACCAACACCTGCCACGGGACCCATGTAACTCGTAAGAACTGACCCCGCAGCCGCGGGAGTTCCGGTTTGAGAATACGACGGTAATTTGCATATTTCTAGACTTAAGCAAAACATGGCGTTAGAGGGTGAAAACCCGAAACAGTCCCCGAACGACCCTGTGGGTGGCACCAACACCTCCCACGGGACCAATGTAACTCGTAGGAACAGACCCCAGAGCCGCGGAACTCCCGGTTTGAAAATTCGACGATAATTTGCATATTTCTAGACTTAGGCTTAAAAACATGATGTTTGAGGGTGAAAACTCGAAACAGCCCAGAACGGCCCCGTGGGTGGCACCAACACCTCCCACGGGACCAATGTAACTCGTAGGAACTGACTCCACAGCCGCGGGTCTCCCGATTTGAGGTTACGACGGTAATTTGCATATTTCTATATTTAGGCTTAAAAACCTGACGTTAGAGGGTGAAAACTCGAAACAGCCCCCAAACGGCCCTGTGGGTGGCACCAACACCTCCCACGGGACCAATGCAACTCGTAGGAACTGACCCTGCAGTCGCAGGTCTCCCGGTTTGATAATACGACGGTAATTTGTATATTTCTAGACTTAGGCTTAAAAACATGGCGTTAGAGGGTCAAAACTCGAAACAGCCCCCGAACGGCCCCGTGGGTGGCACCAACACCTCCCACGGGACCAACGTAACTCGTAGGAACTGACCTCGCAGCCGCGGGTCTCCCGGTTTGAGAGTAATACGGTAATTTTCATATTTCAAGACTTAGGCTTAAAAACATGGCGTTAGAGGGTGAAAACTCGAAACAGCCCCCGAACGGCCCCGTGGGTGGCACCAACACCTCCCACGGGATCAACGTAACTCGTAGGAACCGACCCCGCAGCCGCAGGTCTCCCGGTTTGAGACTACGACGGTAATTTGCTTATTTCTAGATTTAGGCTTAAAAACATGACGTTAGAGGGTGAAACTCGAAACAGCTCCCGAACGGCCTCGTTGGTGGCACCAACACCTCCCACGGGACCAAAGTAACTCGTAGGAACTGACCTCGCAGCCGCGGGTCTCCCGATTTGAGAATACGACGGTAATTTGCGTATTTCTACACTTAAGCAAACATGGCGTTTGAGGGTGAAAACTCGAAACAGCCCCCGAACGGCCCCGTGGGTGGCACCAACACCTCCCACGGGACCAACGTAACTCGTAGGAACTGACCTCGCAGCCGCGGGTCTCCCGATTTGAGAGTAATACGGTAATTTGTATATTTGAAGACTTAGGATTAAAAACATGGCGTTAGAGGATGAAAACTCGAAACAGCCCCCGAACGGACCCGTGGGTGGCACCAACACCTCCCACAGGACCAACGTAACTCGTAGGAACCGGCCCCGCATCCGCGGGTCTCCCGGTTTGAGAGTACGACGGTAATTTGCTTATTTCTAGACTTAGACTTAAAAACATGACGTTAGAGGGTGAAAACTCGAAACAGCCCCCGAACGTCCCTGTGGGTGGTACCAACACCTCCCACGGGACCAACTTAACTCGTAGGAACTGACCTCGCAGCCGCGGGTCTCCCGGTTTGAGAATACGACGGTAATTTGCGTATTTCTACACTTAAGCAAAACATGGCGTTAGAGGGTGAAAGATCGAAACTGCCCCCGAACGGCCCCGTGGGTGGCACCAACACCTCCCACGGGACCAACGTAACTCGTAGGAACTGACCTCGCAGCCGCGGGTCTCCCGGTTTGAGAGTAATACGGTAATTTGCATATTTCAAGACTTAGGCTTAAAAACATGGCGTTAGAGGGTGAAAACTCGAAACAGCCCCCGAACGGCCCAGTGGGTGGCATCAACAGCTCCCACGGGACCAACGTAACTCGTAGGAACCGACCCCGTAGCCGCGGGTCACTCGGTTTGAGAGTACGATGGTAATTTGCTTATTTCTAGACTTCGGTTTAAAAACATGACGTTAGAGGGTGAAAACTCGAAACAGCTCCCGAACGGCCCCGTGGGTGGCACGAACACCTCCCACGTGACCAACGTAACTCGTAGGAACTGACCTCGCAGCCGCGGGTCTCCCGGTTTGAGAATACGACGGTAATTTGCGTATTTCTACACTTAAGCAAAACATGGCGTTAGAGGGTGAAAACTCGAAACAGCCCCCGAACGGCCCCGTGGGTGGCACCAACACCTCCCACGGGACCAACGTAACTCGTAGGAACTGACCTTGCAGCCGCGGGTCTCCCAGTTTGAGAGTAATATGGTAATTTGCATATTTCAAGACTTTGGCTTAAAAACATTGCGTTAGAGGGTGAACACTCGAAACAGCCCCCGAACGGCCCCGTGGGTGGCACCAACATCGCCCACGGGACCAACGTAACTCGTAAGAACCGACCCCGCAGCCGCGGGTCTCCCGGTTTGAGAGTACGACGGTAATTTGCTTATTTATAGACTTACTCGAAACAGCCCCCGAACGGCCCCGTGGGTGGCACCAACACCTCCCACGGGACCAACGTAACTCGTAGGAACTGACCTCGCAGCCGCGGGTCTCCCGGTTTGAGAGTAATACGGTAATTTTAATATTTCAAGACTTAGGCTTAAAAACATGGCGTTAGAGGGTGAAAACTCGAAACATCCCCTGAACGGCCCCGTGGGTGTCACCAACACCTCCCACGGGACCAACGTAACTTGTAGGAACCGACCCCGCAGCCGCGGGTCTCCCGGTTTGAGAGTACAACGGTAATTTGCTTATTTCTAGATTTAGGCTTAAAAACATGACGTTAGAGGGTGAAAACTCGAAACAGCCCCCGAACGGCCCCGTGGGTGGCACCAACACCTCCCACGGGACCAACGTAACTCCTAGGAACTGACCTCGCAGCCGCGGGTCTCCCAGTTTGAGACTACGATGGTAATTTGCTTATTTCTATATTTAGGCTTAAAAACATGACGTTAGAGGGTGAAAACTCGAAACAGCTCCCGAACGGCCTCGTGGGTGGCACCAACACCTCCCACGGGACCAAGGTAACTCGTAGGAACCGACCTCGCAGCCGTGGGTCTCCCGGTTTGCGAATACGACGGTAATTTGCGTATTTCTGCACTTAAGCAACCATGGCGTTAGAGGGTGAACACTCGAAACAGCCCCCGAACAGCCCAGTGGGTGGCACCAACACCTCCCACGGGACCAACGTAACTCGTAGGAACTGACCTCGCAGCCGCGGGTCTCCCGGTTTGAGAGTAATATGTTAATTTGTATATTTCAAGACTTAGGCTTAAAAACATGGCGTTAGAGGATGAAATCTCGAAACAGCCCCCGAACGGACCCGTGGGTGGCACCAACACCTCCCACGGGACCAACGTAACTCGTAGGAACCGGCCCCGCAGTCGCGGGTCCCCCGGTTTGATAGTACGACGGTAATTTGCTTATTTCTAGACTTAGACTTAAAAACATGACGTTAGAGGGTGAAAACTCGAAACAGCCCCCGAACGTCCCTGTGGGTGGTACCAACACCTCCCACGGGACCAACGTAACTCGTAGGAACTGACCTCGCAGCCGCGGGTCTCCCGGTTTGAGAATACGACGGTAATTTGCGTATTTCTACACTTAAGCAAAACATGGCGTTAGAGGGTGAAAACTCGAAACTGCCCCGAACGGCCCCGTGGGTGGCCCAACACCTCCCACGGGACCAACGTAACTCGTAGGAACTGACCTCGCAGCCGCGGGTCTCCCGATTTGAGAGTAATACGGTAATTTGCATATTTCAAGACTTAGGCTTAAAAACATGGCGTTAGAGGGTGAAAACTCGAAACAGCCCCCGAACGGCCCCGTGGGTGGCATCAACAGCTCCCACGGGACCAACGTAACTCATAGGAACCGACCCCGAAGCCGCGGGTCTCCCGGTTTGAGAGTACGACGGTAATTTGTTTATTTCTAGACTTAGGCTTAAAAACATGACGTTAGAGGGTGAAAACTCGAAACAGCCCCCGAACGGCCCCGTGGGTGGCACCAACATCTCCCACGGGACCAACGTAACTCGTAGGAACTGACCTCGCAGCCGCGGGTCTCCCGGTTTGAGAATACGTCAGTAATTTGCGTATTTCTACACTTAAGCAAAATATGGCGTTAGAGGGTGAAAACTCGAAACAGCCCCCGAACGGCCCCGTGGGTGGCACCAACACCTCCCACGGGACCAACGTAACTCGTAGGAACTGACCTCGCAGCCGCGGGTCTCCCGGTTTGAGAGTAATACGCTAATTTGCATATTTCAAGACTTAGGCTTAAAAACATGGCGTTAGAGGGTGAAAACACGAAACAGCCCTCGAACGGCCCCGTGGGTGGCACCAACACCTCCCACGGGACCAACGTAACTCGTAGGAACTGACCCCGCAGCCACGGGTCTCCCAGTTTTAGAGTACTACGGTAATTTGTTTATTTCTAGATTTAGGCTTAAAAACATGACGTTAGAGGGTGAAAGATCATAACAGCCCCCGAACGGCCCCGTGGGCGGCACCAACACCTCCCACGGGACCAACGTAACTCATAGGAACTAACCTCGCAGCCACGGGTCTCCCGGTTTGAGAGTAATACGGTAATTTGCATATTTCAAGACTTAGGCTTAAAAACATGGCGTTAGAGGGTGAAAACTAGGGGTGGACAAAAAAAAGACCGACCCGATTGGACCGATTGGACCGAACCGGACCGGACCCACATTTATGGGCTTTTTTATAAATCGGTCCTAATTCGGTCCTAAATTAGGAGACCCGAATATATTCGGTTCGGTCTAAAATTAACAATTTAAATTCGGTCTCAGGACCGGACCGGACCGTTTATATTAATATTATATAATATATATTAATTTTATATAAAAATATATATTAGTAATGGAGAAACCCTTACAATTCTCATTCACTTTTATTTTATAACTTCGGCCGCCCACCCAAGTTCCAACCCAAACAAAAACTCACCTCACTCAGTTTCCTCTCTCTCTCCCACGCTTACTTGAACCCTCTTCTCATCAAAGTCCTGTAAAAAACTACCGCCGGTAAGAACTCTCCCGTTGGTGACGACATATGCCAGCGATGACAGAACTCTCCCGTTGGGCGGCGATGACAGATCATCCACTACCGCCGGTAAGAATTAGGATTAGCCATGAACGAATACTTCATCCACTACCGCCACTACTGCCGGTAAGAACTATTTCGGTTGAGATCATCTTTAATTCAGGAACAATATTTTGGATCTCAACTATTTCGGTTGAGATCAATTTGTGGTTGCTGAATCTCTCGTTGATTTCGGTTGTTGTTGCTGAAAAATTATTGCTTGCCCTTGTTGTGATATTTTTTTTATTTTATAATTGCTTGCTGTGATATTGCTTGATTTCTGTTATTGTTGCTGAAAAAATGTTGCTTGCTGTGGTTGCTGAATTACGAATTTTTTCAAAAAACAGCCCCTATTTTTCCAAAAGAAATAATTATTTTTTATTGGAAAAAATCACTAAATAAATTTAAATTTGGACCGATTATTACCCGAACCGAACCGAAAATAGCCTAGACCGAATATATAGGCTAAACCGATTCAATCGGTCCGTATCCGGTCTTCCCAATTAAAGGACCGAATAATGCGGTCCGACACTAAAAACGACCAAAACCCGGACCGGACCGGACCGCGCCCACCCCTAGTGAAAACTCGAAACAGCCCCCGAACGGCCCCGTGGGTGGCATCAACAGCTCCCACGGAACCAACATAACTCGTAGGAACCGACCCCGCAGCCGCGGGTCTCCCGATTTGAGAGTACGACGATAATTTTCTTATTTGTAGACTTAGGCTTAAAAACATGACGTTAGAGGGTGAAAACTCGAAACAGCCCCCGAACGGCCCCGTGGGTGGCATCAACACCTCCCACGGGACCAACGTAACTCGTAGGAACAGACCTCGAAGCCGCGGGTCTCCCGGTTTGAGAATACGTCGCTAATTTGCGTATTTCTACACTTAAGCAAAATATGGCGTTAGAGGGTGAAAACTCGAAACAGCCCCCGAACGGCCCTGTGGGTGGCACCAACACCTCCCACGGGACCAACGTAACTCGTAGGAACTGATCTCGCAGCCGCGGGTCTCCCAGTTTGAGAGTAATACGGTAATTTGCATATTTCAAGACTTTGGCTTAAAAACATTGCGTTAGAGGGTGAACACTCGAAACAGCCCCCGAACGGCCCCGTGGGTGGCACCAACACCTCCCACGGGACCAACGTAACTCGTAGGAACCGACCCCGCAGCCGCGGGTCACCCGGTTTGAGAGTACGACGGTAATTTTCTTATTTATAGACTTACTCGAAACAGCCGCCGAACGGCCCCGTGGGTGGCACCAACACCTCCCACGGGACCAACGTAACTCGTAGGAACTGACCTCGCAGCCGCGGATCTCCCGGTTTGAAAGTAATACGGTAATTTGCATATTTCAAGACTTAGGCTTAAAAACATGGCGTTAGAGGGTGAAAACTCGAAACAGCCCCCGAACGGCCCCGTGCGTGGCACCAACACCTCCCACGGGACCAACGTAACTCGTAGGAACCGACCCCGCAGCCGCAGGTCTCCCGGTTTGAGAGTACAACGGTAATTTGCTTATTTCTAGATTTAGGCTTAAAAACATGACGTTAGAGGGTGAAAAATCAAAACAGCCCCCGAACGACCCCGTGGGCGACACCAACACCTCCCACGGGACCAACGTAACTCGTAGGAACTGACCTCGCAGTCGCGAGTCTCCCGGTTTGAGAATACGACAGTAATTTGCGTATTTCTACACTTAAGCAAACATGGCGTTAGAGGGTGAAAACTCGAAACAGCCCCTGAACGTCCCCGTGGGTGGCACCAACACCTCCCACGGGACCAACGTAACTCGTAGGAACTGACCTCGTAGCCGCGGGTCTCCCGGTTTGAGAGTAATACGGTAATTTGCATACTTCAAGACTTAGGCTTAAAAACATGGCGTTAGAGGGTGAAAACTCGAAATAGCCCCCGAACGGCCCCGTGGGTGGCACCAACACCTCCCACGGGACCAACGTCACTCGTAGGAACCGGCCCGCAGCCGAGGGTCTCCCGGTTTGAGAGTACGATGGTAATTTGCTTATTTCTAGACTTAGACTTAAAAACATGACGTTAGAGGGTGAAAACTCGAACGGCCCCCGAACGGCCCCGTGGGTGGCACGAACACCTCCCACTTGACCAACGTAACTCGTAGGAACTGGCCTCGCAGCCGCGGGTCTCCCGGTTTGAGAATACGACGGTAATTTGCGTATTTCTACACTTAAGCAAAACATAGTGTTAGAGGGTGAAAACTCGAAACAGCCCCCGAACGGCCCCGTGGGTGGCACCAACACCTCCCACGGGACCAACGTAACTCGTAGGAACTGACCTCGCAGCCGCGGGTTTCCCAGTTTGAGAGTAATACGGTAATTTGCATATTTCAAGACTTTGGCTTAAAAACATTGCGTTGGAGGGTGAACACTCGAAACAGCCCCCGAACGGCCCCGTGGGTGGCACCAACACCTCCCACGGGACCAACGTAACTCGTAGGAACCGACCCCGCAGCCGCGGGTCACCCGGTTTGAGAGTACGACGGTAATTTGCTTATTTATAGACTTACTCGAAACAGCCGCCGAACGGCCCCGTGGGTGGCACCAACACCTCCCACGGGACCAACGTAGCTCGTAGGAACTGACCTCGCAGCCGCGGATCTCCCGGTTTGAAAGTAATACGGTAATTTGCATATTTCAAGACTTAGGCTTAAAAATATGGCGTTAGAGGGTGAAAACTCGAAACATCCCCTGAACGGCCCCGTGGGTGGCACCAACACCTCCCACGGGACCAACGTAACTCGTAGGAACCGACCCCGCAGCCGCAGGTCTCCCGGTTTGAGAGTACAATGGTAATTTGCTTATTTCTAGATTTAGGCTTAAAAACATGACGTTAGAGGGTGAAAACTCGAAACAGCCCCCGAACGGCCCCGTGGGTGGCATCAACACCTCCCACGGGACCAACGTAACTCGTAGAAACTTACCTCGCAGCCGCGGGTCTCCCGGTTTGAGAATACGACGGTAATTTGCGTATTTCTACACTTAAGCAAACATGGCGTTAGAGGGTGAAAACTCGAAACAGCCCCCGAACGGCCCCGTGGGTGGCACCAACACCTCCCACGGGACCAACGTAACTCGTAGGAACTGACCTCGCAGTCGCGGGTCTCCCGGTTTGAGAGTAATACGGTAATTTGCATATTTCAAGACTTAGGCTTAAAAACATGACGTTAGACGGTGAAAACTCGAAACAGCCCCCGAACGGCCCCGTGGGTGGCACCAACACCTCCCACGGGACCAACCTAACTCGTAGGAACCGGCCCCGCAGCCGCGGGTCTCCCGGTTTGAGAGTACGACGGTAATTTGCTTATTTCTAGACTTAGACTTAAAAACATGACGTTAGAGGGTGTAAACTCGAAACAGCCCCCGAACGGCCCCGTGGGTGGCACCAACACCTCCCATGGGACCAATGTAACTCGTAGGAACTGACCTCGCAACCGCGGGTCACCTGATTTGAGAATATGTCCGTAATTTGTGTATTTCTACACTTAAGCAAAACATGGAGTTAGAGGGTGAAAACTCGAAACAGGCCCCGAACGGCCCCGTGGGTGGCACCAACACCTCCCACCAACACCTCTCAAAACGACGGTAATTTTCATATTTCTACTTGGTTACTGATAATTTTAACTCATATATGCAATTTTTCAGCTTGATTAAATTTTTTGTAAAACTACTTGGTTACTGATATTTTTGTTTTTTGTATCCTATCATTTGTAGGATTTTTGCACGTGGAACAAATGAAGGAGGCCATGGTTTACAACATGGAGATTGTTTATATGTTGTGGACATTCAGGATAATGGTTTTTATGTGTTATAGCCGTGTAGGCTTTTATTATTTAGTTTTATGGCCGTGCGGGCTTTTATAACTTGATTGTTGAATTTTATAGCCGTGCGGGCTTTATAATAAGCAGGTTTTTCATTTACAGGTTTTGGAATGTCAAGAAAATAGAGGAAACTCTGCCCAAATTTTTTTTTTTGGTCTGTGAATTATTAAGACGTGTAATATTTTTAAGTTTGTATATATATTTGTTTATTAACAACATTCTCAATTCGCAATTTGTGATTTTTTTTATTGTTTTGCCTATAATAAATATTTGTAACATCTCGTAGCAACCGACGGTGCACTCACAGGACCCCCAATTTTAGAATTGAACAAAAAAAATACGTTTTTTTAAATTATAGATAAATATGGTCATGGACTTTGTCCATGACCATTTTTTTTATTTTTTTGTCACGGTTATGGGTCGCGGACTAGGGCCACGACCAATTTTTTTTAATTTTTTTTGTCACGGACGTGGGTCGCGGACCTTAGCCGCGACTAATTTGTCACGGCTGTGAGTCACGGATGAGGGCCGCGACCAATTTTTTTTATTTTTTTTTGTCACGAAAGTGGGTCGCGGACTTTGGCCGCGACCAATTTGTCACGGTTATGGGTCACGGATTAGGGCCGCGACGAATTTTTTTATTTATTTTTTGTCACGGACTTGGGTCGCGGACTTTGGCCGCGACCAATTGGTCACGGTTGTGGGTCGCGGATGAGGGCCGCGACCCGTCACGGCCAAAGTCCGCGACCATCTGCCGTGACCCCTCTTGACCGTGACCATTTTTGGTCACGGACTTGTGCCGCGACCCACGAAAATGGTCACGCCCGAAATGGTCACGGCCCAAGTCCGCGACCCACAGTTTTGGTCAGGGATTTTGGCCGTGACCAATCGCCAGTTTTGGTGTAGTGTTTTTTCGGCTTAGAAATGCTATCAATTCCTATTTTATTGATACCTCCAGTGATGCACCAATTTGAGTTGTTCATTCTGGATGCTCATCGTCCAGAATGATATTTTCAGTAGCCTCCATGACTTGTCCCTTTACGAGCTGAGACTTGTCTCTAGGGTCTAGCGTTTCAATCTCTGCATCTTCTATTTTATCTACTTGATAGGTAGTAGTCTTCTTCCTGAATTCTTTATGTTCCTCTTGCTCGATAAATGAATAGTAGCATTCCTGAGCTACTTTTTGGTCGCCTTTCACAACTCCCACTCTAAAATTGGTTGGGAATTTTAAACATTGATGTACAGTAGATGGTACTTCTTTGAACTTCTTCAGGCCTACTCTTCCCAAGATGATATTGTAATCTGATTGGATGTTTTTATCCATACAAAAAAACGTACTCTTTCTGTTCGGCAAGCAGGTCATGTACCGATAAGCATATCTAACTTGATCGTCCCAAGTGGAAAAACCTTCTCTCCAGTAAAGCCGAGGAGGGGTCTATGATAAGGCTCTAACTGGGCTAGCTTCAGATTCAAACTGTCAAAGCATGGATAGAACATGATATCTTCCGAGCTACCATTATCCACCAGTACTCGCGAAATCACCACTTCCTTCATTCTCATCTTGATCACCAATGGGTCGTTATGAGGATATAGTACTCCTGCCAGGTCGTTCTTAGAGAAAACAATGACCAATTTGTCTTTATTCACCTTCCTCGGGCGATCATCTTCATCCAGATTTATTCGCTGAATGTACGAGCAAGCTTGAGCCTCATTAAGGTAAGCTTTTCTTTTCGTAGTTAGATCCCCACCTCCTGCATCTCCACCTGTAATAACATTACATTCAAATGATCCAAAATGGATTGAAAGTACCTCACGTTCTGGCTGCTTTGGTCTTTTGGGGAGATCGGGGTCATCTTGGTCATCTTTTGGGTCTTCTTCATGACTTCTCTTCTTGTCTTCTTTTTCTCGACGAGGAGATCTAGACCTCTGCCTTATTCGGTCGTTGCTCTTTCCACCATTTTGACAATCAACATATTTAGTCATCTTTCCTCGTCTGATGAGTGCTTTAATTTCATTCTGGAGAGCTATGCAATTTTTGGTCGTGTGACCATGGTCTTTGTGGAACTCGTAATATTTGGATTTATTCCTCTTGTCAGGATCTGCCTTTATTTTTTTAGGCCAGTTTAGCTCCTCGTTGTTCTTGATCTCTTCCAGAATATGATTTATATCTACCTTCAAAGGAGTATAATTTCTAAATTTCTTCAACTGTTCCAATGCTTGCTTTGCTTTTGATTTCCTGTTGCCACCAATATTCTTCTGCTCCTTTTTCTCAGTCCTATCAGCCTCAACCTTGGTCTTCTTAGTGTCTGTATTCTTCTTCGCAGCCATAGCTTCCTCGGCATTCATGATTTTGGCTGCTTTTGCCATCAATTCAGCCATGGTCCTAGGCGGATCTTTGGCTAAAGTGTAATACAATTTATCTGGCAACAGTCCACTCATCAGAGCAGTAATTGTTATTTTCTCCTCGTAATCAATTACTTCGAGCTTCTCATTATTGAAACAAGTAATATAATCCCTGGTGCTTTCACATGTCTTCTGTCTAACACTCAATAAGTGTGCTACTCGTTTGACTGGTTTTGCTCCAAACAGAAGTTCCCAATAAAGAGCTCTGCCAGTTGAAAGAAAGTCACGATCTTCCCCCGAGGAAGGTTGTTTTACCAGATTTGGGTTGATCCGGTAAGAGTTCCTGAAAATGCCCTGCATCTCATCTCATCTGGAACTGCATAGATATCGGCAACAGCTTGGTATTTCTCTATATAAAGGACAGGGTCAGTTTTTCCATCATACTTAGGCATCACCACAGGGGCTTTAAATTTTGATGGTGTGGGAAAATCCACAATTATTTGTACAAAGGGTGTCCCTTGAACAAAAGTCCTTTGTAGAGGATTCTTGGCCTTAGACATTTTGCCTAATCTTTCCTCCAACCTCTGAATAGAGCCCTTCCATGCATCGTTTCCTTCCTTGGGCCTATTAGTTTGAGCAATTGATCGCGTTGAATTTGCCTCTTGGGACCTTTCATTACGAGCAGTTGGTCTTGATTGGGCAGAGCCTTCCCTTAGATCAGATGGTCGTGGAGAGTTCCTCGATGCAATCCTAGGAGGACTTCTATTCCTCCTAGGGCCCAAACGATCAAAAGGAAAGACTCTACTCAACCTTTCTAGAGCACTGATCCTTTTCAGAGATATAGTGATGTTTCGTTGAGAATCTATAGCTCGCACTGATGAAGTAGACCAGGTTGATAACTAGGATCATTAGATCTCTCAGTACGGTATGATTCGGTGTGTCTAGATCGATATTCCTCTGGAAATAGCGTTCGCCTAGCTCGTGAAGAGGGTAGGCGGGTATTTCTTTGGACACTTCGTTGTCCTAATTGAGCCGGCACTCCTCCTTGAACAGTTTGTATAAGTTGACCCATGGTTTCTTGCATGGCCATCTGGCCTTGAGCCAGATTAGCCATTATACTAGCCAGATCTTAAATATTTGGGGGAGCAGAAAAGTTTAGAGGATCCCTAGTGTTTTGATTACTGGATTCAGGATTATCAGCCATAGATGATGAGTTGTTTTGGTGAAAAATGATAAGTACAATCGATTCCCACAGATGGCGCCAATCTGTTGATGTAAAAAATTAGATTATCTCTAATTTTTTAATCACAGATAAAATAAATAAGACAAAAGATTTTTAAAGTGGTTCAGCCTTATAAGAATGGCCTACATCCACTGTTGTTGTATTGCTGACTGTTTGTCTGGAATTCTCGATATGTAGTTTATCCAAAAATCCAGAGTCCCCTTCTAATGAGGAGGTTACAATGTATTTATAGCCTTGAGGTTGTACGTGTGAAAGGACAATGTGTTGTTATCTAGTAAAAATATACATCTGTACGATAATAATGAGCATTTAATGCGCAGTCGTCTCTTTGATTCTCTTGATTTGGATGCTTTGTACGCTAAGTAGCTCGGACCGCTTAAGCTGCTCGGACCGCCTAAGTAGCTCGGGGCTCATGAGTTGCTCAGGGAGCCTAAGTTGATCGGTACACTTGAGCTGTTCAGAATGTATGAGTTGCTCGTGGCGCTTGAATAGCTCGGTGGCAGTGAGTTGATCGGTAGAAGTATTTGTAATTGCCACGTTGGTTGACACGTGTCTTCAAATGATGGGTCCACGTTAGCAGATTAAACTTGGTATCAACCCTCTTTTGATCCTTAAGTAGTTCAAAACACTGATCAAGTAGGTTCTTTTTACCTATTAAATAGTAAATTTTACGTACTTATTTAACTGTTATTGATATTATTTTATAATAGCCCTAATTGATTCTAAGTATGTGTAGAAATTACCGTAGTCATATGCTATTATATCACTGATTATTTTAATTAAGATAATCGAATCAAGTTGAACCTTTCTCATCTAATAACTGATATCATAACAATTCATTGTAACGATTCAGTTCACCTTGCACCTTTGTGTATTATTATTTATTTTAAAAGCATCAGTAATAACTAGGAAGTAGACTATTGTGTTATCCCACATAATTTTTTACCGGGCCTATGGTCTCAGATGATTAAGATCCGGAGTTTAGCTACATACGTGTGAGTTCCACTTTAATTGTGTGCCCAACTGGTTACTTATTCCCCAAAGGTTTTGGTTTTACTGATGGCTTATTTAATTTTATACCCCCTTTGAAATCTGATAAGTATGGGATTATCAGCTTTAAACTCTTTGACTTTCTTATGTAAAGTATATAGAAATCTGAACTCTATATACACTCCACCTATCATCTATATAAATATTTGTTATAAAGTTGATATAGCTTATTTGCCGTATGTGTGTTAATTCATTTTCCTCCAGATGGCCCAGGAAAAAGAGCATAGTCTATTTTCCCCTTTGAGACACACACAAGTCACCTGTTTGTGTATGTGACTATTTGGGCGAAGACTAAGCATGGTGGTAGTAAAGAGTGATAATTTTCTATTTTTCACTTTATAGTTCGAGTTGATAATAAAATATAATCCACTCCTGAGGTGGTGGTAATACACTATGTGTACCTCTTTAATAATGAATAAAGTTTTATTTTTGGCCTTAACTTCAATTCGTTGCTTTATATAAACTCTCTTGTACATTCATACCAAAATTCAGGGTGTGACATTTATTTACTTTCAGTCTCATTCTTGGGGCATTGACAGAGACTAAAGTTGTATCCTTTAGCAACGAGAGTATCTCCTTGTGCATAATCTTTCTTGCCAAGTCTTGCAAGTACCTTCTCGATATAGATTTTTTGTAATAACCCAAGTACACCTCGAGAGCGATCTCGATGTATCTCAGTTACCAATACAAAAGAGGCATCCTCAAAATCTTTCATTTAAAAAAGAAATCTCTTGATTTCATCCAATAAGCATATATCACTGCTAACCAGTAGTATGTCATTGACAAGGAGTTCAAGGAAAATAAACTTACTCTTACTGAACTTATGATATACACAGTAATTAACTACATTAACCTTAAAACATATGAAATACTGACTTGATGAAACTTGCGATACCATTGACGGGAAGCTTGTTTCAGACCATAAATGGATTTTTTGAGTTTGCAAACCATAGACTTTGGATCACCCGAGATAAAGTTTTCTGGTTGCACCATATATATGTTTTCCTCAATGTTGATATTGATAAAAGACATCTTAACATCCATCTAATTTATCTCTAAATAAAAATGAGATACAAGTGCCATTATTGTCCCGAAGGAATCTTTCATCGAAACTGGACAAAAAGTCTCATTATAGTCAATGCCTTCCTTCTGAGTGAAATCCTTTGCGACTAGATGCGCTTTATATCTCTCAATATTTCCCTTAGAATCCCGTTTGGTTTTAAATATCCACCCAATAGGCTTTGCACCATCAGGAAACTTGATAAGATCCCAAATATCATTATCTTTCATAAATTTCATTTCATTATTCATGGCACCAATCCACTTTTGATAGTTGGAAATTTGTTTGACTTGTTGGAAGTTGATTGGATCATCTTCTGTTGACCATATGTCAAACTCATGCTCTTGAAGAAACACAATGTAATCACTTAAAAATTCACTTCTTCTTTCTCCAGTGGATCACTTTAGAGGAACTTCCTCATGAGGTTGTTGAGTTTGCTCATCTGGACTAACTCTTTGATTTTTAGTAAGGAAGTCCTCATTGTTGTCTTTTTGAACACTGTCAGCAGGGTGATCATTTTCTTTAACAATGTTCGGAAGAGGAATTGATTCCTCTTCAAAGACAACATTATTATTCCTAACCATATTTTTCCTCTCAGACTCAACATCCTCGAGAAATCTCATATTTCCCGTCTCGAAAAAGTACTTAGTTGAGGGATCATAGAACTTGAAACACCTCGACTGTTCAGCATACCCAACAAAATAACAGCTAATAGTTATTGAGTCTTGTTTCTTTTCATTTTGCCTATAAGGCCTTGCCTCAGCTAGACATCCCTAAATAAGTAAATGCTTAATGATAGGGTTTCAGCCTATCCATAGTTCATAAGGGGTTTTAGCTACCGCTTTACTAAGTACTCTGTTTAGAATATATGTTGTAGTCTTAAGTGCCTCTCCCTAGAGATATTCTGGCAATGAAGAATGACTAATCGTACTTCTTACCATGTCCTTAAACTTTCTATTTCATCTCTCAGTAACACAATTCATGCTAAGCTTCCATGGCATTATGTATTGTGGGACGATACCACATTCTTCTATAAATTTAGCAAAAGGTTATGGAAGTTGTTCACCTGATCTATCATATATTCCATAGTATTCACTACTACGATCAGATTTGACAACTTTAATGTTCTTGCCTAGTTGAGTTTCAACTTCGGCTTTGAAGGCCTTAAAAAGCGTCCAAGGATTGTTAATTCTCTTGAATTAAATATAAGTACCCATAACAAGAATAGCCGTCCATAAAAGTGATAAAATACTATTGACCATTCAAAGAAGCTGTCAGGAATAGACCACAAATATGAGAATGTATCAATTCTAAGACCCCAAAACTCCTTTTGGCACTTAATTTCCTAATGTTTGTCTGTTTCCCCTTTATACATCTAATATATACATCAAAGTCTGTTAAATCAGGGGTTTCAAGCATTCAGTTTGCCACAAGTCTTTGAATTCTCCTTTGGGAGATATGACCCCAAAAATTTGTGCCATAAGGCGACGAAATTCTCATTAGTTAATTTGAATTTTGTGCCTCTTGTAGTTATTTGTAAGGTTTCATTAAATGAAGCATTGGTATTCAACATATATAATTTATCAATTAAAGAACCAGTCGCAACAAGAGTAGAATTAAGAAAAAGTCTGACTTTATTATTTCCAAATGAACAAGAAAAACCATATTTGCCCAAAACAAAAATAGAAACCAAGTTCCGTCTGAACGACGATACTACATAAGTCACTCTTAATTCAATAAAATGACTAGTCTCAAAAGATAATCTGAAGGTCCCAATTGCTTTAACTGGAACTGTTTTCCCATCGCCCACATAAATGAATTTTTCAGCATCACTTGACGGTCAACTCTATAGACAACCCTGCATAGACATACTTACGTAAGTAGTAGCACCAGAATCTACCCACCAAGTATGACTAGGAACTAAAGTTAAATTAACTTAAGAAAAAATCAAAGTGATGAGTGTACCTTTCTTTACATTCCATGCGGAGTACATGGAATAATCCTTCTTCACATGCCCATGTTTTTTACAAAAGAAACACGTGAATTCTGGATCCTTCTTCTATGGAATTTTGGGTTGTAATGTTCCTACTGCAGTTATCTTATTATCATTCCTTTTTTGCTTATTATTCTTTGAGGTAGATGCAATATGATCACTTTTAATTGTCTTTTCTCTCTTTAATTTGTCCTCTTCTTGCACACAATGAGAAATGAGCTCATTAAGAGTCCATTTGTCCTTTTGAGTACTATAGCTAACTATAAACTGGCCATAATGTGCAGGAAGAGAAATTAGTACCAGATGCACGAGCAAGTCATCAGACAGCTCTAACTTTAGTGCCTTAAGTTTTGAAGTGATGTTAGACATCTCCGTAATGTACTCCCTTATGTTTTCTTTACCTTTATATATCATTTGAATAAGGTTAGCTAGAATTGCACTTGTCTCAACCTTTTCGTTCTTTACAAAATGATTTTCAATATTTTGTAGGAAACCCTTAACAGTTATCTCATCGGACATACTGCCCCTGAATACTTTTAGAATGTTGTGCTTTAACATCATTAAACTTAAGCGCAACTTCTCAAAGTTTGCTTTATCTTCAATGGAACTTTTCTCCGTAAGAGGAGAAGGTTGTTCTTTCCTTAGTGCATAGTCTAAATCCATGTAGCCGAGAACATTCAAAATGTTCTCTTTCAAGTTCTTGAAGTTTGTACCGTTGAGCACAGGAATTGAGTTCATATTGGTAGTGATATTAGTAGCAGAAGCAGTAACTGAATTCAAAGAACAAATAAATAACATAAGGTCAAATTAAAATTCACGTTAAGACATATTTAAAAAAATAACACATAAATGAAAGACATAAATTTTATACTTCTGTAATGGTGGTCCCTTTTTAAGATACCGAACACAACTTAGCGTTCAGTCTTTGGAAAAAAATATCAAATTGTAAGTAGTACTCTTAGTGCAGAGATTAAATGTTGATGGTCAAATAACAACCTTCCTTTGGGTAGGTATATTGTCCATATGGAAACTTTATAATAGTCACATATTTATTCCCGCATGTATATTTATTATTTAATTAACAACCTTCCTTTGGGAAGATCACTAATAGAATAAATAATAAACACAAACATCTTAATAACTCAAAATAGATTAATCTACGCAATAGAGGTTACTTCGGCAACGTATTACTTCAATTAATTTATGGTAAGATAAAAGACAAAAGGGTATTAATTAAATACCAAAAATGGGAGCATGACTTTGGTTCCGTTAAAAAATATCCTGAATGCAAACTGTTTAGAAAACATATGTTTTTAATTTATTAATCCATCAAACCATTTTCAGGAAAAAAAAATTAATTGGACACCCTACCCAGCGAACCAGTTCACAAGGGTGCCCGAACTGGTTCGGTGGGCGAACCGGTTCGTCCCCTGCTCAGCGAACCGGTTCGGTACCCTGACTGGTGAGCCAAAAAAGGATGGGTTTCTTCTTCCTCCCATTAACCATATGAATACCTAACATTTTTCAAACCCAAAAATAAATCTTCTTATCAATTCTAAGCGTAATAGTACACATTTTTACGTCTAGATTCACCTGAAATCATATTAATTCATGGGATTTACGATAGGTTCATTAAGAATTATTCACTACCTTAATTCTAAATTAAGATTCCAACAATTCTCATATTAATCATACAAGATCACAACTTTGCAACTTAAATCATCCTTTAATCAATTTTGGGATTATGATTATGAAAATCATTAGAAATTATACATAATATTCTATATAGAATCCTAAAAGCTAAATAGGTTTTCACAAGATTGTATGATAAAACAAAATTATTCATAAATCATAATCAGAATATTTATCCTAATAATCTAATATGAAGAGGCTTTGACACTACTTGTTGGAAATGAAATTCTTAATATATTCTTAACCAACGTATTAGATTATCAAGATTACAAAATAAAATAATGTTGGAACTGTGTGTCTGAATTCACACGAGTGAATAAGACTTGGGGGTTAGAGGTATTCCACAGACTAACCCCTCTATATATATATATATATATATATATATATATATATATATATATGTGTGTGTGTGTGTGTGTGTGTGTGCTCTCTCTCAGTGATGGAAAAGGGGAAGAAAAGTATGTGAGTCCATTAGCATTAGGGACCAGAACCCTTCTTTATATACGTATCTAATTAAAACCACAAAAGTTTCAATTAGGAGACTCATGAGTAACCGGTATGTGTCTTTTTGGTAATGTAAGGACATTTTCTGTCACAATTAGTATGTTATATACTGCTACAAGTTGCTACAAGTCGTCAAAGGATGGAGAACAAAAGACGAATTCGAATTTCAAGAAGACTTCAACATTCAAGCCCAACAAGGATGAATTTGGTAAAATATGTTTAAGTTTCATTTACATTTCACATTAAAAGTGTTGGGATATTTTTTTATAAAAGTTAAAATGATTTTTTGAATTTTATTAAATGATTTTTATTTTTCAAAAATATTTTATCATAAAAGTTTTGGATAAATATCTCCTCATCTCATGAACAGTTTTAAGATTTGAGGATTCCAAGTTATTTAAAACTTTAATAGTCTTTTTTAAGGGGATCAGTGACTGTCGTTCAAATGACGTCACATATCATTTGAACGAAATGGGGGTTCGCTTAAACGACGTCGCTTGTCGTTCGAATGAGAGGTGTTTTTGGCTGACACGTCACCGCCTTAATTTTATTATAAATAACGTGTCATACTTCTCGATTTTTGTGTGAAGAAAAACTGATTTTGACAGAATACGTTTTTCTATTATTCTCCAACCATATTAGAGGGTTCATAACTTTTGTTTTACAATTCACAATCCCAATAGCTTTTGTGTGAGTTGTTTTGTGGAACCCAAAATCATAATTTTGTTACTGTTCATACTTTGTGGGGAGATCTCTACAACCGAAGGCTGCGTGCTATTGAGGGGTGAGTCTCTGTAGAGTTTTGTGACTGCGTGTCATTAGGGAATGTTGCGGTGTTCCTGGATTGAAGATTGGACTGCGGTTCATGTAGGTTCTTTGTGTGTAGACTTATTGCTGACGACATCGACCAACGCCTGTGGGTATTCGAGTGTCAAACTGTATTTCATTGTAATCCGATGTAAGTTGCGATTTACAATTATAGTGAAATAAAAAGGTTTTGCCCTGAGGGGATTTTTCCTGAATTATTGAGTCGCATACTTTATTTATGTTGGTTTGACTTTGAACGCACGTTGTTATTTGGGTCCAAGGGCTGAATTGATTTGATTCATAAATTGACACTAATTAAATAAGTTTGTAATTGGAATTTGCGTAACTATTCGAATCTTTATCGCACACAGTTTCTCAAATTGGTATCAGAGCAGGTTACGCTAATTTATCGCGTATTCCTATTTTCCGCAAAAATAGTGTGATACTGATTTTTTGAAAAATCTGATTTTTTAAAAGTTTGTCACAATGTTTCCAAACGAAAACTTATATAGTCGGTTGCCAATTTTTGATGGGCCTAATTATGCTTACTAGAAAGCCCGAATGAAATCTCATTTAAAAGCAATCGACGAAAGAGTTTGATCATTTGTGAAAGAGGTTAGATTCTTCCCACTGTCACTGCGACTAATGTCATGAATTTAAAACTTGTGTCAGACTGGACTGAGTATGAGTTTGGGTGGAGTACTTATAATTCATAAGGGCTTAGTGTAATTTCTGAACACGTCACTCCTGGCGAGTTCCAACGTATTATGACGTGCACCACGTCTAAAGAAGCGTGGGATATTTTGCAACTCACCCACGAAGGCACTAATGCGGTCAAAGAGTCTAAAATTCAAAATTTGACCACTCAATCTGAAACTATTACCATGCTAGAGACTGAGTGTTTTGACGACTTTTATGCACGTTTGTCCGACATTATCAACACTAGTTTTAATCTTGGTGAGCCGATTCCTGATGCTCGAGTGATTAAAAATATTTTAAGATCGCTGCCAAAATATTTTATCCCTAAAGTGAATGTTTTAAATACCTTAGAAAATTTAAATCATTTGATGTTAGAAGAGTTGGTAGGAGACCTACAGACATACGAAATTGACATGTTTCCCGACACTGTCCAACCTAAGAATAAAGGGATAGCGCTTAAAGCCCAATCTAAGAAAAAGAAAGTGAGTTTTTGTGAGTCTAGTCTGAGGACAATATGGCCCTGCTTGCAAAGAATTTTAAAAAAATTCTCCAGTTTTCGAAACAAAATTCTTCTAATAAAAGATTTTAGGAGAAAAACAAAAGGAAAGACAAGGCCAAAGAAAGCAGTGAGAAAGAAAAAGAGGGTGAAGAAAAAAATGAAATTTTAAAATATTTTGAGTGTGAGGGGAAAGGGCACAAGTCATTTGAGTGTCCCACTAGTCTTAAGAGAGAGGAGAAGAAAGTTTCCATGCCCGCCACACTTAGTGATAGTGAGGGAGATGAGGGCGATGAGTCCGGTAAAGGTTTAGGACATGGTATGTGTGTTGCCTTTTTAGCCAGTCACGAGAGCACACCCATTTTGTCCCACGGTGATGAGGACACTTGTGTTCGTAATACCCTCAAGGAGGTTCTAAGTGTTTCTAGCGAGTCTGAGAGAGAGTGCGCTAGTGATGATGAGAGTGAGATCCAGATTGCGTTTCGAGAGTTGTACGCCGAGACCTTAAAGACTAAAAAATTGAGTAACAAGTTGGGTCTCAAGGTGAAAGATTTGGAGAGAGAGAGAGATTGTGAGTTTTAAAGAGTTTGAGGGAAAATCAAGTCAACTCGAGAAAGTGAGGGCTTATTTGAGTGAGCTGTTGATTGCTTTAAATAGGGAAAAGAGTGAGCTTATAGCCCGTGCGTCACAATTAGAGACAGGTCTTAAGCACGCCCTGGAGGCTAAACTCACTTTGGAGAATGCATTTAAGAAGGTGGGAAAGATGGTTCTCAATCCTGTTTTGGGGAGTGGTGAGAGTTTAGGAATAAGTCATGACGGTGCATCTCCTTCTTTTGTTGCACCTGAGTTGGTTCCTACTTTAGAGTTAGATTCACATGACTCTCGACCCAACCCACCTAGGCGTCCCGTTCATGTTAGGAGAGCACGTCCTAGAGTTTTTGAGAGAGGTGTACCTAGGCCTTTTTATGTTTACTCCCATTGCAAAAAGAGAGGGAACCTTAGGGAGTTTTGCTTTAAATTGGGTTATGTGTCACACTTTGCTCCTACACGTGTTCGCACATATGCACCCACCCATGATACTTTGCTTGCACATAATGGTAGAGAGTTTGCACATATTCGAGATCAAGTAAAGTTTTTGGTCAAGACTTCTCATGATTTGATGGAGATGTTTCAAAAGATGTCACCGTCTTTGGAAAACTCCATCGCACCTACTGGATGAGGTCTAGACATGTTTGTTAGCATAGGGTGATTTACATGATGACACTTTTGCCTGTTGATAGTACTATGTACCATTTGTATTATTTTTAGTTAGCATTTTTATTTTCTTTTATTTTTTAGTACTATTTTAGCACTGTTTTAGATCTGTTTGCCCATTCTAGGAACTATGTTCTCAAAATTTTCTCATTGGACAAAACTGCATGATATTCTGCTTAATTAGGGAATTTTTTTCTTTTCTCGTTCTAACGAGAACACATGTCGCGCGAAGTTTTCTCGTGAGATCCTATGTCGTTCAAACGACAAGGAATCTCGTTCGAAAGACATGGTGAGATTTTTAGAAATTTTTGTTGGCAGTCCCCTGGTTCATATTGCTATATTTTTTGTACTGTTGGGTTGTTTCTGAACAGTGTTTGAAAAATACAAAAAGATTTTCTGTTTTATAAAATTTTGAAAAATCAAAAAAGAATTTTGTATTTTGTTTGCACCTTATATGAATTGACATATAGGATGACCGAGTCACAATTTCATTCCATTTATCCATGTGACTATTTGATAGTGTTTTAAGACAATATATTATATCATTCATGTGCTTTATAAATTTTGGAGTCCTTGAGATGATATAGTGTTGCTACCTACATGATTGACTCTATTTGCCCTTTATTGCACACATGCACGGATTTGTTTGACTTTTGTGCTTGTTTATCACATATTGGTTGAGTGTTTCCATCTCAATGTTGTCTATAAAACGAACCAAATACGATAAAACTTGACAAAAAGTAGTACATGTTATAAACAGTTTGTGAGTTTATGTGTTTTATTTTGAAAAACGGGGAAGGTCTACGAAAGGTACTCATTTATCCTTTGCGATTAAGCCACCGTTTAAATGAGCCTAAAAAAGTGAGGAATTGAAATTATCCGAGGTCCGATGAGATTTAAAAAGAGAGTGGAAAAAATTAAATGGCAATAAAAAGAAAATATATGCCAAAAATGGGCCACTAGGTTGTTGTTTAGTTTCATCATCTCATAAAAAAAATAAAAGGCATTATATTTTAATGAGGGAGTTTGAATGGAATTTAAAACGATTTGCACGTCCTTAAAAAGTAATGAAAAAGCATTACATAGTTTTGGACGTTATTGGTGTGGAAATCATTTATACTTTGATTTGTTGATATGATTAAGATGATGTCACCTAAATTCAACAATTCTACACCTAAGGACTATTTTGTATGTTCATTCGTTAAGAGTACACTTATGCATCTTGCACATATGATATGATTGAGTTGATTTTCCTATCGAATCTGTTCACACCCATTCATTCCGTATTCATAATTTGGTTATCTTAGTATAAATTCACAGGGTGTGATTTTTGCATCTTTTGTATGAAAAATTGAAAAATAAAAAATAGTTTGTTTGCCTTGGTTTACCGTGACACCCCGATTTGCTTTATGTGATTTATTCTTTTCCTTGTCTATTTCGGACAAATAAAAAGGGAGAGAACGAATTATGATAATATGGGGGAGTTTATGTATGGGGGAGATTTGATTATATTTACATGTTTTATGTTTATATCATTTCAGACTCGATACGTCACGAGGTTTTTTCTTTGCCTCATGTGTGTAGGTACAATTAAAGATCATTATGTTGCACACCCTGATGAGAAAAGCTTGGAGTTTTTGAAACGTTGATTGTTGATCATCGATTGAAAAGGTTGAAGATTTGACAGTTTATCTTTCCACTTTTGAGTTTTTGGGAGGGTAGATTTGTATAGGTCACCTGAGTTTAATAATTCGGATTTTTAGTTTGTACCAGCATAGACATAGGGGGAGATTTGTAAGGACATTGTCCGTCACAATTAGTATGTCATATACCGCTACAAGTTGCTACAAGTCGTTACAAGTCGACGAAGGATTGAGAAGATTACATCTACGAAAGACGAATCTGAATTTCAAGAAGACTTCAACATTCACACCCAACAAGGATGAATTTGGTAAAATATGATTAAGTTTCATTTACATTTCACATTAAAAGTGTTGAGATATTTTTTTATAAAAGTTAAAATGATTTTTGGAATTTTATTAAATAGTAAATATCTCCTAATCCAATGAACAATTTTAAGATTTGAGGATTCCAAGTTATTTAAAACTTTCATAGTCTTTTTTAAGGGGATCAGTGACTGTCGTTCAAACGAGATGGAGATCCGCTCAAACGACATCGCTTGTCATTCGAACGAGAGGTGTTTTTAGCTGACATGTCCCCGCCTTAATTTTATTATAAATAAGGTGTCAGACTTCTCGATTTTTGTGTGGAGAAAAATTGGTTTAGACAGAATACGTTTTTCTATTATTCTCTAACCATATTTAAGGGTTCATAACTCTTGTTTTACAATTCACAATCCCAATAGCTTTTGTGTGAGTTGTTTTGTGGAATCCAAAAGCATCTGTTCATACTTTGTAGGGAGATCTCTACAACCGAAGGATGTGTGCTATTTTGGAGTGAGTCTCTATGGAGTTTTGTGACTGCATGTCATTAGGGAGTGCTGCGGTGTTCCTGGGTTGAAGATTAGACTGCGGTTCTGTAGGTTCGCTGCATGTGGACTTATTACTGACGACATCGACCGACGCCTGCGGGTATTCGGGTGTCAAACTGTATTTCATTGTAATCCGATGTAAGTTGCGATTTACAATTATAGTGAAATAAAAAAGTTTTGTCCCGAGGGGATTTTGCCTGAATTATTATATCGCATACTTTATTTATGTTGGTTTGACGCTGCACGCACGTTGCTATTTGAGTTCTGAATTGATTTGATTCATAAATTGATACTAATTAAATAAGTTTGTAATTGGACTTTGCGCATCTATTCGAATCTTTATTGCACACGGTTTCTCAGGTAACCACACATTACAAAATCCATACTTATTTTAGATGTCTTATGAACTCTACTAATTAGATCACTTAATTAGTTCAATCAGAATGGAAATTCAAATTCAATTGCTTCTTAATATGTAAACCCCCATTATAATATTAAAAAATACCCCCAACAAATGAGACTTATAACATCAAACAGCCGAAAATAGGAATCCTTGGGCGATACATATTTTCTTAATTTACATAGAACATTCCGATCATTAAGAAAAAGAGCACATCAAATATTTGATGGAAAGAGTTGATACATGTTTAATATATGTAGTCCCCGAGTCCTGACAACTTCAATAACAGTGGCTTACAACATCTCACTCCCTTGTGATATTACTGTACAGGAGATGTATGGTAAGGAACAGGAATCAAGAACAGATCATTTTTACGTCTTACAGTCAGGCCAAAGGCCTCAGTCATGTCTAGTTCTTCATGCTTCAAGCCATTGGGAAGTTTCCAATCGAAATGGTACAGCAATTGGGCAAGTGGCAGCTCAATATTAGACATAGCAAACGTTATTCCTGGGCATATCCTTCTCCCGGCACCAAATGGTATATATTCAAAATATGTCCCCTTGTAATCAATATCACTGTCAAGGAATCTCGTTGGATCAAATGTCTCCGCTTCACACCAATATCTGGGATCTCGGCCGATTGCCCATGCGTTTATTATTACTTTTGTTTTGACAGGTATCATATATCCATTAATTTCACATTGCTCACTGCTTTCTCTTGGAAGTAGAAGAGGTACAGGTGGGTGTAGCCTTAAGGTTTCTTTGATCACTGATTTTAGATATTTTAATTCATGAAGTCCTGTTTCATCCACAGTTCTTCTTTCATGAAAGACTTTTCTTACCTCAGTTTGAGCTCGTTCCATTACTCGTGGGTTTTTCAGCATTTCAGACATTGCCCATTCCACAGCTGTGGATGATGTGTCGCTCCCAGCACTGAATATGTCCTGAAATACTACTTTCGGTTAGGCTACTCATGCTATGAACGATTCTTTTCAATGAACTTCGGTTTTCCACTTCTTTAAGGACCTTGTTACAGGCACTTACAACAATTGCTATCTAGCACCATAACATGCTTTATAATGATAGTACATTATTCTTAAATGACAATATATGTCACGCTAGGGGAAAATGTCATGGTGACCCTTGTGGCACCCTATTTTAATCTCTTGAAACACACCCCACTAGCTATATAAAAGAAAGAAAGACAATTAATCACATTTATATGTACTTGTATTCTATTATATGTGACCAAAGGAGGTTTTTCGGTCTGTACCTATACATTGAAATATGTATAGAACGATAAAAATTGGCCATAGCCTTCTTACTTGTTTTTGCAATAAACCCCACCACCCCAACGCTAATGGTAAAAATTGGTCATAGCATAAAAGAATCAAATGACATACCCTATGTTCTTGCTTGTTTTTGCCATAATGTCAGCTACCGGAAGTTAAATTTATTTATTTATTTATTTTGTTGTAAAATTTATTAATGATCAAATATTAGCTGTGGTTCTATTAATTGGCAAAGTATTTTCCTCATGATGGCAAATAGCAATAAGATTTTTATCTCTTTTTACAGTAATTAAAGGAAATATTATTTTCTTCTCAAAACCACAAAACCTTGTAAAATGCTAAGGCCCAGTTTGGTTGTGCAAATTGTTTGATTATGTAAATTGGTTTAGTGAATTATAAATGAATGAATTTGAAATGAGTTAAATCCAATTTTACACAATGTTTGGTAATTTGAAATTGATGTTAAAGTTCTATGAAAAAAAGATAAAAACAAATCAAGAGAGAGAGGGGGAGGGAAAGAGAGAGGGAGAGGGAGAGGGGGAGGGGAAGAGGAAGAGGGAGAGGGGACATGCACTTAATGTGACTCCTATTTCAAATGGATTCATTTCACATTTTTTGTGAAATGATCCAATTTCAGATTTTGCATATGAGCTAAAATGGGGCAATTAATGAATCATTTCATTAATGAAACCAAACACAATTAATGAGTAAATTTGTAAATGGGGCAATTTATTAATGATCCAATTTACAATTTTGGGACAATCAAACGGGCCTAAGTGAATGGTGCCCTAATTTCAATCATGGAGACACTTCTGTTTTGCAACAGTATAAGAGTTTGACAGTTGTCTGTTTCAAAACTACTCCCTCCATCCAAATTAGTAGTCCTACTTTTTTTTTCTGAGATGACCCAAATTAGGAGTTCACTTTCCTTTTTTGGACATAATCAATGAACGAATTTCCGTGACAGTAAACAACTCTTGATCTCACGTGCATGCTTTCGTTGATAGGCTTCACTCATTAATGAAGAAAACTGCGCTCTTCGAACCTCGGTTTGAACCATACGATATCTCGATCCTACTCTGGAGCCCAATCTCTATCGAAAGCATGAGTGGTTGTACTCCGAGCTACGCGTATCTGCAGTACGATCCATTTGGTTCAAGTCTTCCCATCGTGTAATGACAGTGTGCCTTCACCCCATGGTTCTCCCATTTTGGGCACAGGGTCCAGGAGGCAATCATAATGAATGGCGACTCGCTATGAGTAACAGAGTATGCAGACTTAATGGCATTAGTTGAGTGTATTCTTGAAAACCGTCGTTTTTAAATAGGGATTATTGGGGCAGGAGTATTAGCTATATAGGTGTTAAAGTGATGTTTGGGGCTCGTGTTTCAATTCGGTAGTTTGGAGTTTAACTTGGACAAATCCGCATCAGATCAGCTATCACAGCAATAGCAAAGCCTCAATATGGCTACACCGATGACCTGGCATGTTATGGTTGTTCATAGTTGCTTCGGTCATATGGTTTAGTGATTATGTGACCTTTGGTGACCGAGTGAAGCTTTAGTAGAAAATGGGGATCAAATTTAGAGATCAGAAGCCTTGTTGGAGAATAATTACCAGATAAGTGGTGGTATCTTACTGAAAGAGTGTAACAGACGGAGTGCTATAGTTTATCAGGGGTAGAAAGAGCAAGAATTGCGACTGCTCAGAGAGTGTGCATCTATTATTAAGACACGAGACAGAGAGTGTCGGCTCCTTTAAACGAATGTTGGGCACCTCTTGGTGATCACTGGTGATTGTATTCTTCATATATATAATGTTAGTTTTTATTCCTGTGTCGACAGTGACAGCCTTGTTAGGATTTATTAGGTGACAAACCAAAGTAGATGGATGAAACGATAGGGAAGAATATCAGCTCAAAGAGATGGGTGCTATTCGGTTTAATTTGTCAGATTATGTTGTCTATGATATGATAGAACTTCTGCATCTTATATTTGTAAGAAGTTTAGGCCCTCCATATGGGAAAAGTTACAAATTGATTGGTCTTGAAGAATTCATGTACTCCTTTTTCAGAAAAGATGTTTTGGATCTATATGATCGCATCAATTAGTTCAATAAGACTATTTGTGGCGTATCCAATACTGGTGTTAAGGTATATACAATTTGGTGCACTAATCATAAGCAGTTATTTAATACTTTGCTTTGTTGAAAATATACCATTACAGTTAAGCAAGTAAAGAATGATTTATTCTCTAGTGAAAAAATAGGTGAGGATAATGAACATAATGACTAGGATCCAAAAAACTCTTTGAGTCGAGACAAGAATAAGGATGAAAGGAAGAAGGAATGATAAATCCCTAAATTTATGTCTTTTTTGAGGTCTTTTAAATTTTGGAAATTGATACAATTGCACATGTTGAGGTGGAGCATCAAGACATTGAGAGCCAGTCTTAGAAAATTATTGTTGCTTTTAGGAAGAAGGGACATCTTACACAATTTTCCTAAAGAAAAATTGTAGAGAGTTCAATGTTACCATAGTTCCCAAAGCTGCAGTTGAGAATGATTATCACCAAGACCACCTACATCAATAAATGGCAAAATGGCAAAAAAATGGATTTTTTTTAAAATAGGTTTGGCCAATTAGGTAGGGCTACCCCAGCAGCGATGCTATAACCATTGTAGGCAAGGCACTAGAAGTGCCGCATAAAAAACATGCGTGACACTTGTAATGGTGTGCCACCAATCGTCTGTCAATGGATACAACATATACCTCACACTCTGTTAAGTTCCGAGCCACCTAAATATGCTGCACAAGTGTCGAGTTTGTCATTCCTCTTAGCCATTTTGGCAAAGAATTTGCCAAATAAAATAGGTTTTAATTTATTACGCTTTTTTAATAGGGAGAAAGATGAGTTGGAGATGGTCATAGAGGTAGTAAGATGTTATGGAGTACATTTTAAATCACACTTTTTTCAGTAATATGTTTCATAAGAGGGATGGTTACCTCTTGAAAGCCTATGGTTAGTAAAGTTTTTATGGTAGACAATTCTTCATATGATGTTATGGGATGTTATGGGGATCGGAACAATTAAAACCACGACAATGAATCAATTGTAATGATTTTTGTACATTATATTCTACGTGTAAAGAGGAATGTATTTTTTTAGGACTTACGAGCCTTGGTGGATTGACTGGATTCAAAGGTTTATATGTATGAAGTAGTTTTGAACTCATGAAGTTCGTTAGAATATGAAGCGTCCTGAATTAGTTTTCAATTTAGTCTAGGATTTTATTATAGAGATCAGAAGTCTTATTGGAGAAGGATTCCCGTATTGAGTGGTAGTATAATTAGGGTTGATGGAAATCTGTATAAATATAAATCCTTTATAGGAGGGCGAAAGAGATTGAGAGTGCCACAATCAATGAATTGTTGTGCAGATACTCCTCTTGATGAGTGGTTCATGCTCGTCCAAGACCCATTCGAAGACAACCCAAGAGGTAACTGAAAGAAAACCATCCTAATTGCAAATTGAAAGGTGAGAGATAATGATGTGAAACGCAATGGATATATAACAAATAAACAATTCACTCCAATCTCTAAGAACTCAGAATGTCATTAATAGCAAAGTGACTACAAGAGGGAGCCCCGAGGCTTTATTTATAGACTACCTAAGACTTGGGAAACAAGTCTCCTAGTTAAGCCAGGAGTCTTTTCCAATTTTAAAAGACTAACTAAAAGATAATTACTAATAATTAAAAATTAACATGCTGAAAAAAATAAAAATAAAAAGAATAAACCCCCACGAGGAGGATTCTGTGCCGTGCGTCAATCCCCCTTCTTTGAAAAGCTTGACCCGAGTGTATGTCATCCATCTCCGGCGGCACATGGATATGTGCAGTGAGAATCTCTGCATGCTCTGATGGTTTCTCTTTCTCTTCCTCATATTCAGAAACTAAAACCGACGTTTTCTTCTTATTGGGACAATCTGAAGCGTGATGTCCAAACACCACACAATCATAGCACTTGAAGTGTACCCCTGGAGTAGTGGTAACCGAAGTGGGAGTAGATGTTGCAGTATCTGAAACTTGTGGTTTGGTTATTGTCCCACCCCTTACCATAGTTGCTCCTACCTTGAAGTAGTTATCCACCTTCCGTACATACTCGATTACTTAGCTCAAAGAGCTAATTTGATGCAGCCCTAGCTCTGTTTGATATTTAAGCTAGAGTCCCTGAATGTAACGCCCGATTTGTTGTTTCGTACTCTCCTTTAGTCTAGAATTGTTCTGAATACTCTTTGACAGACATGTAATCTTGTTCAGGATTTGTACACGTGCAAATGGGCCCCTTTTGTAATTCTCGGGGATGAAGGCAGCCACTATCTCCGCCTTCATGTGTTCCTAGGAAGTAATCAGGTTCAAATCATTCGCGGCCCAATCGTGCACCAACTAATCCCACCACAGTGAGGCATAACCTTCTAACTTTACAGCCACATATTTAACACATCCATATCCTCAGTATTCCTTTAAATCAAATAAATACTCTACTCGTTATAACAAATCCATAAATGCATCAGGATCCATCTTTTTATCAAATATACTCACATCGATACGGACATCACCGTGCATAGCCTTGCGTAACAATCGAATTAAAGTATTAAGGTTGCCCTCCGTTAGTCCCCCACCCCATAATACATCCTTGGGGTCCTCATCATAGCCCGTTTGGGCCTCCCGGGGCTGCTTAACGTGGTTGTTTTGGGGGCTGATTTTTCAGGCCTATATTATGTGGTTTCCCCTTTGTTGTTTTGAAAGGGAAATTGTTGTTCATGTGCCTGTTATTCCCTCATCCATGACACATACGTTCGTGAGGTGGAATATAGAGGGATGGACCTCTATACCTCACACTGTGGTGTAGACCATCACGGTAAGTCTCCATGCGCTTAACTGGCCTCTCATCGGCGTATAACGAGCAACGATTGAGTGGAATACCATCGTCTTCGCCATTTCCTTCCCTATTCACCCTCAATTTTAACAGGTCGGGTTGAATTGCTTGGACCCATTGTGACACATTCTTTTTGGACTCTTTGTATTCCCATTGCAACGATTGCGGGGGTGAATGAATGGCACTCGCTTTTCCCTAGTTTTTGTCAAATTTTTTGATGGGGCAAGCTCTCAATAAGGATCACCTCCTTCTCCGGGTGCAACGGTTGTTTACCCAAAGGCCTTTTCCACTCGGGCTCATTGCCAAGTCTCAATCTTTGCATCGAACACATCAACAGACTCTTTTTCATTGTTTTGTTTGGACTTTTTTTGGCCAAATCTACCCGGACCTCCTAAAAAATGTCGTAATTTTTTTTTGCAGTGGACCCATGTGGCTAGGTCACGCCACCTGCCTTCCAGGTAGCCCTCGGCGTGGTGGCCGAGGGGCTGAAACTTCGTTCTAGCCTCCTCCGACCTACAATGACGCTCGTGGGGGGCCCACGCGGAACGTGGAGGCCGCCGCTGCTGTTCCCCTTGGTGGGCCCTTCCTTGTTGTTAGCGGCCTCGCCGTGATGGGGAGTAGGCCACCATGCTGCTGGTGTTGGCCACGGAATCATCGCCTTCCATTCTTTCGAATTTTTCGTTGATTTGACTATGTTATTGCTGGATACCTTCGACTCGATCCGTCATGTTAGATAACATCAATTGGATGCTTTCTAGGGCTCTTGAACCTTGGATTATTTCGTTACTTTGGGAGGCATCCTTACATATTGATTTACACACACACACATTAGTGATTATCAAGAGTGAACCTAGCTCTGATACCAATTTGATGTGAAACGTAGTGAAAGTATAACAGATAAACAAATTACTCCAATCTCTAAGAACTCAAAATATCATTAATGGCAAAGTTACTACAAGGGGGAGCTCTGGGGCTTTATTTATAGACAATGTAAGACTTGGGGAGCAAGTCTCCTAGTTAAGCTAGTAGTCTTTTTCAATTTTAAAAGACTAACTAAAAGATAGTTAATAATAATTAAAAATAAACATGCTAGGAAAAAAATAAAAACAGAAGAATCCCCCACGAGGGGGACTCTGTGTCGCGCGTCAAATAAAGAAAACTAACCAAAAAATAACAAGACAAGATTTATTTGGCAACGCCTGCCCAGAAATTTTATGAGTCCTTAGATATCAATCATGCACAAGTGGAGTAAAAACTTTCTTCAGTTCCTAGGACTCATACAGGACTTCATGCTCTCCATTTGGTGTCAATACACTCTCACACAATGAGAATATGCTACGCAACGAGCTTCTAACAAGCCTACAAAGCCAACAAGGACAAAACAACTCCTCACTTTAAATCCTTGCAGATTTGGGAGGAATAGCTCCACAAAACAATTTTGATAGATCCATCAATGTTCTGCCCCACAATTGGAATATATTTCCACCTTAGTGAGAAATTTCATTTCACCAAAAATTTGGATCTTTTTTCACGATAATCGAAGAACACCATCACCACACCACCCCAAAGGGCCTAAACAATGAAGAGCATTCTTGATCCCCAATAACACCTTGATTGCACACAAAGCAAAATCTTTACAAGCCATCTGTGGTGGAGGTGACCAAAAGAAAGCCAATCTAAATGCAAAGTCAATAGGGAGATAAAGAAAACCAAACACAAAAAAAAATACAAGACAAAATGTATGTTGTTTACCAATTTGACTACATCTGTGGATGAGGATGATGGGTCCTTACTTTGATATCAATTAATTATAAATGGAGCACAAAATTTCTTGAAGCCCTATTACTCATTCATCAAGCTCTCTATTTGGTGTAAATACACTCACACAATGAGATAATACTGCAAAATGAGTTTATTACAAGCCTACAAAATCACAATGCATAAAACAGCCCCACTTAAAATCCTGGCAGATTGTAGACGATAAATCCGCGAACCATTGTGGATGGAATTTTCCCCAAAATTGGAATTTTGATACAAAACTCACACAGGTGGTATAGCCGAGAGTGAAGAGTGAGGGTTGTGAGAACACACAGAAATTGTATCCTTCGTTGGGACAGAAGAGTGTCTTCTCCTTATGGTGATCGTTGGTGATTATTGTATGAAGAATGATTGAATTATGCTTCTGCATTCTTGATCTATAGTGAGTTGGATCTATAGTGAGTTGGTTGTTCGACTCGTGGATGTAGCCCTCTGGGTAAGGATGAACCATATATGTACTGAACTTGTGTGTGTAAATCTCATCTTAGTTCTTGTTATCATTTGTTTGTCACTGTATATGGTCGTTTTAATGAAAGATACTGGAAGGAGATATATCTGATTAATCGGGATTTTCCGGCAGTCTACTACACATATATATAATGTTAAAATGTATACAGATTAACAAATATTCCACTAACCAGGACGACTGCTTTGATATTGCTGTCTGTCAATGGAAATTCAAGGTCACCATGCTTCTGAACTCTTAGAACCTCTTCACAGTTTTTACAACCATGAACAGAAACAGGAGGAAGGTAAACAAGACAGAAAGTGAGGGAAACTGGAGCTCCATTTTAGGAGAGTGTTATTGGCTGATTGGCAGAACTGATTTTACAATAATTCTCATAATTGCAAAGGAAAATCATGACCAAAAGCATCGTAAAGAGATGGTTCTCTGGATGTGGCTAAACTTGTCCAGGGAGTTATTTTATTTCGCTGTTGACTAAAGTTGCTGCTGATGTGGCAAAATCCAATTTGGAGACTGATGTCTTGGTTCAATGTTAAAATAAGTTTTTTACTGAAAAAGATTATAGAGTGGGCCTTGGTCCAATGATAGATTTGCTCCATTATGACTTCTGAGTCAAATCTTCTTAGATCCACAACAATTGAAGCTTCGTGCCTTGGGGATTTTTTCTTTTTTTTTTGAAAGAAGATCAGTATACATCAAGTGTTCGTAAAAATGACGTATTCCACAAGTATGAAGATGTTTTGACAAATTGTTAAATAACATTTGTTATGGGCTACAGTGTCATATCCACATATAGTCTAGTAGTGGTAAATAGACGGTTATGGGGGGTCAAAAATGAATACAGATAAATTTGGACGGGTCAAAAGCGGGTCGGACAGAATAATTTTGACGGGTCGAGACGGCTCAAACTCGAGTCGGGTCGGGTCAAGCCCCGTGGTGGGTCGGGTTGACCCACTTTTTGTGCGACTATATATATCTGTATATATATATACATATACAGATATATATATATATCAGAAATATATATACCAGATATATATACCTGATATATATATATATATATATATATATATATCGATATCAGATATCAGATATCAGATATATATACACAGACACAGACACAGACACAGATATATCAGATATATATACACAGATATATACACAGACACAGACACAGATATATCAGATATATATACACAGTTGCAGATATATATATATATATATATATATATATATATATATATATATATATATATATATATATATATATATATATATATATAATAAGAAAGCATGGTTTTTGAAATGTCTAAGCACAATAACGGTCTAGATCTTGCCACATCTCCCACTAAAAATAAAGGGCTTAGATTAAATCTTCAATTTTAATTCAAAATTTGAAAATTCTAATTTCCCCCCACATTTCATTTTCCCCATTTTTACTCTAAACACAAATTAATTTCCCCCATTTCTTGCTCTCAGCCTCTCACACCCGATTCTCTCTCTTTCTCTCTCTCTCCCGACCGATCGATCGATCGATCGAGATTTCTCTCTCCATCTCACTCCTCTTTCTTGATCTCTCGTGCTTTATCTTTGTTGCCCAACCAGGTGAGCCCCCCCACCCCCCACCCACAGACTTGGTTTTTTTGTTTATGAGTTTTCCAATTTGAAGGACTTGGCTCTATAGATTTAAGGGTTTGGATTTTATTATGGATTTTACAAATTTTATTATTGTTTTTCGGGGGGTTTCATGAGATTTTTGGGTTTAGGGAATATGAATTTAATTTTTGGTGTTGATAAGATGATTGGAATGAAATTTAGTGTTTTCACACAAAATCTTGATGTCGGTAATATGTGAATTTATGGATCTGAGAAAAGATTGCAACTTTGAAATATATAGGTTGAATTTTTCAATCTCCTCCTCCTTGCACTAAGGTTGTTGGGTTATCTTTAATGTTTACTACTCAGGTTTGCAATTTGCCCCTTCAGGGTTTTATATATGTGTAATTTGATGTTAATGAGATGATAGGAATGATAGTTAGTGTTTTTATACCTCATATAGTTTCAGATGATGAAATTTACACTAATCTATTCTAATAAATATGTTGTGTTTTCTAGCACTGTTATGGTTCTTGAGTTAGAAAGCAAAACAACCCGCCTAATGGGATACCGGACGATCACTCCTATATCAAATTAAAACAGGAGTCACATATGGATCATTCTTAGCATCACTGTCGAAAATCCATTTAATTACTAATATCCTATTCGGCGAGCGTTAAAAACTTTTACTTAACTACTCTTTTTAAACCATTAAATAAAACATCCACAAGTTAATGCGTAAATGAACTGAAATGAAAATGAAATAAATTAAAATAACCGAACACTCGGTTCAAATTATACAACCATATCGAATAGCGTGCAAAGAATGAATAAAATCAGTTGGACCATTGGCCCAAATGTTTGTACAATACCTCATATCTAGAGTACAAGAAAAGAAGCGTCTACCAAGAACCCGCAAGCATCCACAGCTGCTGCAGCAGACGTCTGACTCGAAAGAAGTTTCCATTCAGGCGTCCCTGTGTCTGGACACCTATATATATATAGAATATAGAAAGAAAGGAAAGTAGATAAACGGGTCAGAGCCCGAATTTTAAAAATATTTCGCAAGTGCATAAATGCTTTATTTTTAGAAAAAAGTTTTATCTCATATTTAAGTTTGGTATCGCACTCCCACGAGATACCCCTCACCTCTCCATTAATAGTGCACTCCTAACGCATCCCTCTAAACATCCTAGTCAAGCTATCCTGCTAAACTAGTCTATCACCAACCCACTATCAATCCTAGATAGTCCAAGCAATGTACTAAGGGCTAAACTTCACCCCACACTACAAGAAAAAGTGTTTTCCACGACATATGTTTTACGACACTTTATAAAAATGTGTCGTGGAAAGTCGATAAAGACGACACTTTATAAAAATGTGTTGTGGAAAGTAGATAAACACGACATAATTTCGAAACGTGTCGTAAACATTTCAATTATAATAAATATCATGACATATAAAATAAGGGGGTTTTAGGAAAAGGTCCTCATAATGTTCAAAGTGTATAAAAATAGGACATTCTATATAATTTTATAAATTTAGTCCCTGTACTAAAAATACCATGAAAAATGGTGAAAAATAGTGCCGCTGGCGCGGACCAAAAAAATAAAGGTATTGTACCACAGGGACTAAATTTATAAATGTTATTGTACCACAGGGACTAGATTTAGAAACTTGAAAAGCATTTTCCTAAAATCTAAATATAGGAAGGAACATGACCTTTACTTTAATTGTCTATTAAAATAAATATGTTCTAATTTTTTTAAAGACGACACGTTATTGGGTGTCGTAAATTAGAAAAAAAAAAAAGGCGCCAGGTTTAGCGCTAGAATTTTCAGTCGTGTGTCAAAAAAAAATGTTGGATATTATCGTAACAACCCTCATCCACGATCCCATAAAAAACTCACGTATCTGCCATGAAGGAGAGCCGTATGGAACTGCAACTTCGATGGAGGTTTAGAAGAAGAGCCCTATATAAATCTCCCTTGAAGCAGAGTCTCCATTGAAGCAGAGCAGTATAGAAATCTAGGTATATAAATCTACGTACATAAATCTCCATTGAAACAGAGAGGAATCAGAGTCTCCATTGAAGCAGAGCGGTATAGAAATCTAGGTATATAACTCTTCGTACATAAATCTCCATTGAAACAGAGCGGGGAAATCTCCATTGTAGCAGACCCACAGAGCTTCACCTCCATTAATGTAAGGTATTTTTTCTCTTTCCCGATCCAACTAGTATAGAAAACTTTCCAATTATTTAAATTTTCTATTATGTTCTTGTATAGCTTATGTCAGTTCCAAATATATTGTGTTTAGAAAACATTGTGTTTCTATATTATGCGAACTTTTTAAAACGGCATTGGAAAGTACAAGAACGAAAAAATGCAGACATGATAAAGAATTTGACGCATACCTGTAAATGGAGATAATTATCCCACCCTGGATTTTGGGATATGAGTATTGGTTTTCTGAGCTCATTTTTTTATTCACTGCCCATTTTCTCTCTTTGTCAATCTAGGGATTTACCACAAAGACATTGACAAAGAGGACAAATATTACAGTTCACCCACTGACTAAATTTGATCACGCTGTCTAGTGTGTTATACAAATGCCATTTGATCATCACACCAAATTTCCTTATTTTCAATCTAGTGAGATACACTGTTTCAACCTCTAGTTGACCAAAAAAAATAAATGTTCTGATTTTTAGCTTTGAAGAAGGGGTAATGTATGTTTAGATGCTATGTCAAAAAAATATATCTTAGATGCTTATGTCAGATGCTTATGTCAGACCTCAAAGTCCATAGTATTGTTGGATGATTAAAATTGGTATGGCCTTTCTTTTTATAATGACAACCACATTAAGCTATGATGATATAAATTGTAATCTATTTATTTATTATTTCTATTTTGGTCAAGTTTTGGCTTGCGACTTTGTTACTTTTTGCTACAGACACGTAATCATGCACCGAATGATATTTCGATGCTATTTTTTTAGATGTGAAAGTTTGTTGCTCTTAGTTCCTGAAAATCAAATTTTGTGGATCCTAAACAACTTTTTTACTCTTTGACATTGGATATATAGTGTGAAATCTGACAACTTGTGTGTTATTCTTCTTTTCTTTCTTAATTGCGTTATGTGAGTTTTATTTTTTTATCGACATTTGGGTTAATTCTTTTTTTTCCCGGGCAAACTCATTAATACTAAATCTGATGTTTTCATTTGCAATATTTCATTATTCTATTTTGCAGGTGATTGTCTTAGGCAGTATTCAGATACTACAAATCAGATCCAATATAGGTATTTTTATCTTGCTTCATTTGTGTATAATTAAATGTATATACCCACATTGATATTTCTGAACATATGTGTATACAACAGGTCAACTTGATTTAAGTGTATGAATCTGTGTTGTTGAGTGTGGGTGATTATATTACTTCTATGCTTAAGAAAATCATGAATAAGACAAAAATGGCTATAGTTTGTAGCCCCGATGATCTAACTATATATTTATTTCAATCTACCTCTGTAGATAGTGAATAATCTAATCAGATTTAGTAAAATGTGACTAATGTAATGAGATCTTGTAAAATGACTATATTGAAAAAAATATGACATTTTATTCGTTTATTGTTGATATTTTACCTCTTTTTTAATATTAACGTTTGCTGGTGTACACAGACTAGAAACTAGTAAGTGGGAAACTCAAGATGGAAAAAGATTGGTTGAGATTTCCAAGGTTTTTTTTATTATTACTCGCATGCATATACGTTTACATATATTACAAAAACCTAAAGTATTTTTCTGAATGAACACTGTAGTGAAATTGAGAAGTGATTATGATTTCTTGCCTTTTTTTATTATCTGTAGACATACCGAGGAGTACCAAGATGGCGTGTACAAATTTATTGAATCTGCCAAGAAAACTGCTAGAAATCCTGATATGATAATATTTCCCTGTAGAAAATGTAAAAACCTTTGTCAACAAGACCAGGAAGAACTATTTGAACACCTAGTCATTCATGGCTTTGATCCTACGTACAAGAAGTGGGTATTTCACGGAGAACATTCGACTTCTTCATACTCTAATGATATTGATATTGAATTGTCAGATTTACATAGGATGTATAAAGATGCTTATGTTCAAGATGCAATTTTTTCTGAAGATAGTTTTGAAAGCGGCGATGAAAGTTTTAAACAAAAGTTAAAAGATGCCGAGACTCCTTTATATCCCGGGTGTACAAAGTATACAAAGATGTCGGCAATTACAACTTTATACAAGCATAAAGCTACACACGGACTATCTGATAAAGGATTTAATGAACTTCTTGAGTCTCTACATGAAATGTTGCCCGGGGATAACGTTCTTCCTAAGTCCTTGTATGCAACGAAGAAGTTTCTAAAGGAATTTGATCTTGGCTATGAGAAGATAGATGCATGCATTAATGATTGTTGTTTATTTAGAAAAGAGTATGAACATTTGGATAAATGCCCTAAATGTAGCTCCTCGCGGTGGAAAGTTGACGAACGCACAAAGAAGGTTAAGAAGGGAGTATCTGCAAAAGTATTGTGGTACTTTCCAATAATCCCAAGATTTCGAAGGATGTTTTTATCAGCAGATAGAGCAGAGTAGTTACAGTGGCACTCAACTCACATAAGCAAAGATGGAAAGATGCGACATCCAGTTGATTCATTAGCATGGGACACAATTAATAAAAAGTGGCCTCATTTCGCATCCGATCCAAGAAATCTTAGGCTTGGACTTGCAGCGGATGGATTTAATCCCTTTAATAATCTTAGCTCGAGCTATAGTTGTTGGCCCGTAATTTTAACTGTGTACAATCTTCCCCCATGGTTATGCATGTTGCAGGAAAATTTGATGTTGACTTTGCTTATACCGGGGCCAAAGCAACCGGGAAATGACATAGATGTATATCTGCAACCACTTATAGATGACTTAATCAAGTTGTGGAATAATGGGGTGGATATGTACGATGCATCTAGCCAATCTACGTTTAATTTGAAAGTTATTTTGATGTGGACAATAAATGACTTTCCCGCATATGGTAATTTAGCCGGATGTACCACAAAAGGGGAATTTGCATGTCCAGTTTGTGGTCCTAACACATCCTCACTACGGTTATCAAAGAGTATGAAATCGGTGTATATGTGCCATAGGCGTTTTCTCCCAATGAACCATCCGTGGAGGGTTACCAAAAAGAGTTGGTTTGACGGATTTGAAGAATTGAGGAGGCCACCAAAACCTTTGAATGCAGAGGAAATTTTAGATGCTTTGAAGGGTGTTGAAAATGATTTTGGTAAAGGGAAGAAGCGTAAGAGGAAGAAAGTGTTCTTGAAAAAGAAGTCAATATTTTTTGATTTACCATATTGGCATGTACGTATATTTTAACTCATAATCTAAGCCACTAACTTAATGCAATTCTATTAAAAGTTTTAGGACAATTATTTTTCATATTAATCCTCTCTCATTTTTTCTCTCTAGGCATTAGATTTACGTCACAATTTGGACGTGATGCACATCGAGAAGAATATAAGTGATAGCCTCATTTCCACATTGTTAGATGTAAAGGGAAAATCAAAAGATGGCCTCGAGTCTCGTAAAGATTTGCAAGAATTGGGCATTAGAAAGGAATTACATCCACAACCAAAAGGGAATAAATTTTACCTACCGGCAGCACCTTACACACTCTCAAAGAAAGAAAAGAAAGTTTTTTGTCAAAGACTATATGATTTGAAGTTACCTGATGGTTATAGCTCCAACATTAGTCGTTGTGTTTTAGTGGAAGAATGTAAGTTATTGGGATTGAAATCCCATGATTATCATGTTTTAATACAACAATTATTGTCAGTTGCTATACGGGGACTACTACCAAAGGGGCCAAGACAAGTAATTTTTCGCTTATCTTCATTTTTTAATGAGTTATGTCAACAAGTGATCGATAAAAGGAGAATGGAAAAATTAGAGGAAGATATCGTAGAGATTACATGCATGTTGGAGAGGTACTTTCCTCCCTCTTTTTTTGACATTATGGTTCACTTGCCAATTCACTTAGCTCAAGAAGCTCGATTATGTGGGCCCGTACAATTTCGATGGATGTACCCATTTGAGAGGTAATTTAGAATGTATTTAACTTTTATCTTATTAACAAGTTAGATATGTAGTAAATAGATGTTGTATTCGTATTCTTTTGCTATGGTTTTTCATTAGGTTTATGAAGGTACTCAAGGGTTATGTTAGGAACCGTGCACGACCTGAAGGATGCATAGCAGAAAATTATTTGGCTGATGAGTGTGTAAGGTTTTGTAGCATGTATCTAAAAAAACAGCAGAAATAGGTGTTCCACAATCTCGAAATGAAGAGTTCGAAGATGAGACAATACTGGGAGGACGACCTATCTCAAAGGGGAAGCCAATAACATTGTCCAATGACTTGTTAAAAATTGCCCATCGTTCTGTGCTTTTTAATAATTTAGAAGTTGAGCCATATATAGAGTGAGTAAAATGATGCTCGTTATATATATTTATAACTTATGTTATCATTAATATTGTTATTAAAATTCCTCTACGTTCATATTAGAATGCATTTGAGCGAGCTAAAGCATTCCAATCGAAGTTTATCCCAAGATGAGACTATGCTACAAAAAAGACATATCGAGACATTCGCTTCGTGGTTTATGAACAAGGTAGACCAATTTTTACGTTGTGCATTGTAAGAGTCTAATGTTGTTATGTATATAAAAATTCATATAATTTTATTTATGATATTTTAAACAGATTAAGGTCCAAGCAAACACAACTGAAGTATCAACAATCCTAAAGTGGCTAGCGGTTGAGCCACGACGTTATGTTATGTCATATTCAGGCTACATAATAAATGGCAAACGATTTCATACATCCATGGTTGAAAAGTCCACCCAAGATAGTGGAGTTTTTTTCGAGGCAGAGACTATTTGTAGATCTAGTGCAAGGGATACCACACACGTTGTTGCTAATGTTTCATATTATGGGATTATACGGGATATAATTTTGTTGGACTTTCACAAATTTCGAATGCCTATCTTCCAATGTGATTGGGCCAGCATTTCGAATGGTGTTAAATTTGACGATGGATTCACTTTGGTTAACCTCCACCAAGGACAAAATCAACTAAAAAAAGATCCTTTTTTTCTAGCATCACAAGCAAGACAAGTATTTTATTCGAGAGAAAGTGGAACATCAAATTGGTATGTGGTTCTCAAGGCACCACCACGAGGTTTTCATGAGCTGGAGACGTATGATGAAAGTGCTTACACATCATATTCGCCGATTGATGTTTCAAAACTTGACAATAATGAGAGAAATGACGATGAGCCTCATGTAAGGATAGATTGTGAGGGTGTTATTGTGTGATTGTTATTTATTTTAGCATGTAAACATTAAGTTTGTTTGATGAATATAAGTGTTGGTATGTTTATGGTGAATTTAACAATAGATAACTAACAGAGAATGTTTCTTTGTGCTGCATATATATTTCCTTTTCTATGCTAGTTTGTGTGTTTAACCTTATTCGCATCACATATAGTTTGTTCATTTATAGCTCTATGAATACACTCAAAATAGAGAGCTAACAAAAATCGGGCAATAGTCAAAATGATATCACATTCCAATCTCATCAATAAAAAAGTGTTAAATAAGTGAAAGAACTGTCAAAATTGATCTCCATGCAAAAGAACCGTAAAAAATGATCTAGATGTTGAGTTGTAGATCCCGATTTATGTTACCACTTTACAGGACCTGTTTTAGGCCAAGCCCTCATAAATGTGTTGAGAAGGCCTTTATACACTTAAATTTCTATTATATTTAAGTGAATTACATTTATGTTCCCTAAATTTCGTAAAATTCGATGCATTCCGTAGACATAAGTTGACACTACTAAACCGTGTAAAATTTAAAAGTCCTCGAGACATGGAAAACAATGCTGCAAAAGGAACAAGGCATGGCTTTTACACGTGTTGTAGCTGCTGGTTTTGACATGGATCACATGACGTCGTTGGTGTCATTTGCGAAATGCTGATACTCCATATAAGTTTCCGTTTGTTAAATTGTTAGTTTTGATCTCTGAATACGATATGGGTGTCTTGGATATGATATGAATACAACTGTCTATTTTGCATATTTTTATACTTAATGATGAGAATTTTATTGGGAATTTTAAAAATTTAATGTAGATTACAAGAAATACATATATCTCTTATTTTCTTTTCAACTGAATAGAGTTTAATTCTTGCAGTTCTATGTCGCATGTTATAATTTATTTCAGAATTATTTGAGCATGGCGCTCTATCTCCATTTGTGTTCCTCTTATTAAATGTAGTCCCACATAACTGAGATGTCCATCTTTTGGGATAAGTGATAACTCACCAAAACAAGCCCTATTAACTCCTATCAATAGCTGATGAGAAAATATACAGAGCTCTACTACGTGGCCCCTGTGAGAAATCATGTGGCACATTACCTTTGATAATTTTATATAGGGTCTGTGTGAAATTTTTCTTGAATCCTTCAAGTAATACAGGGCTAAATTATTACTGATTGACAACCTCTGTTTTGTTTTTCTTTCAGGAGTGTTATTGACGTAACATGGGAAATGGCACACAAGAGCGCTAAATAAAAAAAGTTTCGTTCTCTCACTAAAATATAAACTGCAGGTACATAGATTATTAACTCATTGTCTTGTTTCTCAGTGTCCGTATATTACTACACTTAATGGTACATTGTTATGTTTTTAAACTCTTGATGCTGCTACTACACTTAATGGTAACTGCTTTTATTGTCGATCAATATCCCTACACTTAATGGTAACTGCATGGATCAATATCCCTACACTTAATGGTCTCTAACCTTGGTTCCTGGCATCTGATATAATGAATAAGAATTTTGGAACAATAGTGAGGCGATTGAGGATTATGGCTCTTCCATGGTCCCTTCAATAATGCAACCAGGGTCTTGGAGTCTTAACTGTGGTCTGGCAGAGGTCTTTAGTGGACCTTAGTACATCTTCTCTTGCTTGGGTGAAGATGAAGGGGTTTTAGATATTTGCAGTTATAATATTCAAATGTGGGTTAGCTGAGGGTGAACAATGAGGCCTAAGGTTCTACTAAGTAGATAAATAATCTAGGCCTTATTATTCATAGGACATGAACTCCTTAAAATTGATGACTAGAACCAATAATTCTGAGATGGTGTTTGTGCTAAGGGGTAGGGGGACCTCAGAGGAATCGATCCACATCCTTAGCGATGCCAGAAGTGAATATGAGAGTGTCATCTGCGAAAGAGAGGCATGAGATAGTGGGACTTCCTGGTGGCAGTGAAAATGAATCAATTTTACCATTAGAGAATAAATGATGCATCCCTCTGTTTAGAACTTCAGTTGAGAGAATGAATAGCGCAGGGGATTGGGGATCCCCTGTTTAATTCCATAAGTAGACTTGAAAAAATCATGAGAAGAACCATTGATGAGAATAGAAAATCAACATTCGGATATAAGTCTCCAAACCATGTCAATAAGTGTTTCATTGAAGCCAAACTTTCTCAAAACTTGAAGGAGATACATCCATGAGACCCTGTCATAGACTTTAGACATATCTAGCTTGCACACCATGTTTGAGCCTCTCTTTCTATTATTGAAATTGGACATGACTTCTTATGCTAGAAGTACCTGTTCAGAAAATTCTGAGAGGATCACCTGTACAGTCAATACTCCAAGCTTTCTTGACTATGGACTGAAATTCATTGTGTTTAGACAAAAAATTTTGGAATCTAAAGCTTCTTTTGACAGCTTCATTCTTAAGAATAAGACTAAGAAGAAGTGGACTGTGGTCAGAGTTGGTTCTATTTAAATAAGCAACGTTTGATAAAGCAAAAGTTTGGATCCATTGAAAGTTACACACAACTGTATCCAACCTGGCCCAAATTCGATTAAATCCTTCTCGATGATTACACCAAGTGTATTTGGATCCATTTTATGGAATTTCAGACAGGCCTGCTGCTCCCAAAGTGTTATTAAACTCTGTACAAGCCTCCAGGTCTATCCCATTACCCCCAGTTTCTCTAGAGGATAAGTGACCACATTAAAATCTCCACCAACAATTATAGGAAGAGGGAAATTGCATTGACCATAGATATCCTCCCACAATTCTTGTTTGTCATCTTTGTTACATTTACCATACATAGCCATAAATTTAATGGGGCAAGGAAGAGAGTTTTCTTGAATTTTAAGAGCTATAGACTGCATAGAATTATTGTCAATAGAAATTTTCCATTGATGTTTCCAAAGAATCCAAATGGAGCTATTTGCGTTGATGATTCACAAGAACACCTGTGTGGTTCATATTGAATCATGGAAACTTATTTCTCTTAGTGTACCTTTGTTTTTATCTTAGTGTCACCAATTGTGTGCCTACTGGAAACTGAAAATATAAATGAAAATAAGGGACACTAAGAAAATGCATGTATTTCATATATTATGCTCTGTACCAATCATGCTCTGTATCAATCATGTATCAATCATGAATAATATTTTTTCGCATTCCTGGTACATGTGTAACTTGAAGTTATGCTTTTAAATGCAGATGTATAATACAAAATTTATTCCTCCCATTTATATTGCATCCTGGACCTTCACTTGAACTACTCTGTTTGGACCGAGTTGTACTAATTTTTCTAATTTTTTGCTTGTCAAATAGAGTGAATAGAAAAAAAATCTACCTTTTGAGAATATGGCGGATATGTTTAAAGAGGTGAGTTATGAGTCCATTATCTCTTTAATTTAAACTTTGTAATAAATGTTATTGAAGTCCATATAATTTACACTACATTCCATGCATGTTGTGTGTATCCAAAACAGGTTGCTAGGGGTAAGAGATCAAAACGAACTACATGCAATGAGAATGAGGATGCAAGAATATCATGTGAAGTCTCTAACTCACATGCGACCGAAGAAATTTATGCGGATGAAGTACCCAACATTGATTCTGTTGATAAGGGCAAAAAAAGAAGCGGGGGCCATCAAAATTGAATGTAATTGCAACTGGGATAAAAGACCGTAAAGATGTAGAATTCAATGAGTTTGGGCAACCAATTGGACTCTATTCCATCCAGCTTAGTTCTATGATTGGAATTTTAGCACGAGAATGCGTACCAGTAACACATAAAGGTTGGGATAAGGTGACAAGTGACATCAAGGATCAAATATGGGAGTTTGTTACTGTGAGTATTTTATTTCTCTACCCTTTGCACAATTATGTAATATTTTGAATGTAACTTTGTACATATTTAATTGTAACTAATTTAATGTATTTTTTCTGTATGATGCAGCAAAAATATAACCTTGAAGAATGCCGAAAGGCCATTGTTTTAGGTCAGACGGGCAGAGCTTGGAAAGAATATAAGTCAAAATTGTCAACACAAATACGAGAAGAAGCTAAAAGACCAAATTCCACTCGCCATCTTACATTACTCAAGCCCCCTGGAATGAAGTCAAACGAATGGGATGAATTTGTTAAATCTCGTTTGTCACCTGAATTTGATGCAAGTGAATTTGACTATTTATTTTTTATTTTTATTAATAGACTAAAGTCCAATTTTAGTATTCTTGTATTTCTTGCAATTATATATGATTTCTTTTATTTTTATAGGAAACAAGTGAAAAGCATAAGGAGGCTAGAGCAAAGCAAATCCATCCACACACAACTAGTCGTAGAGGCTATGCAAGACTTAAGGAAAACATGGTATGTTTCCCCTTTGAAGTTGTATACTTCAGAAATAGCTTACATTATTTCGTAATCCTATCTTTCAAAATTTTGTAGAAAGCCGAAGACCCAAATAAAACTATACGCCGTGTTGATGTTTGGATAAGGGGACATAGGAGAGAAAATGGCGATCCAGTTAATCAAGTTGTTGGTGAAGCAATAGTTACGACTTAAACACTTACACAACACTTTACAATTTTTTTAAAAGCTACAATGTGTTTATTATTATTTTTTAATATGTTAAATTCTTGTATTTATTTTAGGAAAAGATGGAAAAAATTCCATCTCATGACTCAACATCGTTGAGAGATGATGCAGTGGTAAAGGTGCTTGGTCCTGAACGTCCGGGTCATGTCCGAGGTCTTGGATTTGGGGTGACGCCTACGAAGGTAGATGTGTCGTTACATAGTAATGCAAGGGTAACGACTCTTGAAAATCAAATTCAACAACTTTTGGAATGGAAGATGCACATGGAAAGTCGAATGACGCAAGGAAATGAACGAAATGTGGTATATTTTTAAAATTAAACATGATTCAATGCATATATTTTTTCCCTTATTTTGTTTTTATATACTTCACTTGCAATTTCTATAGGGTCAACATGAGGGTGGTGGGGACGCCATGCATAATCACGCACATCATCTACAGGTTATTGTTAATGAATTATCTAAGTCTAAATTATTTTACTAGTTGCTTTAATAATTATTTTTTAATTGTTTTCTTTGTACTATTTATTAGTGCAATCGAGAAAGTTCATGTATACAAAGTGCTCCACAAAGAAATTCTCCCTGCAAATTGTTACATTGGTTGGGGACTGGAGAAGAAGTTGCAAGCGCAGAACTTGATTCTACAGACCCGAAGTCACTAGTGCACCACCAAATCCTTGGGCCTGATTGTTATAAAGTATGGGTTGTTGAAATTTTAGTGCCCACAGTGCCAGTTTTTCGATACTCGGATGCGTTTTCCATACTTGATGATGCAAAAGGAAGTACCATAGCATGGCCACATCGATACATTCATTTTGACTAGTTATGTGAGTGGAATAGTTATAGTTCTTGAATTTTATTCTAAGAATTTTGCTTTGACATTCTCTCGTATCGATTTCAGATAAACATAAGGAATTAAGTGGGTATGGTGTTTCTTCATTACTTTTTGGATTGAAGGTATACTTTGATTTTTTATTTTATTATTACAATTGTTTTGTTAATTTATGAGAGTATTTTACTAAAATTGTTTTCTGAACAGGGACTTATTATTTGAAGATGTTGAAGACATTATGGGAGGAATGTTTTTGAAGAATGATATTAGTTATTTTTTTAAGGAAGATTGCATTTTAACTTGTTAGGCTATGCTCCTTTCATTATAATCCCATGCTTTTATATGACTTGTAACACCCAAGTATATATTCCTTCTAGTGTTTTGCGCACGACTTTGATATTATGATTATGAGTACATATTATGAGTTCCTCTTAATTATATAAGTTTGTTTTAAATTTCAAGAATTGTGGAATGTCTAATTGTGATACAATCATATATGTGGATATGTTAATGTTAGTATAAGCAACATGCATTTGAGAAGCAAATTTTTATAAAAAAAATTATACACTTTTAACGACATATTTTATACATCGTAAAATGATATAACGACGCTTATATGTAGTCATGTACAATATTAATGACACCTACATTCAGTCGTAAAATAACATTAACGACACATAATAAGTAGTCGTGGAAGGTTTTTTTGGGTAATGACTTTTACGACTAGTAACTAGATGTCGTTAATAATTGTTTCAATGACACTTGGCAGATGTCGTGAAATAGTTTTATGACACAACAAAGGTGTCGTGGATATTTACGACTAGTAACTACGTGTCGTGGATATTTGTTTCAATGACACTTGAGGGGTGTCGTCAAATAGTTTTACGACACCACAGAGATGTCGATATAGAAGGTAACTTTCTACGACACCCCCCTTCAACGACTACACAAAATGTGTCGTGGAAGTAGTTTCACGAAGCATTTCAGGTGTCGTGGAAAGTACTTTTTCTTGTAGTGCCAGTCTCAACGCTATGCCATGTTCGTGCATGGGGTGTCTCGCAAAGCGAAATCCAAACAAGGAACCCCCCCGATACACTACTACGCGGCACGGTCGATCGTCGAGATCCGCCAGTCCTTCAGTACAGAAAGATATATATAAATATATACCATAAGCATTTATAATATTAGAGCACTAAGGATTAAACTTCTCCCCAGTCTCAACACATTGCCATATTCGTGCGTGGGGTGTCTCGCAAAGCGAAATCCAAACATGGTACCCCCCTCCCCCCGATACACTACTATACTGCAAGGTCGATCATTGGGATCCATTAGACCCTCGGTACTCGATTCATCCATTTATATATACATATTTTCATAATCATCCGGATCTCTCTCCCGGACTGAGAATTCATATATCAAGTATTTATCAATACTTTCATTTTTCTCAAAACTTCCGATTTCCCTTTTTATACTCAGGAAATGTAAATATAAAAGCCAATTCATTATCATGAATTGCTTTAACAAATCATATCTCTTTTTAAAAAGACAGTTTTATTATCATAAAAATGCTTTTCCGTTTTATATCATCTCATTTCCCTTTTTATATTCAGGAAATGTATTCAAAGACATTTTCATTATCATAAAAATGCTTTGATCATATCATATGCTTCCACATCCCTTCTTCCATCCGGGAGTGTTACCGAAGCCAAACCTTTATCCCATTTCCCTTCCTATATCCAGGAAATGTAATTAAAGCCAATCCATTATCATGAATTGCTTTAATATAACGCGTTCTAAGACCGCCCGTCCGGGTTTTCCCACTGTGCGCGACCCTAAATGGCTATCATCTTCCAGGGCCTATCATCAAGACAACCTGGGATCCTACATCGCAAGACGTCGGGAAGCGGCCATATGCCTACGGGATAGTCAAGACCACACCCGGAATCTCCTAACCAGCGCAGAAAAATACAACAAACGCTCATATGGCCTGTAGGACTATATCCATCCTGCGTTAATTTGTCAGGGGGCTTCACCATACGCACGCAACTTCCCTTATGATAGCGATTTAGAGAGGTGTGTATCCATATTTTATTACTTAAGAAAATCATTTATCTTTCCTTTTTGAAAACATTTATATTTACATTTTCAAAAGTCATTTCTCTTAATTCATATATATACTTTAATCACATAGTATATATATATATATATATATATATATACCATATATTCCTACCTGAATATATAAAAATGGCCATATTTGCAAAACCATCTATCGATGACCAATAATCCCAAAGATTCTCTCAACGAATCATAATCATGCATTCATATATGCATAATACTAAACCCAAAGTATATTCTTACTTTGATAGCTAACAAAATACCTTAATTTCATTTAAGGACTTATACATCAACCTGAATGTCTCTTATCCCAAAACATTAATTAACTCCATACCCCAGATCACACTCTAAATTAATCCGAGGTTTTCTTATCCTCCTCAAATCATCATCTAGGAGTCCTAATATTCCATGTAGAAACTCTTATAATAATCTCCAAAACCACAATTTAAGTATCCTTAAACTTAAAAGGAGAAAACCTCAAAATTTTGCCAGGACCGAATGGATTCGGCCTGCCCGAATCGATTCACTGGCCACCGAATCGATTCGCCCTGTCCGAATCGATTCGCATCAGGCCGAATCGATTCGGTTAACACGCAGGCCACTATTCATCATCTTCAAAATTTTTCCAAACCTCCATTATTCTCCATTTTTGTTGTTTCTAAGCTCATCCAACAACTCAATAAACATCTAATCTAGGTTTTATAACCAACACAACAATTAATTTGGGGTATTAACCCATATCTCTTGGATTTGAACCCTAAATCCTTAAAACCTAATTTTTGGTATTTCTCCCATTTCAATTCCATTTTATACTCCATTAGCATGATCTTAATACTAGAAATCATTAAGAGTTTACATTTCATCAATTTGTAAACTCATATCCAACTTTTACCAATTTTATTTTAAGGGTTCTAACCCTAAAATCATGTTTATACCAAATGTGATATGAGATAATTTCACAAAATGAAATAAAGCAAGTAAACACTTGCCTGGAGGATGAAATCCGACGACCTCGAGCTGAATCCCGCGGAGTTTGGCCGGAGTTCCCTCTTTTATCCTTCCTCTCTCTCTTCTCTCTCTTTTCTTTCTTTCTTTCTCTTTTCTCCCTCTCCTTCTATTTATAAAGAAAGAAAAAGGGGTTATACCCTTTAAAACCCAAAAACGACTCGTTTATCCATTTACGAGTTACTTTTACCTCTAAAATTACCCGAAACTCAATTTCGACAATCGGACACTCTTTTCCGACTATCTCGGACATTCCGAGAATCATGACGCAGTCGAAATTCCCATCCGAGGTACTTGACCGCAAATCACTATTCCAACCCAAAATAAATAAATGTGGGTTTTCCAATTAAAAATCTTACCTCGTGTCGCTTTTCTCCACGGCGACATATAATTAAAATATTTCGACCTATACAGTCCCAAAAATAATCACAACATCCTTCGAAACTCATTTAATCCTCGAAAATCTCAAAAATTACTATTTTAGGAAATTCCGCAAATTGCCAGTTTATATTTAATTATGGAATTCAATTGTCTCCAAAAAGGACGGGTTGTTACATACTCCCCCCCTTACAACGAAATTTCGTCCTCGAAATTCAGATACATACTACACCGCCAATCCATAGGATCACTCCAAATCCTAATACCTCAAAGGGAATGACACTAACCCAACGGTTCCCAACCATGTACAATATGACTGCCACGATCGTAAAGTGACTCTAATACGTCACATAATACCCATCATCTATAATGCCTAACGGCATGAATTTCAACCTTATATACTACGCCCATTCTATTCCAGGCGGTATATAAAACCATCTTACCAAGGTCCCCATACACCTTTCTAACTTGTGCACATCTGCACATCCGTAGTGAACGTCTGACACGTAACACTCTCTCCCAATAAGGATCTCCTTTCCTCGGTTAAATACTCACCTATGGGTCCTCCCAACCCGCGAAATCAATTCTCCTAATCTCGGCGCCACTAACATTAACGAACTTACGTCCTAAATAATACTAAAGTCTATGCGATATCCTACCTACACGGAACGAATATAATCCTAAGTATGTCCCTAGTGCCCAAGGCCTCTCTCAACTCCCGACAATTGCTTTGTTTCATGCGTGGGACGTCTCGCCAAGGCAAAATCTAAACAAGGAACCCTCCCGTTACACTACTCCCTCGCGTAGTCGGTCATCGAGATATAGCGACCTAAGGCACACCAGCGGGACGTCCTAAATACTGCCCACGCTAAACTACGAACGCATTTCTACTATCTTATCCTTCCGCCCATACGGAAGGAAACCTAATCAATCGAAGTGCCCACTTTCTGTAGAAAGTGTCACGAACATACTACCCAAAATGTATCTCCTCAAAATTTGCCTTTTCATTAAGGCATGGCTATTGTCCTTAAATCAATTTCTCTAAGTCCAACCTCACCCACCCACTTGTGGCGAGGGGACCACTTTAGTGCTTTTCCATAGCACAATCTTTCCATAGTATATCAACATCATGTGGCTCATAGCCTATAGTGGTTCATCCACACTATAAGACCTTTCCACAAAATCAACATCCTTGCATCCCATAACAGCTCCCCACTCCCGACGCCGTTAAGAGTCATGTGTGGAGTGTCTCGCAAAGCGAAATCCAAACAAGGAACCCCTCCACACATTAACCCTTGACTTCGTTGGTTATGGAGTTCCGTCATTTCAACATGCAACCGGGATATCCCTATCCCCTAATCTAACAAAAAGGTGGTCTGAACTCCTATCTCTAACTAAGAGTCATACCACCCTGCGCTCGCACTCATTTTTAAGTCCTTGCGCAAACAGTAATGAGCTTTATCTTACAGCTCAACACAAATCCTGCGGCCTTAAATCATATATATAAGGTCGCCATAAACCCAAATCACAATAATGAAACCTCTACTCATCGAAGTTTCGTATCCCACAATAAATAAGGTGAACTCAACCTATATCTAAGTGAGATACCGCAACATTAACCTGTACCCTCCAGGAACCATGGACACGATAGACTTGCCATTCTTAGCCTGCTATCGCTCCGAAAATACACCATAATGTATTATGCTCATCATACCACCATGCTCGTATAGACATATGAAACGAGCATCACTAACCAGATATGTATATATATACCATATATCAGCACCCGCCTCTATGGAGAATGAAGGAAAATAAAACTCCGCTACTGCGGACAACACATAGGCATACATGATATAATGTTATCGAAACCGCCCTAACTCAAATTACACACACGAGTCTAGGGATAACTAATACCGTGACTTTATCTAATCATACAAAATATACCTCCTCGATTGAGGTAAAACTCATAACAACATCTTCGCCTTTATCCAATGTCGGCCTCTAGCCGACCCTTATGTGAATAATCCAAAACAACATTCTTCTCATTCATGTTGAATCATGGGGACTCACGGTTAAAACTATCCGAAAGATCCCTTTCAAACCCTAAATTTCAATGAGGAATCAAACTTTAGTACCACTCTCTACTTCAACGGTACAGCGGAAATCCTAACTACCATTCTTTAGTAGTCGCCGCCAAAATCCTTAATAATTTCTACAAGGAGAGTGACCTCTACTAAAGCCCACGTCCCCAATTTCCACCAGCTGCTCCAGCTAAGCCTCACCTCCTGCTGCCAACCAAGCTCCGCACACGATCCTCAAACGAGGGCGCAAAAGATTTCTATTATCTCATAATATGGTAGGAGAACGAAATCTCACAATAGAAATCAACAATCCTAGTCCTGAGGCTCTATAACAAATGAGAGCAACGCTGAAAGCGTAGTACGTCCGCACAGATTCCTAAGGACACTAGAACCTGATGCTCTGATACCATCTGTAACAACCCGCCTAATGGGATACCGGGCGATCACTCCTATATCAAATTAAAAAAGGAGTCACATATGGATCATTCTTAGTATCACTGTCGAAAATCCATTTAATTACTAATATCCTATTAGGCGAGTGTTAAAAACTTTTACTTAACTACTCTTTTTAAACCATTAAATAAAACATCCACAAGTTAATGCGTAAATGAACTGAAATGAAAATGAAATAAATTAAAATAACCGAACACTCGGTTCAAATTATACAACCATATCGAATAACGTGCAAAGAATGAATAAAATCAGTTGGACCATTGGCCCAAATATTTGTACAATACCTCCTATCTAGAGTACAAGAAAAGAAGCGTCTACCAAGAACCCGCAAGCATCCACAGCTGCTGCAGCAGACGTCTGACTCGAAAGAAGCTTCCATCCAGGCGTCCCTGTGTCTGGACACCTATATATATATAGAATATAGAAAGAAAGGAAAGTAGATAAACGGGTCAGAGCCCGAATTTTAAAAATATTTTGCAAGTGCATAAATGCTTTATTTTTAGAATTTTTTTTTATCTCATATTTAAGTTTGGTATCGCACTCCCATGAGATACCCCTCACCTCTCCATTAATAGTGCACTCCTAACGCATCCCTCTAAACATCCTAGTCAAGCTATCCTGCTAAACTAGTCTATCACCAACCCACTATCAATCCTAGATAGTCCAAGCAATGTACTAAGGGCTAAACTTCACCCCAGTCTCAACGCTATGCCATGTTCGTGCGTGGGGTGTCTCGCAAAGCGAAATCCAAACAAGGAACCCCCCCGATACACTACTACGCGGCACGATCGATCGTCGAGATCCGCCAGTCCTTCAGTACAGAAAGATATATATAAATATATACCATAAGCATTTATAATATTAGAGCACTAAGGATTAAACTTCTCCCCAGTCTCAACACATTGCCATATTCGTGCGTGGGGTGTCTCGCAAAGCGAAATCCAAACAAGGAACCCCCCCGATACACTACTATACGGCAAGGTCGATCATTGGAATCCATTAGACCCTCGGTACTCGATTCATCCATTTATATATACATATTTTCATAATCATCCGGATCTATCTCCCGAACTGAGAATTCATATATCAAGTATTTATCAATACTTTCATTTTTCTCAAAACTTCCGATTTCCCTTTTTATACTCAGGAAATGTAAATATAAAAGCCAATTCATTATCATGAATTGCTTTAACAAATCATATCTCTTTTTAAAAAGCCAGTTTTATTATCATAAAAATGCTTTTCCGTTTTATATCATCCCATTTCCCTTTTTATACTCAGGAAATGTATTCAAAGACATTTTCATTATCATAAAAATGCTTTGATCATATCATATGCTTCCACTTCCCTTCTTCCATCCGGGAGTGTTACCGAAGCCAAACCTTTATCCCATTTCCCTTCCTATATCCAGGAAATGTAATTAAAGCCAATCCATTATCATGAATTGCTTTAATATAACGCGTTCTAAGACCGCCCGTCCGGGTTTCCCCACTGTGCGCGACCCTAAATGGCTATCATCTTCCAGGGCCTATCATCAAGACAACCTGGGATCCTACATCGCAAGACGTCGGGAAGCGGCCATATGCCTACGGGATAGTCAAGACCACACCTGGAATCTCCTAATCACCCTGCGTTAATTTGTCAGGGGGCTTCACCATACGCACGCAACTTCCCTTATGATAGCGATTTAGAGAGGTGTGTATCCATATTTTATTACTTAAGAAAATCATTTATCTTTCCTTTTTGAAAACATTTATATTTACATTTTCAAAAGTCATTTCTCTTAATTCATATATATACTTTAATCACATAGTATATATATATATATATATATATACCATATATTCCTACCTGAATATATAAAAATGGCCATATTTGCAAAACCATCTATCGATGACCAATAATCCCAAAGATTCTCTCAACGAATCATAATCATGCATTCATAAATGCATAATACTAAACCCAAAGTATATTCTTACTTTGATAGCTAACAAAATACCTTAATTTCATTTAAGGACTTATACATCAACCTGAATGTCTCTTATCCCAAAACATTAATTAACTCCATACCCCGGATCACACTCTAAATTAATCCGAGGTTTTCTTATCCTCCTCAAATCATCATCTAGGAGTCCTAATATTCCATGTAGAAACTCTTATAATAATCTCCAAAACCACAATTTAAGTATCCCTAAACTTAAAAGGAGAAAACCTCAAAATTTTGCTAGGACCGAATGGATTCGGCCTGCCCGAATCGATTCACTGGCCACCGAATTGATTTGCCCTGTCCGAATCGATTCTAAATGGTTCTACTTTCAAACTGTCTCTTACCAAATCGATTCGGCCTGTCCGAAGCGATTCGGCTGGTCCGAAATTCCCAAATCTGCTTAGGGTTTTATATATAACCCAATACCCAAAATTTAATCAACTCACCATTTAAATTATAACTCGGATTTATTCCAACAAACCCAAAGTTTTAATATCTCCTCAAATTATTTAGAGGTCCTAAAAATCCTTTTTAAGAACCCCTAATATTTATCTCCAATAAGTTACAACAAATGATTTCAATCTCGGACAACTTTCCGTAGAAAAATCACTATAAATCCAAAAAAAATTAGAAAAATACGCGGTCGGCTCCCACGCGACCGCATCGAAGAGATCTACAAATTTTATTTTTTGACCAAGAGCCGAATCGATTCGCATCAGGCCGAATCGATTCGGTTAACACGCAGTCCACTATTCATCATCTTCAAAATTTTTCCAAACCTCCATTATTCTCCATTTTTGTTGTTTCTAAGCTCATCCAACAACTCAATAAACATATAATCTAGGTTTTATAACCAACACAACAATTAATTTGGGGTATTAACCCATATCTCTTGGATTTGAACCCTAAATCCTTAAAACCTAGTTTTTGGTATTTCTCCCATTTCAATTCCATTTTATACTCCATTAACATGATCTTAATACTAGAAATCATTAAGAGTTTACATTTCATCAATTTGTAAACTCATATCCAACTTTTACCAATTTTATTTTAAGGGTTCTAACCCTAAAATCATGTTTATTCCAAATGTGATATGAGATAATTGCACAAAATGAAATAAAGCAAGTAAACACTTGCCTGGAGGATGAAATCCGACGACCTCGAGCTGAATACCGTGGAGTTTGGCCGGAGTTCCCTCTTTTATCCTTCCTCTCTCTCTTCTCTCTCTTTTCTTTCTTTTTTCTCTTTTCTCCCTCTCCTTCTCTTTATAAAGAAAGAAAAAGGGGTTATACCCTTTAAAACCCAAAAACGACTCGTTTACCCATTTACGAGTTACTTTTACCTCTTAAATTACCCGAAACTCAATTTCGATAATCGGACACTCTTTTCCGACTATCTCGGCCATTCCGAGAATCATGACGCAGTCGAAATTCCCATCCGAGGTACTTAACCGCAAATCACTATTCCAACCCAAAATAAATAAATGTGGGTTTTCCAATTAAAAATCTTACCTCGTGTCGCTTTTCTCCACGACGACATATAATTAAAATATTTCGACCTATACAGTCCCAAAAATAATCACAACATCCTTCGAAACTCATTTAATCCTCGAAAATCTCAAAAATTACTATTTTAGGAAATTCCCCAAATTGCCAGTTTATATTTAATTATGGAATTTAATTGTCTCCAAAAAGGACGGGTTGTTACACAAAATTCAACAAATCAATCATTCTTGGGTTCAGAATCTAAAGGTAAAATTTATCTGCAACTCAGCCATACGCGGATAAGTTTTGTTTATTAAATCCTCATACAGGGTTTGATCTTCCTATTCATTTGGTCTTGAATGAGTTTGAGATTATATGGTGGATTTTTTATCCCTTGACAGTGGCTTTGTCCACCATTTTTACAGGCATTTCATACATTGTGAGGATGTATGTTGGTAACAAAATACTCTTATGTCCCTTAATGTACTTGAAATTGAACATGTACATTATATGGATAACTATTAGAACATTATTCTAATGCCAAAAAGTGTGGATACCTGGGACTATATTTTGAGCCATGACGTTTAGACATTATTTGAGGATATGAAGAGCTTTTAGAGTTTTAGGATCAGTAATGTGGAACTATTTTGCAAGTGTGGTCAACATACTAAAGGTTTGTCATTGCCGTGTGTATTACATCCAGCCTTCCGATCCGCAATTGGACGCGGGAGATGATGATTTAAAGGCTGCAATAGCAGCCTGCTTAAAGAGAAGCTTGAGACACTTGGTTATCTTACAGGTACCGTTATTCTCAGAAGTTTGGACGCGAAACTGTCCAAACTCAGCGGCTATCTTTATGGGAAGTGGGATGACAGCATGCATTATGCAAATGGAGACAGGGGTAGTAAGATGAAGGATTTGTCTAAATCATATTTATTGTGGAAATTGAATAAACCACCTCATAATCTCACTCGGTACAACTTAACGTCATTTGCAATCACACTACATGAGTTAACATTGGGGCTACAGGTAGACATATTAGTTTTCTATGAGTCAACACTGTCCGAATTTAATAGTCATGCTTTTCTTTTTGAGTGCCCCAAAATAATAGTCCGCATTAATGAACGATTTATATTCCACGATATTAATCAAGTTTTCATGTTGGTCATTGATCGAATGTATCGTTTTTATATAGTGTACTGCATACTATTTTATAAACAAGCTCCCCTAACATATCCCTCACACATTCCTTGCTGGATCTTTGTCAGAGGCTTGAATTTATCGGTGACTCTATACTGGTAAGAGAGCCACAGAGATATTAATCCAGGGGAATTGACGGACTTGCGTTATGCCTCTATTAATAATGATAATTTTGCTAATGCCGCTGTCAGACGAAACCTTCATCCGCATCTTCAACATTGCCCGAGCGTTGTCAGGTTGCTGAGTATGTGAAGTCAGTTTCTGGTTGTTCCACCTCCACCAAGTCACTCCAAGGCTCTAAAGGTCCTACTGTGAATGGCTTTGTTAATATAACGTCAGGGAATAAACACATAGACAAATGACTTTGTTGTACTATTTTTTATTTACATTATTTGTGATATGTATCAGAGTGTAACTAGAGGTTATTGAGTTTAATTTTCTTTATTTTTTAATGCTTCTCCATAATACTCATTTGTTGCCAACTTTGTATATCAGTTTTCATGTCTGCAAGACTTATGACCATAGGTGGAATGGAAGATTTATGGACAGTGGTGTAGGAAAATTCAGGATATAGATAAGATGTATTTTGGGAACATAATTTGTTTTCTTCTACTTTGTCTATTGGACATTATTCAAAGCAAATCTTATGCATGTTTTGTGCATATTGTAAAGAATATGAATGTTTGGTGCATATTGTAATTCAAGATATATATAATTCATATTTGGTGCATACTATAAAGAATAGTTTGATATGGATTGGGCTTAATTCGTATGCCATTTACTTAACTGCGGTGCTTAATATAAATTTTTAAATATTAGTTTGTGCTAATTTTGTAATTATAACTATGCTTCAAATCTTATACATCTAACATTTGTACAATTCAGTACATGGTTGCATGGTATTTTTTTAGACAAAATGCACACTTCTCAGGTTTATTGGATGTGAGACCATAAGAACTCATGTCTGAGAATGTATAGGTTACCATATGGTGAGTTTCGTTTTCTAGCTCATATCTCCCCACTGCTATATGCTAGTACTTGGTTAAAATGAATGTTATGTAAGTATTTATCTATAGAATTAACATGGCCATTTAGGTTTACAGTTTAAACAGTGACATTTACATCTTGGTCATCTCGAACGTTTAAAACTACATTAACTTGACTATGTCGGACGCTTACATCTACAATAGCTTGGTCAGATTGGCCAGCTAGGACAAAAACTGAAGCAATTTGGCCAGCTAGGACAAATGTACCTGCAACTTGACCACCTACAACAATAACTTAAATGACATTGTACATATGAATTAGTGTGTTTAGAAGTGTCTAGGTATGCCACATCTTGGTACATTTTTTTAATGCAATTTTTTATTTATTAACTTCTCTTTGGGTGTTGAGAAGTCTGTACACATGCACTAGTTTATCAAATTTGAGACCTCCAACTACGTTACACTTTATTTTATCTGTGTAGTTAGAATGGAGTGTATTATTTGTGGTGCCTTGAATTTTTCTCTCACTCTTAGTTTATTCGTTTCGTGCTGTTTTTTTTTCTCATTTGTAAATGATGTACTTGGTTATATTCTTAGTTAAAACTTTGAAGAGTAAATGATGTGGTTCTCTTTGTGGTGCTCTTTAAAACTTGTGGTGCTCTTTAAAACATTGTAAATGTTGTATTTGTGGTTCTCTTTAATGAATGTTATTTTACTTATTCATACAATCTTATTAAAACTTTGAAGAAAAGCCTGTTTCAGATGCTGCTACTGATAATGAGCCGAAACTGGAAAATTTTACTGTAACTGAGGGCAAACAAGTTGCAGAAACAGAATCAGAACCAGTTTCCATTGCATGATGATTAATGGTTTGTTTTTCTAATCAGATTCATTTATAATTATGTTAATCATTTCTTTACCACACTTTTTTCTAACCCCTCGGCTTACCATTTTTTTATGGAGAATAAGAGCTTACCATTTCTCTGTGGAGAATAAGAGCAGTGCTGCTTTCCAGCAGTCACTATCTGCATCATGGCCTCAGTGGCATACTGTAATTGCCCACGGCGTGAGGGTCCGTTAAGAGATCAATAGCCCTCTCAAGGACCCGTTTCAGGCCAACAGAAGCTCCATCTCTAGCAGAGCTTCCAATGGGTCGAAGGGGAGGATACTTTGCAAAACAAACCATCGACGCAAGACAGGAACTCGGCGATTTAAGATCCATGCCGCCAACATAATGTATTCTCTTTGAAGAGCGATTTAAGATTGATTTCGTCATCTTAAACTTAAAGTCAACTATTTAAGATCGATTCCATCATAAGAAGCAGTAGCAATTCCTAACAGCATCAGCAGTGCCCCTCTTTAAACTTCTCTCTCTCTTGGCAAACATTCGCAGCAGTAAGCCAGCAGCACCCCTCATCTCTCTCGGTTATTATCAAGGTATTCTCTTTGATGAGGTTGCTCTTGGAAGTACATTTGATAGGGTATTGTGTTAATATACATTAAAATTTGACCTATTTAGAATCTCACCAAATGAAATCCCCATTTTGGAAATGCCGTAAGTATTTCTATAATTTTGTTTTATGAATATTTGACTTATTATAGTCAGTTTGCAAGGAGAAAATGATCTATGAGCTGATCGGGTTCTATATTTTGGTAGATTTTGAACACAAATTGTTGTATTTCTAATTGGAGAATCCAAACAAATATATATTATGTCATTATTTGTGACTCGGTTTTGAAAATGATGTATGATTTGTGAACACTAATATGTCATTCTTTGTGTCTTGATTCTTATGTTCGTATGCTCAGGTACTAAAGAAGACTATTGCTGCTGGAGGCATTATTCCATCTGTTATACATATTAGGTCCATCTGAAGACTGCTACTGCTGGTTGCATCAAACTGCTGTTGCTGCCCCAAACTCCCCGTACGGATGCTAATGCTCATGTTTTGTTTTTTCAAGTTCATTGTGTGTACTTACTGTCATCTCTTATTTCTTACCCCCTGTATTGAATTGTTGATAGTTTTAAGTGATCATGTTTAGGCCTAAACATTTAGGATTGAGTAATGTTTAATATTACGTTTCAAGTTAAAATAGTATATTTTGGGAGAAATGCCATAACTTTTTAACCGTAAATCGGAATGAGGCAATTTTCGCGCCATTGGATTCGTATCTCCCGTGCCAAGTTAACCATGTTTCGGACTATTTTTGGCATTGTTCATGGGGTCAAAATCGACTTTAAAGTTGACAGTTTTATTTTTTCATTATCGAAATTGGTTCGTGTAAGGTTTTTTTCGTCAATTGTTTACCTATTCTGATTGCGTCCTGGGCTAGTTGATTCAACTCTGCGTTTAAGTTGTTGGATTATTTATTATTTGGCATTTTGCGATTACATACTTTCGAAATTTTCGTCGTTTCGTGATTACCTACTTTTAACTATATATATCAGACTATATATATATATATATATATATATGCATACCTGCTACTTGTGACACCCCGTCTAATTAAATACCGGGCGATCACTCATTTATTAAATTAAATCAAGGTGAACAGTTATTTCATTCTCAGCATCACTGTCGAAAACAAAATTTTCTAATTAAACATCCTAATTAATTAAGCTAAGTGTCAAAACCATTTTTTTTTAAACATTACTTTCCAAATTTTATTTAAAGAAAAAAAAATTATTTATATATATATTAACAACATTTCAATAATTAAGAGTCACAACACAATAATCCTGGAACATGATCCAATTAATTTAAACATTCAACAATCTAATCCCAGTAATTAAAACTTAGAGTAAAACATCCACACTGAATAAATCCCACGATAGCAGAACTAAAAATAACTGAAATACAAATGTCCCAAATAAAACAGATCAATAATGGAAGGGGCGACACATGCCCAATAACTGAGAATGATAGAAGTGGAATCAATAAATGAAGCCGTCTACGCAAGTGGCCTCCAACTCCCACCTAAGTTGCAGCACGTTCCTTTCAAGGGATCCTAAGCAAGACGCCCCTGTGGCTGGGCACCTGTAACATATACATATATATATACAAGAGAGAGAGAAAAAGAAACGGGTCAGAGCCCGATAGTGTGTATGATTTAAAATTCGTTTAGCAAGTATTTAAATTAATACATGCCAATGCAACAACATATTAGAGCAACACTATCTTGAGAAATTCTTACCTCTCTTCTAATGTGAACGCCTATCGTACTAACCTTCCCAACGTATTATCTATTATATATCAAACAAATATCTCTCAATGATTTAACTTATCTTTAGGTTACTCGTAAGATTTCAAGGCCGAACAATATAATCGCTTATAGAGTAAGACTTTAATTTGTAATCAAGGTTCTCATTATAACTTTATTAATCACTAAAGTTTTTCCAGTGTCATAGTATACTATCTCAAAACAAGTATTTACAATTTGAGGCATCAATCGCATCCTACTTATCAAATCACAGTAGGCAGTTCCAAATTTCAGAATTTCATATTTATATATATTAACTACTCGTACAATATATATATTAAAACAGCACCCCAAATAAAACTATGGTGCGGGCATACTCTGCTATTCGATCCCCGTATCGCTCACACTAAGGGGAATATAAGTTCGGAATCACTCTCGAACTGTATCAACACATATAAAACAACATTGAGGCGAAGCATAGATTCCAAGTCTCTAAGAGGTCAGTACATACCCTCACGTCTCTTAGGACCGTCTGAACTATCGATTCGATAGCCTGTACCAAGGATATCTATTTCCTAGGGTACGAATCAATATCCCCCATAAGGCAACACATGATAAGATCGTCCCAGCGCAGTAACCTCAGGGATAGCAAGTAGCGCGGGCATGATTTTCACACGTATATAATATATGCATACACAACCATATAAATATACCACTTGTTATCATATCAATATAGGTTTCTCTCATCACCCATAATTACAATATTTATCCTTAATTTTTGCATTAAGTATTTCGTATAAGGGTTCGTCTCAAACCTTAACTCGAAGGGTTTCTCCGACTCATTTCGTGACACTCGTGGACTCTATCCTCACAAGTATAAAATTCAGTAAGTGTTATCTTTATGTTCCAACGTAACTCTCTTACGCAGCTCTCCTTTTAATACATAAATTCATTGACCCTTAAGTAATTATCCAAAAATACAATCCTCGTCTCACATTAAAAGTCCCCAAAATTTATTCATATGTCCTACTGGTCTTCCCTATCTCCCAAAACCTTTTATTAAAGATGTCCAAAAATTATTTCACGATAAATTGAATTTAACTCATTTAAAAAGGGAAATAGGAGTCATCCAGAAGGGGTCGATCGATCGAGGTTTGGGGCTCGATCAATCGAAGCTCTAGGCTCGATCGATCGATCAAGCAGGTATTTCGATTTCTGCAGAATTGCAGTTACGGGTTCTACCACCTATCTTCATCCAAATCCATATTTTCCAATACCAAACGTCCCAAAAATTCTACTACTAACATTATATCAATATACCAGATATTTCCAACGTAAAGCATGTGGATTTCTAACATTAAACATGGATTAACAAGCCCCAATTTCATATAAAACCTCAAGAACCCTAAAATTTTCTTAAACAGGTTTCTAACAAATTTTCTTCAGAAATTCCTTCTTATAATCATCATAATTTCGTGGTTAAATTCCTCTACATGGTAAGGGTTTCCAGAATTATCATATAAACCAATACTACATGGATTTTCCTATCATAAATTGGGTTTTTTTCCATTAAAACTCATCCTAATTACTCCTAAACTAATATGAAAGATGCACCAACGAAATAAGCAATATAAACACTTGCCTGGGATTTTTAGAAGTCTGGTTTGCGGCTGATTTTGGTGTGGTCGCGTTCCCCGTCTCGCGATCTACGCGTTGGTGGTGGCGGCGGTGCAAACCGTTGAGTTTTGGGCCTTGGAATGCTTTGAGAGCTCTCTCCTCTCTTCTCCAATGGCCGTTCTAGGTTTTGAGATTTTTAACCCTAGGAGGTAACCTAGGTATCTGATATAACTCCTCTAATTTTCGTGGGTTTAATTACCCAAAAATGTAAAATGACCAAAATGCCCTCCCGGGTTACTATTTAGGCCTAAAAACGCCCCGAGACCCAAACTAAACCCCCGGGTACACTTTTCTGACTATCTCGACCCTTTCGGACACGTTGGCGCACTCAAAACGACCATACGGACAACTTATAAAATATTCACTTTTATTTATCAAAATTTAGTCCCGACGCGACACGAGCACGTCCCGACTTAAATTTCTAAAATTGTCATTTTATTCACTCGTGACATTCAATATAATCAATATCATATATATTACTTTTCTCATTAGTAATATTCAACCAATTTCATATAATTACTAACTCTCGTCACGTTAATAATTATAACATAATTAATTTTCGGATTTTTGTTATTAAATAATTAACTCACATTAAATATAATAAATCCCCAAATTAATAAAGCCTGAAAAATATAGGGTATTACATACTTCCCCCCTAATAACGGAATTTCGTCCCGAAATTCTGAAAATAAGGCATACCTGGTAAGAACAAATCTGGATATCTTTTGCGCATATCTGCCTCGCGCTCCCAAGTGGATTCCTTCACATTATGGTGCTCCCACTGGACCCGCACAAGTGGAACTATCTTCGACCTCAATATCCTCTCACTAAAGTCTAGGATAGCCACCGATCTCTCCTCGTAAGAGCTGTCAGGCTGTAAATCTATCTCATTTATCGCGATGTGAGTATGGGCCATATCATCCCGAAGATATCGTCTCAACGACGAGATGTGGAATACATCGTGGATGCGATGTAAATGCTCTGGCACTCCCAACCTGTATGCAACTGGCCCAATCCTCTCGATGATGGGAAATGGTCCCACGTACCTCGGAGCCAATTTCCCTTTCTTCCCGAATCTCATCACTCCTTTCATAGGAGATACACGCAGTAACACTTGGTCCCCCACATTAAACTCCCGGAAGAATCGTTTCGCATCGGCGTAGCTCTTCTGCCTGTCCTGGGCTACCCGAATGCGACTCCTGATCATCTCAATCCTCGCGGAGGTCTCCTGAATCACCTCTGGTCCTAACAACTTGTTATCCCCCACTTCGAGCCAACAAGCTGGGGAACGACAAGGCCTGCCATACAAAGCCTCAAATGGAGCCATGCCAATCGTGAACTGATACGAGTTATTATAAGCAAACTCTACCAGTGGAAGATGTGGCTCCCAACCTCCTCCAAAATCAAGAACACACATGCGTAGCATATCCTCTAACATCTTATTAGTACGCTCTGTCTGTCCATCTGTCTGTGGGTGATAAGCTGAACTCAACCTCAACTCAGTACCCATAGCCTCCTGAAAGCTTTCCCAAAAACGTGATACAAAAATCTTGTCTCTATCTGACACAATATTCAGGGGCACCCCGTGTAATCTGACGATCTCAGCAATAAATAACTGAGCATACTGACCCGTGGTATAATCTGTCCGTACCAGTAGAAAATGAGCCACTTTGGTCAAATGGTCTACAATCACCCAGATAGAGTCGTGGCCCCGCTGTGATGTAGGCAACCCCGTAATAAAATCCATGGAAATACTCTCCCACTTCCACGCGGGTACTTCCAATGGCTGAAGTAACCCTGAAGGTTTCTGATGGTCCACCTTCACCAGCTGGCAGGTAGAACACTTGGACACAAACTCAGCAATGTCCTTCTTCATCCCACTCCACCAGTATTGTCTTCTCATATCCTGGTACATCTTGTCCCCTCCAGGATGCACTGCAAATCGGGACCCGTGAGATTGGGTCATCACTGCATGACGTAATTCCGTTCCTTCTGGAACCACCAACCTCCCATTAAACCGCAAACCTCCATCAGAACTAACAGAATAGGACTCAGCACCCTCGGCTAAAGGTCGTACAATCTTTTCCTGGTAAAACGGGTCTGTGGTATGTGCTTGTATCACCCTCGTAACAATCTTGGGTGTGACTGACATAACGAATATGAAAGAATGGGCTACTGCGTCCTGGTGACCCAACTCCTTCCACTTTGCTTTCCAGACGTCCGCTACCTCGTCTACCAGTCTACGACTCAACGCATCAGCAACTACGTTGGCCTTTCCCGGATGATACTGTATATCGAACTGGTAGTCCTTCACAAACTCTAGCCATCTGCGCTAACGCATATTCAGCTCTCGCTGAGTGAACAGGTACTGCAATGACTTGTGGTCTGTGAACAAATGGAATTTCTCCTCCAATAAATAGTGTCTCCATATCCTCAATGCAAAGACGACTGCTGTTAACTCCAGGTTGTGGGTGGGGTAATTCTTCTCATGCGGCTTAAGCTTGCGAGAGGCAAAAGCTATAGCCTTCTCCTCCTGCTGAAGTACTCCCCCAAGTCCCCGTAAAGACGCATCGATGTAAACCAGGTACTCCACACCCGGCTTCGGTAACGCAAGGACTGGTGCTGAAGTAAGCTTGTCTTTCAGCTCGTCGAAAGCCAATTGACAAGCATCATCCCAAACATACGGTACCCCCTTGCGAGTCAGATTCGTCAGTGGACCCGTTATTTTGGAGAATCGCCGAATAAATCTCCTGTAGTAACCAGCTAACCCCAAGAAACTACGCACTTTCGTCGGTGTCGTGGGCTGTCCCCACTCCCTCACCGCTGACACTTTACTCGGGTCAACTGCTATCCCCTACTCAGAAACAACATGCCCCAAGAACTGTACCTCTCGCAACCAGAATCCGCACTTCTCGTACTTAGCATACAACTAATGCTCTCGTAGAGTCTGGAGAACCTGCCTCAAGTGCTCGGCATGCTCCTCCTCGGAGTGTGAATATATCAAAATGTCATCTATGAAGACGATGACAAACTGATCCAAGAACTCTCTAAATACTCTGTTCATCAAGTCCATGAAAATGGCTGGAGCATTTGTGAGTCCGAATGGCATCACCCTGAGCTCATAGGACCCATATATCGTCAAAAAAGCAGTCTTTGAAACATCCTGCTCCCTAATACGTATCTGATGGTACCCCGACCTCATATCTATCTTCGAAAAAAAAGTTGCTCCCCTCAGCTGGTCGAACAGATCATTGATTCGAGGCAACGGATACTTATTCCGTATCGTGACCTTGTTCAACTCTCGGTAGTCCACACACAACCTCAGTGAACCATCTCTCTTCTTCACAAACAACACTGGAGCGCCCCAAGGTGAGGTACTCCTGCGAATGAAGCCCTGACCTAACAGCTGCTCTATCTGATCTCGTAACTCTCGCATCTCTGCCGGAGCCATACGGTATGGAGCGCGCGCTATTGGTCTCGTATCTGGCAATAAATCTATGACAAAGTCTATCTCTCGACTGGGGGGTAGGCCTGGTATCTCCTGAAACACATCGGAATACTCCCGAATGACTGGAATCGAGTCCAAAGGAATAACAACCTCCTTAGAGGTATCCTCCTCTATGTAATACAGATGAACGGTCGATCCTCCCTCTGGGCGAGGCATCGCCACTACAAACATCTCTTGCCCTGGAATGGCAAAAATAATGCTCCCACCGAAGCAATCAATCATGGCTCTATAAGTTGTGAGCCAATCCATACAAATAATCACATTGTGCTCATGTATGTCTAAGACTAACATGTCTGCAGGTAATACCAAGCTACCAATCTCTACCCCCACTCCCCGGCATATGAAGAAAATAAGTGACCAACTCCCCAGTGGTGAGTCTACACACGTCACTGTGCTCTCTGCTGTGGCTAACAACCCTAAGGCCTTCGCAAAATGCTTAGCTATAAAACAATGCGTTGCTCCCGTATCAAACAAAACTCGACCCACAGTACCATGGATAGGAAACTTACCCTCAATCGCGGGTGGTGCCTGTGGAGCTGCTGCCTGGTGGACGTTATAGACACGTCCATACTGTAACTGCCCCTGCTGCACTGGAGCTGCTGGAATGGCTGGTAGGGTTGGTACCTGGGCTAGAGCTGGGAGGGCAGGTGGAAAAAGTGGCCTCTGTGGCTCATTACAGGCTCCCTGCTGCTGTGGGGCCCTATCACCCTCCGAACAATCCTGACGTCTATGGCCATGTTTACTGCACCCAAAACATCGGCCTCTGAAGTCACCTCCCCTCTGTCCCTGCTGACCACGACCCTGCTAGCCGTTACCTCCCCGCCACTGGCCCTGATTAGCACGCTGTTGGCCCTGCTGGCCCTATTGCTGACCCTGCTGTCGGTGTTGGCCTTGCTGGCCCTGCTGATTAGGCTGGCCCTGCTGGCCCTGCCTATAACCCCCAAATCCCTGCCTAGAATCACCTAAACTGAATCTCTTAGCAGGGTTCCCCTGATGGGAACTCTGCACGTGCTGACGAGTTTGTCCATGAGATGGTGCCCCACCGGCACTATTACCCCCGGCCCTGCCCTGCTCGCTGGACTCTCCTGCTCTCTTGCTTCCCTGAAGATGGAAGCGGTGATCCTGACAATGTAGTAACGCATCATTGAGTACATCAGTGAAAGTACTCAGGGATAAATTCCCAATAAGATGCTGACGGATCCTCCAAGCTAACCCGTTGACAAATAACATAATCTTCTTGCTCTCAGTGGGTGCCTCATCTGGCACGATGGTGAGAAGTCTCGTGATCTCCTCCTCATACTCGGCTACGGTAGAATTATCTTGCTTCAGATTCAGTAATTTTCGCCTCATCTCAGTCTGCACTGCAGGTGGAAAGTACTTGCGGTCAAACCGCTCCCAGAACGACTGAATAGGGATCGTGTACCTCTCCTCCAAGGTAGTAGTGGACTCCCACCACTGCAAAGCTGCCCCCACCAGCTTAAAGGAAGCCAATAACTGCTTTTGCACGTCGGTGAACTTATACATACGGAGATGCCGCTGGATGTCTTTCTTCCATTGGTTGATTGTGACAATATCGGAGCTACCAGAGAACTCAGGGGGATGCACTTTCTGAAAAGCATCCCTAACCCTCTCCCATGCAGATGGGAGCTGTGCTGGTACTGGCGCCACTACCTGAACTTGGGGTGGAGCCTGCTAAACTACCGCTAGTGCAGCATTCACCGCCTGAGCAACAATGGCGGCTACCTCATTTGCATTCATAGTGCCTTGTGCCGGAGCAGCTGGCTGCTCGGCCTGGGCACGCCTATCCTTCGGAGCACATCTCGGAGGCATCTGAAACGTGAAGAATTTTATTAGTCTACAGTTATTATCAAATGTCAAATAGCTGAAGACTTAAACGTAAAAGCAAGAGTACAACAATCTTAAAATAGGGCTCTATAGCAAAAACGTTAAGCTGAAAGCGAAAATAAGTCGTACAGATCCTATGGACACTAGAACCTGATGCTCTGATATCACCTGTGACACCTCGCCTAATTAAATACCGAGCGATCACTCCTTTATTAAATTAAATCAAGGTGAACAGTTGGTTCATTCTCAGCATCACTGTCGAAAACAAAATTTTCCAATTAAACATCCAAATTAATTAAGCTAAGTGTCAAAACCATTTTTTTTAAACATTACTTTCCAAATTTTATTTAAAGAAAAAAAAATTATCTATATATATATTAACAACATTTCAATAATTAAGAGTCACAACACAATAATCCTGGAACATGATCCAATTAATTTAAACATTCAACAATCTAATCCCAGTAATTAAAACTTAGAGTAAAACATCCACACTGAATAAATCCCACGATAGCAGAACTAAAAATAACTGAAATACAAATGTCCCAAATAAAACAGATCAATAATGGAAGGGGCGACAGATGCCCAATAACTGAGAATGATAGAAGTGGAATCAATAAATGAAGCCGTCTACGCAAGTGGTCTGCAACTCCCACCTAAGTTGCAGCACGTTTCTTTCAAGGGATCCTAAGCAAGACGCCCCTGTGGCTGGGCACCTATAACATATACATATATATATACAAGAGAGAGAGAAAAAGAAACGGGTCATATCCCGATAGTGTGTATGATTTAAAATTCGTTTAGCAAGTATTTAAATTGATACAGGCCAATGCAACAACATATTAGAGCGACACTCTCTTGAGAAAATCTCACCTCTCTTCTAATGTGCACGCCTATCGTACTAACCTTCCCAACGGATTATCTATTATATATCAAACAAATCTCTCTCAATGATTTAACTTATCTTTAGGTTACTCGTAAGATTTCAAGGCCGAACAATATAATCGTTTATAGAGTAAGACTTTAATTTGTAATCAAGGTTCTCATTATAACTTTATTAATCACTAAAGTTTTTCCAGTGTCATAGTATACTATCTCAAAACAAGTATTTACAATTTGAGCCATCAATCGCATCCTACTTATCAAATCACAATAGGCAGTTCCAAATTTCAGAATTTCATATATATATATATATATTAACTACTCGTACAATATATATATTAAAACAGCACCCCAAATAAAACTATGGTGCATGCATACTCTGCTATCCGATCCCCGTATCACTCACACTAAGGGGAATACAAGTTCAGAATCACTCTCGAACTGTATCAACACATACAAAACAACATTGAGGCGAAGCATAGATTCCAAGTCTCTAAGAGGTCAGTACATACCCTCACGTCTCTTAGGACCGTCTGAACTATCGATTCGATAGCATGTACCAAGGATATCTATCTCCTAGGGTACGAATCAATATCCCCTAAAAGGCAGCACAAGATAAGATCGTCCCAGCGCGGTAACCTCAGGGATAGCAAGTAGCGCGGGAATGATTTTCACACGTATATAATATATGCGTACACAACCATATAAATATACCACTTGTTATCATATCAATATAGGTTTCTCTCATCACCCATAATTACAATATTTATCCTTAATTTTCGTATTAAGTATTTCGTACAAGGGTTCGTCTCAAACCTTAACTCGAAAGGTTTCTCCGACTCATTTCGTGACACTCGTGGACTCTATCCTCACAAGTATAAAATTCAGTAGGTGTTCTCTTTATGTTCCAACGTAACTCTCTTACGCACCTCTCCTTTTAATACATAAATTCATTGACCCTTAAGTAATTATCCCAAAATACAATCCTCGTCTCACATTAAAAGTCCCCAAAATTTATTCATATGTCCTACTGGTCTTCCCTATCTCCCAAAACCTTTTATTAAGGATGTCCAAAAATTATTTCACGATAAATTGAATTTAACTCATTTAAAAAGGGAAATAGGAGTCTGCCAGAAGGGGTCGATCGATCGAGGTTTGGGGCTCGATCGATCGAGGTTTGGGGCTCGATCGATCGAAGCTCTAGGCTCGATCGATCGATCAAGCAGGTATTTCGATTTCTGCAGAATTGCAGTTACGGGTTCTACCACCTATCTTCATCCAAATCCATATTTTCCAATCCCAAACGTCTCAAAAATTCTACTACTAACATTATATCAATATACCAGATATTTCCAACGTAAAGCATGTGGATTTATAACATTAAACACGGATTAACAAGCCCTAATTTCATATAAAACCTCAAGAACCCTAAAATTTTCTTAAACAGGTTTCTAACAAATTTTCTCCAGAAATTCCTTCTTATAATCATCATAATTTCGTTGTTAAATTCCTCTACATGGCAAGGGTTTCCAGAATTATCATATAAACCGATACTACATGGATTTTCCTATCATAAATTGGGTTTTCTTCCATTAAAACTCATCCTAATTACTCCTAAACTAATATGAAAGATGCACCAACGAAATAAGCAAGATAAACACTTGCCTGGGATTTTCAGAAGTCTGGTTTGCGGCTGATTTTGGTGTGGTCGCGTTCCCCGTCTCGCGATCTACGCGTTTGTGGTGGCGGCGGTGCAAACCGTTGAGTTTTGGGCCTTGGAATGCTTTGAGAGCTCTCTCCTCTCTTCTCCAATGGCCGTTCTAGGTTTTGAGCTTTCTAACCCTAGGAGGTAACCTAGGTATCTGATATAACTCCTCTAATTTTCGTGGGTTTAATTACCCAAAAATGTAAAATGACCAAAATGCCCTCCCGGGTTACTATTTAGGCCTAAAAACGCCCCGAGACCCAAACTAAATCCCCGGGTACACTTTTCTGACTATCTCGACCCTTTCGGACGCGTTGGCGCACTCAAAACGATCATACGGACAACTTATAAAATATTCACTTTTATTTATCAAAATTTAGTCCCGACGCGACACGAGCACGTCCCGACTTAAATTTCTGATATTATCATTTTATTCACTCGTGACATTCAATATAATCAATATCATATATATTACTTTGCTCATTAGTAATATTCAACCAATTTCATATAATTACTAACTCTCGTCACGTTAATAATTATAACATAATTAATTTCCGGATTTTTTTTATTAAATAATTAACTCACATTAAATTTAATAAATCCCCAAATTAATATAGCCTGAAAATATAGGGTATTACACTACTGTGTAGCCCATAGCTCTTTTTTTGAGATTACTGATGATCCCCAAATCTGAGAGAAAGAGAGAGAGAAATCGTAACAATGAAAAGGGTTAGTTGGTTGGGTTAAACCATTTGGGCCCAACATTAACCCGCTCAGACCCAATTTCATTTTTATTTTAAACCAGTCTAACCCATTAACAAGTTACATGGACCCCAAATTAGAAATGTGGGCGGGTAATGGACGGTTTTGTCCACATTAAACCATTTTGCCAGGCCTAATACAGCCTAATATAATAGTAAGGTATATGCATTTCGTGGTGTTTTGAGTTAAAAGCGTAGTCAAAACTTTTGACTACACTTTGCAAGGAGAAGAAGGGATCACAAAAAGGTGTTTCAAATGTGGAATGGACGGCCATGAACATCAATTTTGTTTGAATCAGATTGGAGAGAAACTCTAACCTGACCAGCGAGAAATTTTAGGACTCTACTATAAATATGTGCAACCGGGTCATAAGTGGAAGGATTGTCCTCAACCTAACATCGTTTTTCCTCAAGTTGCTCAGCAAGGCCAACAAGGCCAAGGAAAAGGCGAAACTAGACAGCCGTTTAGTAAAATGAGACAGTTTCAAAGTAGGTGCTTCAAATGTGGCAAGAATGGCCATAGATGTCAGGATTGCCCAGAAAGGAATAGGGCCCCATGGCAGCAGGGTGCCCATAATAAACTGCAGAGGCCAGCTCTACCAGCCATCCCAGCAGCCTCAGATCAACAGGGGAAATTACAGTATGGACGTGTCTATAACGTCCACCAGGCAGTAGCACCTTAGGCACCACCCACGATAGAGGGTACGTTTCCTATACATGGTACTATATATCGAGTTTTATTTGGTACTAGGGCATCACACTATTTTATAGCTACTCATTTTGCACGAGCCTTAGGGTTATTAGACATGGAAAAGAGTACAGTGTCGTGCGAGACTCACCATTGGGGAATGAGTCTTTGATTTTCTATATTTGACGGGGTGCAGATATAAAAATGGGTAGCTTCACTTTACATGCGGACATGCTGGTGTTAAATATGCATGAGAAAAATGTCATTATTGGCATGCTAGATTTTTCGTTAGGAGTATTGTCTTTGCCATTTCGGGACATGAGATGTGTTTGGTGGCAATGCCTCGCCCGGAGGGAGGACTAGCCAAGGCGTTTGGCAAAGTAGAAGTATGACTTTTATCCTCAGAGGATGAGGCATGTTTTAGGTGACACGAGCAAGTCACTATATTTTTTTATTGCTAGATTAGCATGTGAGACGAGTTACTGCGTATAACTATAAACATTACTATTATGTGAACATTTTTCCCTAGTGTAGAGGGATTATCTTTAGTGCTAACCGCGGAGGAGGAATGGGTGTATTACTAGTGTTATATACTTTATTGAGAGTACTCGTTTTAGTGATGTGATACACGAGTATGATATTGTCTTAGTTACAACTTTATAGTAATGGTTAGTACGATAATAGATAGTTATTGCAAGGCTATCAGAATGGTTGCATTAGTGCAGCATGTTTTGTTCTGGCGAGACCTCACCTACGAGAGGGTCGGACTCACACTTATATTATCTATTCTAAAGACTTTGGAGGGGATAGTGGGCTCGAGATATTCGATACCGGTGTGTGTGGGGACTTTGTTATTATGATTCAGTACGTATTGGGTACTGTTGAGCGAAAAGATTTAACTCATTATTATGTTTAGCGCTCTGGACTTGGTGATAGGAAGAGCGCATTGACATATCTATCCTTTAGCGATGTGAGAGTTAAGAGTTATACCCATATGTTTGGGGATAGGATTTCGAGAATCCCGATGGTATGTATTCGAGGTTTATGGAATGTGATTACCACCAATGCTGAACGATAGTGCAAATTGATGAAATGTTCTTTGTTAAGTGTAATTACGAGAAGAGATGTAACTTTTCGGTCAAGAGAAGAATAAAGGGGTACATGTTATGGACAGAGGGCCTAACGAATTTTGATAACCGACAATGCTAGGTAGTAGTGTATCGGGGGGTTTTCTTGTTTAGATTTTACATTGCGAGACATCCCACGCATGAACCTTATCGTAAGGTTGGAAGTAGGAAGATGTTCGGTCATTAGTCTATGAGTTCGGTACCTCGGTCGTAATAGGAGAAGGTAATTATATATAGAATTTGGGAGTTAAATTATGAATTAAGGCCAGTGGAGCCGGTGGTGTGGTAAGAAAGCATTGAAAGTTTTGTTTTATCACTACGAGTTGAAGGATGGAACGATGATAAGGGGAATTTAAAATTGTGATTTCTAGGGGTGATTGAGAATACCCAAGTGTTGTAACCACGTTCTGAGCACAAGTGAAATAAAGAGATGGGATGATTTTTAGCTTGGATTATCTGGGAAAAAATCTTAATACAAGAGAGAAGACTTGTGTTTATTTTGATGTATAAAGCATTGGCGATTTATTTTAGTTGTTGTATTTATTCGGGAGGATTGTTGTGCTTATTTGAAGAAATTTGAGATTAGTGTTTTCTCTTTTGTTATTGTGGGATGTAAATGCTCTATACCTAGTATTTTGATGAATGTGGCTAGTTTTATCGATGAGTAGCGCACCGTTCGCTCTTCCCGGGTGGGCGGGGTGCTACAGAATGTGGGCATCCTGGTTAGCTGATGTTAGAATTATTCGAGTTGTAGGGATGTGGGAATATACGTGTGGAATATATTTTTATGGAACTAACATAACGAGGTGGAAGTGTTAGAGTGGATTAAGCATCGCATGAAGAAGGACGATCCATATATACATGTGCGATTAGAGTAGCACACCCGAATTTGATTAGAAGGATGTAAAAAGCCATTTAAAAAGGGGTATTCCTTGAGAAGGGTAGAATTTAATTATTATGGAGAACATTCGGAGTGGAGTTGTAATTAGTCAAATGTTGAGAGCGACTGACGCGTACAAAGAGTGAAGATGTTAGTATGGTATAAAAGGTCTAGAAGTGCACATCGTGGAGAAAAGTGCACGGATCGGAACTTTCAGTATACGCAAAGGCTAGAAGGGGAGTATTAAGTGTCACTTAATGTGAGACATTTCAAATAGGAGTCGATGTTGAGCGGGACATAGTGAGTGGTCTCCTCATACACCACTCATAAATAGAAATCGATTGAAACAAGGGGACCAACCAGAGTATTTTATGGTTATCGGCAATTCCTATAGTAGAAGAGGCCGGTAAAGTCCGTAAAGTTTCTTGGATGAGTTGACAAACTCCAGGTAAGATCAAGATTTCCTTCGAACATGTGGAACAAGATGCCTAAGAAGGAAGTGATTGACACTCCTTGGAGTGATTTGCAATATTAGCTAGTGTTCCCTAGTCTTCCTTCGAGAGGAAGGATCGCGTCAGTACGTGATCCTACACGGTATTTTTTGAATTAGGTTGAGATTTTTGGACCCCACCTTCAATATGGGATTTCAAGAAGCAGCGGGGATACCATTTCGTTTTAAGCAGGTTGTATCACCCATGATTCGGGGAGTAAGCGAGCGGTAATTGACCATTAGTGGAGCGGTGTGAAAATATTTTTTGATTCATGGTGATCATTTATTTTCCACTACGGTTCTAGCTAATAAGTGGAGTATAGTATGGTAATTAGGGTGGATATTACCTAATGGTAGGGTTCCGTGGGATCACTCGTACCTGTTTATTGTGAACAAAATGCTTATTGAGGTTTTGGTGTGGAAAAACCTTAACTTTTCTCACTATGAATGTTAAGAGATGGGCGGATAATCAAAAATTTGGATTGGTTGAGTTAGAGTCTGATGTTTATGGTGGAATTACCACGGCTGTTTTAGGCAAGCAAGTTGTGGTCAATGGTCGTGTAGTTTCTCTCAGAATGGGAGATTTGTGTTTAGATAAATACGAGTAATTTTCATGTAGTGAGGTGCGGCCTCCAAATAATATTGAAATAATGGGAGTCAATGATGTATAGGCTCGTCTTATGCGAATGCTGTCGGATAGGAGCATATTGTGGAGTGTCGTTAATGAGAGTGTTAAACAAACTTGATGTGAAACGGGGGCTATAGTGATTGAGCGACTTTCTTTGAAGTTAGTTTGTATACTAATAAGGTATCAAGAATTTTTTTTATCGGATATGCCTTATTTTTCGAATTTCGGGACGAAATTCCGTTATTAGGGGGGAAGTATGTAATACTCCGTATTTTTATGGCTTTTAAATTTGGGGATTTATTAAATTTAAATTAAGATATTAATTTAATATTAATTCAAAAATTTATTTTTATATTTACTAGCGTGATGTGAGTTAGTAATTATTGGAAATTTGCTGAATATTACTCGATGAGTAAATATATGAGATTTATTTTATTAAAATTGTCACGAGTGAATAAAATGACAATTATGTAAATTTAAGCCAGGACGCGCCTGTGTCGTATCGGGACTAAATTAGTATTATTAAAGTGAATAAATTATAAGTTACCCGTATGATCATTTTGAGTGCACCAATGTGTCCGGAAGGGTCGAGATAGTCAGAAAAGTGTACCCGTGGGTTTAGTTTGGGTCTCAGAACGTTTTTAGGCCTAACCGGTAACCCGAGAGGGCATTTTGGTAATTTTCTAGTTTTGGCCTTTAATAATGACGAAAATAATTAAGATTATATCAGATGGAGTGCCAAGGAAGTTAGGGTTCTTAGAACCGAAAGGGAAGGAGGCCATAGGAAGAAGAAGGGAAAAAGCAAGCGTAGATCGGAAGAAGAGGATTACTGCGATACCAATTAGAGTCATCGAATCAGACTTTTAATTCTCCGGAAAGTATCTATCTTTCTTCTCTTTTAAGTTAATTGTCACACCATGTTAGATTAGGATGATTGAACTTATGTTTTATGAAAGAACTCAAGGATTTAGAGGACCTAATCACATGTTGTAGGGAAAATAAATAAACTTTGGACATCCCAATCATATATAGAGGATTACCTACCACTACACCAAATCTGCACTAATGTCACGGTCATTGACCTTGACAATTCGGGGCAAGATAACTTTTTTTGTCACGGACGTGTCACGATCATTGACCGTGACAAGTTCGTTAGAATTGTCACGGTTGTGTCACGGGCCATGACCGTGATAATTTTAGTCACGGTTATTAACCGTGACAAAGCCTTGAATCTTTTAAAAAAAATTGTCACGGTCATTGACCGTGACAAGTCCGTGACAACCTTATTTGTCAAGGACTTGTCACGGTCAATGACCGTGACAATTCTGGGCAGAATTTAAAAAAAAATCTGCTGGGCAGTGTGGCCACTGCCACTGCCCAACAGTATATTTGTACCTATTATAGCAACGTTGTACCTGTTCAAACATCATATATCCAAACAAACTAAAGATAATGCAAATATATATTCAAAATAGAAACAATATACATGACGATATAATCCAAATATAATTAAAATGTATCAACTTAAAAATAATGTCACTACATGTCTGGGATAAATGTGAAGAGGTGAGTAAGCCACACGATATACGAATTGACACACCCACTAATATACATCGTGCCGCATTGTTCGCGCAACCACAATAGGGAGTTCTCCTTCTCGGGTATCACATGCGTGACGAGCACTTTGGACTTGATCTCTTGAAGCGCACGTCTATGAACTATTCCATCCTGGATGATATTCGGGTCCCTCAACCCCCGCCCTATCCACTTGCCATCAAATACGTCCAATATGAACACGCTCGGCCAACTAATTGTCGACATCGGTCAGAGAAGGGAGTCAAATAAGGAAGTGGATCATCGAAGTACGCACGTATCGGTGATGAAGAAGCGAGGTCCACATCCTCGTCATCCTGCGCCTCGTTCTCCCGCACCTCATCCTCCTCCTCCTCCTCCTCCACCGCCTTCTCCTTCCCTTTCCCCTTACTATCTCCGCCCAACGTACGCTTCATGAATGAGTACATATCTTGGACCGTCGCCTCCAAATGGGACAACTTCGCGTCATGTGAATCCACCGTTCGAGCCAAACCGGTGTCGCTCGTCTCTAATCCGATGATTCTAGATTTGGCCACTCGCGAGCTCACCCCCCTTATCCTCCCCTTACGATCAGAGCCAAGCACTTGGCTGAGTGCGTCTGTGGACAAAGACGCCTCGTCGGCATCAGACTACGACTCATGCACTTCCTTAAGCTTTGCCTGAAACGACAAAAAGCACATGATTAGTAAAATAAGTAAACCAAAAAATTATAACGTAATTAACAAAAATTAAACTATCGGATTACTTACAATCGTGGACGTGATGCTCGGGGACACCTCCTTGTCCTTCCCCTTCTTAGTCCGAAGATCCACATAAGTATTGAGCCTATGTGGCTTACCCCCGGGGCACTCCTTACCTCCTGAAATAAAATAAAGTAAAATTAGTATCGGCACCGCAAAGTAAAATAATGAAGAATAATATATTTCTGTAGTTATAGAAAAATTAAATCTTACCTTCATCCTATGCTCCACCTCGGCGTAAGACGTCCGACCGGAGTAGTGCATGCCCGTCTTTTTTGCCCGATTTTCCCTCCCCGATTGGAGAGATGCCAATTGTCGATCCTCGATCTCATTGTCAATGAACTTTTGCCATTGTGCCAATGAGATTGGCTCCTTGGGCGGGACGGATCCACGCCATTGGATAATGGACTCTCGTGTTTTCCCAAAGTACCGTGTCTGCATATTTTTTTTCCACGTCTTGTGTTGCTCCCTCAACTGCTCCAAGACGGAATCGCGTAGTTTTGGATCCAAGTTGAATTGTTCCTGTCCAACAAATACAATGTTAGTTGCGAATAAATATAAATATAAATATAAATATAAATATAATATAAAATGAAATCGAAATCGAAATCGAAATCGAAATCGAAATCGAAATTGAAATTGAAATTGAAATTGAAATTGAAATTGAAATATTCATATAAATATAAATATATTACCTATAGTGCCGCCCAAACAGCTAACTTGAGCTCATATGGCACATCCTTCCAACTCATAAACCCCGGGCCGATGACCGTCTTTAGCAGCTCGAGGGATCTCGCTAATAGCTCCGATTTGTTCTCGATGGTATCCCAAATTTTTCATATTTGGGGAGCCTAGGGGCCGAGGAGCCCTCGTCGCCTCCGCTACCACCGAGCCCAGACGATATCATCATAAACAACATCATCATCTTCGCCTTAATACCTGAAGGAGACATTTGCTGTAAAAAATGTTATTAGTACAGATAAAAAAAATGTTATTAGTACACATAGAGACACACCCCTACCCCACCCCCACCACACACACGCACACGCAGACGTACACGTACACCCCTCCACCACCCCACCCCACCCCCTCCCCCCACCACCCCCCTGTCCCCCTCCCCCACCACACACCACCACACACATATATACACACACATATACACATAAATATGTCTAAATTAGTTGAAAACATCTAACGTGGAATAGATGTAAAGCATGGAATTATTATTATATATATTATATATGCATGGAATAGATGTAAAGAATGTAAAACATTCAATTATTAGTACACATAGACATACACCCCTACCCCACCCCCATCCCTGCCCCCACCCCCACCCCCTCACCCCACCCCCACCCCCACCCCCACCACACACACGCACACGTACACGTACACCCCCCCCCCCCACCACACACACGTATACGTACACGTACACCCTCCCACCACCCCACCCCCTCCCCCCACCACACCCCCTGCCCCCCTCCCCCACCACACACATATTCACATAACGAACCAAGTCTATTTAACTTGATAAATATTATATCAAACTTCTCGAAAGGATATATCAATCTTTAGTCCTTAAATTTCATCTAACCTAAACTATATATTGTGTCTCACTCATAACGAACCAAGTCTATTTAACTTGATAAACTCAGTAAGACTTTTGCCAACATTTAGTGAACAATAATGGTTCTTTCGCTTTTGTTTGTTAAATACTAATCTACTAAGAATTTGGCGACATCCACGATGAAAAAAATTGGTAGGAGAAAAATGCTACCAATTTAATGTTTTAATGGTGAAGGAAAGTTCAAAATAACCTGCATTATTAAAAAATAAATATCTTTCAACAGAAAGAATGCATTGATTTCTTTAACAAAGAATACAAATTCTAGAATCACTTAGAAATAAAATCACAACGAATTATTTTTTATCTTTAACTATAGTCAAAATATCGTAATCCTCCCTTTGAAATTAAAATTAGACACAAATTAATCTAAATTAGCAACAACATATTAACATGTGAATTGTCTAATTCGAATAAAAATGAGTTAATCTTTATATACATAATCATCAATATTAATCTAAATTAGCTTATACCCATACAAGGCTACTATTATATACATTATCATCAATGTTTTGCCTCTAATATAACAACCCCCTATTTTCCACATACTCACCCACCACATACACACACACACATATATATATAAATGAGAGAGAGAGAGAGAGAGAGAGAGAGAGAGAGAGAGAGAGAGAGAAATTAACCTGAAACTATATATATATATAGAGAGAGCAGCGTAGAGAGAGAGAGAGAGTTGTAAAAAGGAGGGAACGGCCGGGAGGGGGGGGAAAGAAGGGGAAAGGGTTTTTGCTGAAGAAGTTGTCACGGTCGTGTCAAAGTCCTTAATCGTGACAATTATTTAAAGAATTATCACGGTAATTGACCGTGACAATTCTTTGTCACGGTCGTGTCCGGTCATGTCAAGGTCAATGACCGTGACACAAAACGTGTATTTTTTTGTCACGGTTAATGACCTTGATAAGGGTGGCCGGCTGAAATGTGACAATTTTATCATTTTGGTGTAGTGTACAAAATTTGATTAATTTAGAAGTGATAAATCTAGAAAAAGACACAGAATCATGAAAGTTTAGAGGAAAGTTAGGGTTCTTGATAATTAAAATGAATAGGCCATTAATTCAATTCTGTTGTTAAAATTATGCATGTTTTACGTAGGAAATCTTGCATATATGTGTATAGAACTTGTGGTAATGTTCTTTAAGAATTTGGGAGTTGTTAATGACATTTTTGGAGAAATTTGAAGATGAAACCCGTAGGTTTTAATGGCAGTTTCTGGGCAAGAACTGCTTGATCGATCGATCGACCCAAGAACATCGATCGATCGATGATCCCATTTTCTCGATTGATTGACCCCTCCTGGAAAACTGCATATTTCTCATCCGTTGGTTTAATCCGATTTTAATGCATAGAAACCCTTGATTGTTATTGTTGGAGTATAATGGGACATAGAGAAGACCAATAGAGCCTAGGTAGACCCCATTGAGTGAAACTTAGTGTAAGATGATATTTTGGGTTAATGAGGAATTATTCATGTGTATATGAAATCATGCAAACATTTAATAAAGAGATCGAGACTCGTAAGGGAGTTAGACCAAAAGGTAAGTGAATGTATGCCTACTAAAATTATACTTAGAATACTTCGAGAGAGGAGAAGTGAGTATGAAGTGAAATATAAATGAGAATAAAAATGACGAGTCCGTTATGCGTAATAATCGAGTAAAATGTGTTAATAACGGATAATTATAGTTATGGGTCGTGGGCACACCTAACTTAAAAATGTGGATATTTATATATATATGACCGTGTGATTGTGCATATATTATAAATCTGTATAAAAATCATACTGGGGCTACTTGCTATCATGGGATTTTTCGCGCCGGGACGATCTTATCTCGATTGGGCCTTTATGGGGAATATTGACTCGTACCCTAGAACATAGGATTCCTTGGTACAAGCTATTTGATTGATAGTCAGACGGTCCTAAGAGACGTGAGGGTATGTGCTAACCCCTTAGTGACTTGGAACTATACTTCGCCTCCATTTGTATGTGTTTGTGTTAATACAGTTCGAGAGTGATTCCGAACTAGTATTTCCCTTAATATGAGTGATATGGGGACTTGATAGCAGAGTATGCCAGCACCATAAATTTTTTGCGGGATGCCATTAGTATATATATTATTTGAGTGACTAATATATATATATATATATATATATAATTATTCTTAATTATGAGAACTTTTTACTGTGCATAAAAGTAGTTGAGTAATGAATAAATACTCCGACTCTATTATAAGTGTTTGAGAAATTTTGTGACATCACTGGAATATTTTTATATAAAATAAGATATGTAAGAGCATAAATTTCAGGAATTTGTTTGTCTTCGCCATCGTAGTTAGCGGTATGAAACTTTATGGAAAAGCTAAGTTAAAATAAACTTTTGAGGTAAATAGTACGGTAGGCGTGCACTCTAGAGGAAATGTGAGAATTTCTCAAGAGAGTGATGCGTACTAACATGGTTGTTACATTAGCTGGTAAGCAATTTATTTACTTGCTAAACTATTTTTTTAAATTGTTTTACAATCGGGCTCTGACCCGTTTCCTGTTATTTCTTTTCTCTTGTATATATATGTACATAACACAGGTGCCCAGCCACAGGGGCGTCATGCTTAAGTTCTTTGGATCGGACGCGCTGCAGCTTATGTGAGAGTTGCAGGTCATTGCTTAAACGATCTCATTGTTGATTCTACTCCTACCTTTAGTTCTTATTAGTTAGGGCATGTGTCGTCCGTTTCCCTATTCAGTTTGTATTTTAATAAAATGGAAATACGGTTATAAAATTGTTTTGACACTTAACTTAATTATTTAGGGTGTTTAAATTAGAAAATTTTATATTGCGACAGTGATGTTAAGAATGAATCAACCATTCACCTTGATTTTTAATTTAATAAAAGGATTAATCAAACAGTATTTAATTAGGCGGGGTGTCACAAATAAATAGTTTTATGAAATTTAGATGTATCCTTCCTATTTAACTTTTGTTATTTTGTATAGGTTTTTTGGCTTTAGTTCCATCAATAAAGATGTATTTAGGCTCCACTCCCATGTGTTTTTAAAATTGTAAAAAGTTCTATAACCGCCAAAAACCGCCTATAACTTTCCTGTAACCACTCATCCTTCTTTTTGTAGACAATGACACTTGTCCCATATAGGACCAACAACTAAAAAAATAAAAATATGTGAGTGATGACAAATAAATCATTATAAATAGGACTAAATGCTTAAGATCCCTATTTTGTACGGTGACATTCAGATTGTCCACCAAGTTTTACGGTTTTTCAATTTTTCATATTGTAAAGGAGACGTGAAGAGCCAATAAGGATCCCAATTTGGAACATTGTGTTGTTTGTGGAATCACTCAGATATGTTGGAGTTGTGTAATCTACTGAAATGAACACAAACCCATTAAATATGATGGTCAATTTATGAATATGATTGGAGATTTAGTTATGTGTGTGCGCCTAAATTTCTCAATACTACGTGCTTTGGTTTGATGTGATTTTTATGTTCATTGTTTTGTTTCTTGGATTCATGGGATACCTTACTACATATGGAACTTCTAATCGACTTCACAAATATTTGTTGTTCGTCTGCTAAATGACCAGGTTCGTCAATGGCTACTTCACAACGACATATGAGGTGTCAAAAGTCTTAGTCCCTTCCCGATTGCTTTTAATTGATAACATCTAAAAACACCCATTTAGACACTGGTGATTTAAGTATTTCTCCCCTTATAATTCAAATAAGAAATAGAAATTCTAACTTCTTTATGTATGTATATGCAGATACTTACATTGATTTGCTTTAATATTTTAAGACCTGTCTATAGCCTTCTTCTTATCTGTTATCTGCCACATTGTCCTTTACCCGAATAGTTTTTGGGTAGATCTTGTTAGTGGAGAAAACCCCATACATCTATAATTGCTGAAATTTATTTGTGATAAATTTTTTATCTATTATTTGAGTCTTTCAAGTTTGACCCATTCTATATAATTCTTTCCCCATCTTGGTATTCCTGTTTGTGTAGTTCTATTGTATTGGGGAAATATTTAGATGCTCTCTTCATACCTATTGTGGACATATTTCTCTGTGTGATCTATTTGCACTATGTGATGGTTCGATATTTTCTTTTTACTTCCAAAGTTTATGTTCCAATTGGATTTGACTCATAAAGTTATGTATTGTTATATTTTGCCCTCAATTTTGTTATGAATACATTTTTACTGTAATGCTCATGTCATTTTAAGTTTGTATGAATTAGTGACAATATTAAGGGGACAAAGTCTAATTCTTGAGAACTTTTAAGTTGTGGTATTTTTAAGGCAGCACAAACACGAATCCTTTAAAACACGACACAACTAATATGGTAATTTTTCTACAAACATTTAGAACATGAATAACATAAATTGATACAACTAGCACAACTCAAAATTTTGACATGAATGCCACATATAGTGTTTCTTTTGGTTCAATTTCATACTGTACCATGTTGTGCAATTGTGCCGAGTCTTAAATCTCCATGAAGAAAATAATGTTTAATGAGAAAATGAGCCCTTCTTTGTTGCGGGAATGTAAATTTACTTTCTCATTAAGCATTATTTTCTTTGTTTTGTTTTGTCTTTTGGCTTGCAATTTTATATTTTGTATGTAGCTTGGCCTTAGAACTTGTGACATGGTTTAAAGTTTTCGGTGTAAGTTATTTGTAAGTTTCTGATTAGGAGTTTAATGTATAATGATCTCCTCTGGTCCCCCCTATAAGTTGACTTGTTGACGAAGCAGGTGCGTCTTGCTTTCTTCTTAAGCCAGGAAGGGTTCCTGAAGACGCCAGCTAACAAAGTGGATGGACTTGATAAGTAGGGGAGTAAGACCTTACCCCTAGCAACCAAGCCTTTCTAATCTAATGAATAAAGGCATTTAATTTTTTATATGACATATTTTACATCATAATGTTATTAGTTATATGAAACACTTTTCATCTTTCTTTTAAAACTGGAAATCAACATTTAATTGTGTCCATAGAAGAATTCTACTCAAGTTTTAAAAGTATATATGTTCACTTATATTCGATATAGCTACCCTTTTTCTTTAAATTTATTTCTGGAGTCTTATGTTTTATGTTTAGCAGTAGTTCATACAACATTGGACACTATAAAATTGAAGACATAAGCCATGCAATTGACACATGAGATTCTAGGCACTTTGATAGTTTCACCATTAATAAAATACTAATTTCAATTTTTGTTTCCAATATTATTGCAAATTTGGAACATAGCTCTGTTTGAGATATGGTAAATCTAGGCGTTTTGATTCCCTACAGTCTGTTTGAGATATGATTGCCTTCACATGTTAACCTTTTGATAGCAATCTTTGTATTTTATTTTTAACTTATATCTTGTTAAAGATGTATTATCTTCACATATTTTTTTAGCATCATATTCGTTGTTATGGATTTGTGATCTTATTATGAATTTAGGCACTTATAATGCATTCTCTCTAATTTTATTCATTACATTGAATATCATGAATTTATTTTAGTCACAATCGTTGTCATGGATTTATGAGTTTATTATCAATTTGTGTACATATAATGCATTGCTCACTAATTTCAATCATCACATTGAATATCCGGATTCACTCGCACGTGGGCACACCTAATCTCTATAAAAATGAAAAACATATTTTTTTTAGTGGTGACACTTCTTGCTTGTATAAACCATATTTTGTTTATATGGTTTATAGTGCCACTTCCTGTTTTGTTTAAACCATGTTTGGTTAAAATTTTATTTTTATGGAGAGAAACGATGTAGGTGAGAGAGTAGAGAGGATGAATTTTAGGGCAGATCTTGTGAGAGATGAGAGACGTTGTTGTTTGCCTGTGTTAGGTTTTTGGATAATAGGGTGTCAGCGTGTGTTTGCATTTTGTGGGTGTCAGTGTGTGTTTTTCGATATGTATAGTGACATGTACCATAATTAGCTCGTATGAGAGCCTGTGTGTGTGTGTGTGTGTATTTCCCAAATCACTAACACATGAATGAAATATAGAAATAACATATCCCGACAAATAATGAAATGAAATAACAATAGAGTAACTGCTAAAAATATGGAAAATAAAATGGACACTAAAAATATATCCTGTTTATATGAGACTTTTTTTTTACTGAATTCCTACATATAAAACCAAAAACCTTAGTAAATATTTAATTTATTATTAAGGGCGTGTTACACAATTTCGCTTACAGTTGAAAACTATTTGAAACATAAATGGTTGTATTCAGTACTAAATGGTGAATTGTTGGAATAAAAATGACAATGGCATTCTGCAAAAATTATAGACTGTGATAATTTATGTTGTAGGTGTTAGGTTGAAGAAAGATATTGTTGTTAACAATTTTGATCTATGGCAAATGGATGCCTATTTCTGACCAGTTGAGGAGCTTCAAGAATCTGCTGATATGTATGTCTTTTATAAACTTTTATAGTTTGAAGAGGAGGTTGTTATTAATTTTATTGTGATGTTTATTTTCATTTTGTTTTGTAACAGTTTTCATTTTTCTTTCTTTCATTTCTTCTTTTCTTATTTTTGCGCAGAGGCCAGGGATTTTCTCTGGGTATGTTTATTTTTGTTTTAAATTTGTACTTGAATGATTGCTTTATATGAGTTTTCGATTATGCATTATTTGGAAAGTGGGAAAAGGGAGAAAACCCCATAGAAAATAAATTCTTCAAATTATAAGTGGATTATCAAACTAATCATATTCTCCAACTTATGATTTTGTTCAATACTACATTTCATAAATATTTTTATTAATAAGATGTGTTCATGAGAAAAGCGTATCGTTTGCACCCAACATTAAAGAAACATCGAACAGTAATAAACGTCAAAAGCAAAATATTTGACGCTTTAGGTTTCATATTTTATCTTTATACTTTGGTTTTGATCTTATATCTTGATGAAAACATATTTCTAAAATTCTACTCATCTTCACATCATATTTTTTTGGAAGTCGGATTCGTTGCAATGGATTTATGAACTAATTATTCCTTTTAAAACTTATTATGCATTGTTCCATAATATTTTTATTACATTAATTTTCTTTATTTTTTTTCTTGGTGCATTCTTTGTTATGGGTTTAAGTGGTTACATTGTCATTTTTCCTCTTATAACGCTTTTTTCATTACTTTAGCTCACCACGTTGAGTTTCTAGATTCACCCACACATGCAACGCATGTGGGCACAACTAGTTGGTTAAAAAAGAGAATGAAAACCCCTTTTACGAAACATGACTCAAAACATTGGCAATATATAATATATATAGGGGCCGCCAATTCCCACATCCCATAATGCTCCTACCACACTCTTTCAATGTATAAAGATATTACTATCCTTCAAGCTTTTTAACTTTCTTTTCCTAAGTTAACTTTGAAAATAAATAAATAAAAAATTACAACTAACTTTGATAAAAAAAAATACAACCATCTAATTTTGATTAAAAAAACAGTTAACTTTCATTTTAAAAAAAAGGTACATCTAATTATGATTAAATAAACCTGCAATTAACTTTGATGAAAAAAAAATACAACCAATTAATTATAGCTAATTTTGATGAATTTTTTTTTAGACTTAACTTTGGTAAAATAAAATAAAAAGTTGCAACTAACTTTGATTTAAAAAAATTGCAATTAACTTTGATAAAAAACATACCTACAACTAAATTTAATTAAAAAAAATTACAATCAACTAATTACAACTAGCTTTGATGAATAAAAAAAAAAGATAACAAGTAACTTTAATTAAAAAAAAACTTTGATAAAAAGAAATTACAACCAACTTTGAAAAAAAAACTACTGCTAACTTTGAAAAAAAACAATTACGGCTAACTAAAATAAAAAAAATTGTCATGTGTTTAAAAAAAATAACAACTAAAAGATTAAAAATAACAAACCTTAAGGAATGGAATTCATACTACAATATTAATATACATATTTAATTATTTTAATGGAATTCATACTAAAATGTTAGTTAGCTATAGTTTTTTTTAAACGTGTGATAATTTATCCAAGTTTGTTCTAACTTTTTTTTTTATCGATATTAAATGTAGATTTTTTTTTATCAAAGTTAATTGCATTTTTTTATCAAAGTTAGTTGCAGCCTTTTCTTTTATTTTATCAAAGTTAACTCTAAACTTTTTTTTTATCAAAGTTAGCTATAACTAGTTGGCAGTATTTTTTTTATCAAAGTTGGTTGTAGCTTTTTTTTTTATCAAAGTTAATTGCAGTTTTTTTAATCAAAGTTAGATGTTCCTTTTTTTTTTTAAAACACATGATAATTTTTTTATTTAGTTAGCTGTAACTGTTTTTTTCAAAGTTAGCAGTAGTTTTTTTTCCAAGTTAGTTGTAATTTTTTTTATCAAAGTTTTTTTTTTAATTAAAGTTACCTGTTATCTTTTTTTTAATCATCAAAGCTTGTTGTAATTAGTTGGTCGTATTTTTTTTAATTAAATTTAGTTGTAGTTTTTTTTATCAAAGTTAATTGCAATTTTTTTAATCAAAGTTAGTTGCAACTTTTTCTTTTATTTTATCAAAGTTAACTCTAAAGTTTTTTTTTTAATCAAAGTTAGCTATAATTAGTTGGTTGTATTTTTTTTTTATCAAATTTAATTGGAGTTTCTTTTAATCATAGTTAGATGTACCTTTTTAAAAAAAATGAAAGTTAGCTTTTTTTTTTAATCAAAATTAGATGTAATTAGTTGATTGTATTTTTTTTAAATCAAAGTTAGTTGTAATTTTTTATTTATTTATTTTCAAAGTTAAGTTGGGGAAAGAAAGTTAAAAGGCTTGAAAGATAGTAATGTCTTTACACATTGAAAGGGTATGGGGTGAGCATTACGGGGTTTGGGGATAGACGGTCCCAAATATATATATATATATACTAGCGGATAAAACTTTCCAAAGCATTGAATGTTGGAACACAACTGTACCGGACAGCTGTTAACTTTTAACGCTGCAAGCTTTGAAATGCCTTTAGGCATAGTCCCACATTGTTGAGATGTGGGAAATGATTTGGGTATATTTACAATTTATTTGGAACAAATGGACAAGCCCTTTGGGCATTAGATGTTTTGTGTGTATGGGTGGGGGTCTTATTGGGCGAAGTCAAACGCGCGCGCGCTGCCGCCGCCGTCCGTCCGACCCGTGCCCAGGTCCGGGTCATGGGCTTGGGCTCATTAAGAAATAATTTTTTGGACAAATACAGAACTGTTTTTTGGGCTTTAAAAATTATTTTTTAACGTTTTTTAATTCCGAAAAATTAAAACGTGTTTTATTCTGAGTTGATTTCTTCAACCGAGTTGCCCACTACTTCCAGATTTTTCTCTCCACGTTTGTTTACCAACGTCTCTTTTCTGTTGCCCCATAAAAGAGGTTGTAGCCTCCGTTTTTTAAACACACAGTTATCTCCCACAAAAATTCTTTTTTCACAGAAATAATTATTCATCCACTGAATAATTATAACGACACAGAAATATATAATCTTTCCCAGATTATTTATATTTATCATGATCGAGGAGTATATATATTTTAGAATGGGTGTTTGTTGAGCGAATCAGATTCGTGCTGCTGATTCGTATTATTTTCCGAGACTGTTTTATCCTGGGGGTGACAAGGCTATACACTGTCGGCACAAATTGGAGGCAGAGCCGCGAAACACCTTAAAGAGAGCGACATTGTCCGCGACTCAGCCATATTTCTAGACTGTCCAATTTCGAGTTTCTTATATTTTTCGTCTTCGGTTTATCAGCTCCTAAATTGGGTAATTTCGTTCCCTACTTTAATTCTACATTTATTTAAATTGCTGCAACAACAATTTTAAGGTGATCTGAAATTCTGCCATGGACGAAATTAACTCAAACAACCTTAATAAGCCTTTCAAATATGAAGGCACCCATTTTAAACGTTGGAGCAAAAAATTGCTATTTTACTTAACTACGAAAAAAGTCGCATCGTGTGTTCAATTTGACAAACCCGTAGTAAATAATCTACCTACTGTTGAGGAAAGCAAAACAATTAGAACTTGGGAGGAAAATAATTTTTTGTGCAAGAAATATATTCTGAATGCTCTAAGTGACGAACTTTATGCCTATTATGCCAATTATAAAACTGCGAAAGATGTTTGGGACGCACTTTTTAAAAAATATGACACGGAGGAGGCGGGTGTTAAAAAATATGCCGTCAGCTGTTATTTAAAATTTCAAATGACGGATGACAAATCTGTTGTTGCTCAAACTCATGATTTGCAAATGATTGCCCATGAAATTATTTCCGAGGGCATGACTTTAGATGAGCAATTTCAGGTGGCTGTGATTATTGATAAATTGCCTCCACTGTTCAAAGAGCTTAAAAATATTTTGAGGCATAAGTCTAAAGAATTTTCACTAGAGTCACTTATTACTAAATTGAGAATTGAGGAGGAATCCCGAAAACAAGACTATAAAGATGAAATTCTTGTTGTGTCTAACAACAAAAATCAGAAAAAGAACCACACTCCAGTTGTTTTAAAGGCAAACGGAAAAAATATGAAAAATCAGAAAAAGAGCCACAACCAGAATTTTAAAAATCAGACTCAGACTCAGAATAAGTATAAGAATCCTGAAAATGGACAGTCTAGCAACTCGGGACAGTTTCTCTATTTCAAGTGTGGCAAGCCTGGTCATATAGCTCGCAAATGTCGCAATGTACCACAAGCACAAGCGAATTTGACCGAAGAGGACCTATGTGCTATGATTTCAGAAATCAACATGGTTAGCGGTGCCGAAGGGTGGTGGTTGAATACTGGCGCTTCCCGCCATATCTGTTATGACCGTAGTCTGTTTAAGACTTATTTTAAGACTGCAGATAAGAAGGTGTTGTTGGGTGATTCTCACTCCACTGAGGTTGCTAGTACTGGAAATGTGGAATTGAAGTTCACTTCGGGAAAGACTATTATCCTCAAAGAAGTTCTTCACACTCCCGAGATAAGGAAAAATTTGGTTTCGGGTTATCTTCTCAACAAAGATGGCTTTACTCAAACTATTGGTGCTGATTTATTTACTTTGACCAAAAATGAAATTTTTATAGGCAAGGGTTATGCCACTCATGGGATGTTTAAGTTGAATGTTGATGCAATGAATAAAATTTATCCTTCTGCTTATATTGCTTGTTCATTTAATATTTGGCATGCTAGGCTTTGTCATGTTAATAAACGACTTGTTAAAAATATGAGCACTTTAGGATTAATTCCAGAATTATCATTAAATGATTTTGAAAAATGTGAATGGTGTAGTCAAGCAAAAATCACTAAGACACCACATAAATCTGATTTTAGAGAATCTGAACCACTTGATTTAATTCATTCGGATATTTGTGAATTGGATGGTGTCACAACTAGAAATGGCAAACGTTATTTTATAACTTTCATTGATGATTGTTCCGATTATTCATTTTTGTATTTAATGAAAAATAAAAGTGAAGCGTTTGACATGTTTAAAATTTTCTTAAATGAAATTGAAAATCAATTTAATCGGAAAATAAAAAGGTTACGTAGTGATAGAGGCGCCGAATATGATTATGGACCATTTATTGAATTTTATGAAATCCACGGTATTATTCACGAAAAAACTGCCCTTTAATCCCCCGAAATGAACGGTAAAGTCGAAAGAAAAAATAGGACATTAACTGAATTAGTTGTGGCTATTTTATTAAATTCAGGAGCTGCCTCACATTGGTGGGGTGAAATTATTTTAACTGTGTGTCAAGTGCTTAATAGAATTCCTAAGAGTAAAATGAAAATATCTCCTTATGAAATTTGGAAAAATATTAAGCCCAACGTGTCATACTTTAGAACGTGGGGGTGCATAGCCTATGTACGTATACCCGACCCTAAAAGGTCTAAATTGGCAAGTAGAGCATATGAGTGCTTTTTTATAGGCTATGCTATTAATAGCAAAGCATACCGATTTTATGACTTGAAAAATCAAGTAATTATTAAATCAAATGACGCCGGTTTTTATGAAGATAAATTTCCTTTTAAATTGAGAAATAGTGGGGGCGAGTCATCCACTAATATTTCTTTAAATAAAAATAAAGAAAATAATGAATCAATTTTAGAAATTCGAAAAAGTAAAAGGGCTCGTGTGGAAAAAGATTTTGGTCCCGACTTTTATGCTTATACTTTAGAGGAGGATCCTAACACTATTCAAGAAGCTTTATCTTCTTTAGATGCCGATTTATGGCAAGAGGCTATTAATGATGAAATGGATTCTTTGGAAACAAATAAAACTTGGCATTTAGTGGATCTTCCTCCTGGATGTAAAACAATTGGGTGTAAATGAATTCTTAAAAAGAAATTAAAACCTGATGGCACTGTTGAAAAATATAAGGCACGTCTTGTTGCTAAAGGTTTTAGACAAAGAGAAAACGTAGACTTCTTTGATACATTTTCACCCGTGACTAGAATAACGTCTATACGTGTACTATTTGTTATAGCTGCCTTAAATGATTTAATTGTACACCAAATGGATGTTAAAACTGCATTTTTAAATGGAGAATTAGAAGAAGAAATTTATATGGATCAACCTGAAGGTTTTATAGTACACGATCAAGAAAATAAAGTATGTAAACTAGACAAATCTCTTTATGGACTCAAACAGGCACCTAAACAATGGCATGATAAATTTGATAGCCTAGTCATCTCCAATGGGTTTAAAATAAATGAAAGTGACAAATGCATTTATTATAAATATGTTGAGAACATTTGCTCTATCATATGTCTTTATGTTGATGACTTGCTTGTATTTGGTTCTAATATTCATGCCGTAGAAAATGTTAAATCATTATTATGTGCCAATTTTGAAATGAAGGATTTGGGTGAAGCTAGTGTAATATTGGGAATTAATATTACTAGGTCAGAAAAGGGACTTTCTTTGGATCAATCTCATTACATTGAGAAAGTTCTAAAGAAATATATTTACTTTGACTGTAAACCTGCTAGTACTCCATTTGACCCTAGTGTAAAGTTATTTAAGAACACTGGCGACAGTGTAAATCAAAATTCTTATGCAAGCATTATAGGTAGCTTACGCTATGCTACAGATTGCACTAGAGCTGACATAGCTTATGGTGTGGGAGTACTATGTAGATTTACCAGTAGACCTAGTATAGAGCATTGGCATGCTATTGAGAGGGGCATGCGGTACCTTAAAAGGACGATGAACCTCAAATTACACTATAATAAGCATCCCGCTGTCCTTGAAGGATTTAGTGATGCTGATTGGAACACCCTATCTGATGATTCTAACGCTACTAGTGGATATATATTTAGCATCGCTGGTGGTGCAGTTTCTTGGAAATATAAGAAACAAACTATTTTAGCTCAATCCACTATGGAGTTTGAGATGATAACGCTAGCTACTGCTAGTGAAGAGGCAGGTTGGTTAAGAAACCTCCTGTCAGATATCCCATTATGGGAAAGACCGATACCAGCCGTTTTGATTCATTGTGATAATACCGCGGCTATTGCAAAAGTTGAGAACCGTTATTATAATGGTAAGAAACGAGAAATACGTCGTAAACATAGTACTATTAAAGAATTTATCTCTACGGATGCTGTGAGGGTGGATCATATACGGTCTGAACAGAACTTAGTTGATCCTTTGACGAAAGGACTAGCTAGGGAGAAGGTGTGGAACACCTCGAAAGGGATGGGACTAAAGCCCTTAGATAAATGAGTCATTTGTGATGGTACCCAACATATAGACTGGAGATCCCAAGAAATATGTTCAAAGGGTAATAACAAATCACAAGTGATATGGGTTGAATCATGTGATTATTAATTAATATAGAACGGGGTTTTACTCTGAGTCCATCCCTATGGAGCATGATATCCTGAAGCGAGTTAAGGATGAGTTATTATAACTCTTAATGAGATATATAGCTCTATTTTGAGTGGGGTACTTAACTACAGGAGTATTCTTGATAGACTCACCTATATGAATGTGGAAGTGTGGCCGCTTCCTATGGATATTTTGGGCAAATTCCTAAAGCGTTCACTATACCGGGATAGAAGCACATGGCCGTAACGTGCTAGCTATTGTAACTACACCCAAGTAGGGTTGTGTGTGGGATGTTGTCAGAGATAGAGTTCAAAACTACGGTTACTCTAGTATATTCTGAATCATCTTTACTACGTAAAGGTTCAAGTCGAAAGACACCTTTGCTTATGCACAATTCTATGAATTATTGCTCGATAAAATATTTTCAAATTTTGCAAGTGGGGGAATGTTGGAACACAGCTCTACCGGGCAGTTGTTAACTTTTAAAGATGCAAACTTTGAAATGCCTTTAGGCATAGTCCCACATCGGTGGGATGTGGGAAATTAGTTGGGTATATTTACAATTTATTTGGAACAAATGGGCAAGCCCTTTGGGCATTAGATGTTTTGTGTGTATGGGTGGGGGATTTATTGGGCCAAGTCACACACGCGCGCGCACCGCCGCCGCCATTTGGTCGGCCCGTCCTGTGCCCGTGTCCGGGTCCGGGTCTTGGGTCTTGGGCTTGGGCTCATTAAGAAATAATTTTTTGGATAAATACAGAACTATTTTTTGGGCTTTAAAAATTATTTTTTAACGTTTTTTAATTCCGAAAAATTAAAACGTGTTTTATTCTGAGTTTATTTCTTCAACCGAGTTGCCCACTACTTCCAGATTTTTCTCTCCACGTTTGTTTACCAACGTCTCTTTTCTATTGCCCCATAAAAGAGGTTGTAGCCTCCGTTTTTTTAAACACACAGTTATCTCCCACAAAAATTCTTTTTTCACAGAAATAATTATTCATCCACTGAATAATTATAACGACACAGAAATATATAATCTTTCCCAGATTATTTATATTTATCATGATCGAGCGATATATATATATTTTAGAATGGGTGTTTGTTGAGCGAATCAGATTCATGCTGCTGATTCGTATTATTTTTCGAGGCTGTTTTTTCCTGGGGGTGACAAGGCTATACACTGTCGGCACAAATTGGAGGCAGAGCCGCGAAACACCTTAAAGAGAGCGACATTGTCCGCGGCTCAGCCATATTTCTAGACTGTTCAATTTCGGGCTTCTTATATTTTTCGCCTTCGGTTTATCAGCTCCTAAATTGGGTAATTTCGTTCCCTACTTTAGTTCTGCATTTATTTAAATTGCTGCAACAACATTGAATAGTGTATAATTTAAGTTATTTTTTTTACAGCTCAAATAATTGTAAACAATTTAAAAATTTTGGATAAAATTTCCTCTTTTTATCGAACTATCCACCCTATTTAAGATATTAGAAGCACTTCAACAACATTCAATTATAATTTGAGTCAAAAAGATTTTTTGTATAACACAAATAATTGTAAAGAATATTATAAAATTTGACATAGTTCCTTTCGTTACAGGAGTGTCAACCCTGTTTAAGAAATAAAAAATACTCCAACAACCTGTGGCATGGACACGACCATAACTTTCTTCTAAGTATGTTCGTATCAAATTTCCATGATTAAGACACGCTAATATACCAGGCCTAACACACGCTGATATATTTTCTTCCAACTTTCTTCCAAGTATGCTTGTATACTATGCCTAAGACTCGCTAATGTATCACACCTAAATATTCTGTGTATTACACACTGTATATCATGCCTTGGAAACATCATTTTGTACAATATAATAATTTAAATTAGGAATCAATTAAAATACATTGAAAAAATAGACGTGAAGATTGATAGTACAAAATCTTGCTCTTTATTCGCATCAAGCATAGTACTATAATGTTACCAACAATACACAGTGTCAACGATACTCTATACCATGGGATTTGTACAATATAGAAATGTTACTTACATTTGATTCAATTTTTAAGAGTTCACGTGTGGCTTCATGTAACACCCCGTATTTTTGTGCATTTAATATTTAATTAATTCGGGATTTTAAATTACTGGTGTGTTGTAATTTTAATTGAATTAATTATGACAATATATAATTATTTAAATATTAATCGGGAAGTGAATGGTTAATGTTTAGGAAAATTTATTTACTAAGTGAATAGTAGTAATTTAATTACGTCATTTTGGGTATTAATGACGGGGTATGCACTTATCTCAACCGGGAGTCGGTATAGACTAAATTGGGTGTGAAATAAGGATTTTTATAAATTAATTCGGATGTCAATTCTGAGGGCGCGGTTGAGTCCGGATGGGTCGAGATAGTCAGAAAAGAGTATCCGGGGGTAGTAATTGGGTCTCGGGGTATTTTTGGGCATGGCTGGGCCCACGCGGGGTGAGTTGGGCCACTTTAATTAAGCCCATTAGACTAAAAACGGGATTAAGGGTTTTTAACCTAATTGGGAGATTAAGGGATGGCAGCCAACATAACCCTAAACCTAGGGTTTGAGAGGAGATTTGGGGGAAAGCAAATCAAGAACAAATTGGAGGTTATTGGAGCCAAATTAAGGGACATCAACAACGGATCAGACACTACGAACACTTACAGGCAAGTGGTTAACTGTTTTTACTCCTAAATTGTGATATCCAATTCATATTTTAGTGATGTGTAACTAAAATTCATTTTGGGGATAAATGGGTACAAAATGGGGTTTTGTTAATGGAATATTTATGAGTTCTTGGATAAAGAACATGAATCTTGAATGACTTAGGGTTTATTTGATGAACACAAGAGGTCAATCTTCCAGAATTTTTAATACAACTTTAAACGTATGCCATTTGAGTTGTACTTCGAATTAGAGTGTGAACCATACATGTCTGGAAAGGTATTTCTCTTAGCTATCCAATGAACTTGGAATCAGGTCAATCGGAGTTCTGTAGAGGGAGTAATCGACCTTTTACTAGAGGGTGTTTGATCTGTCAATATAGTAATCTGCCAGACTTTTAACGTGACTTTAAACGTGTACGATTTGAATTTTACTTCGAATTAGAGTGTGAGCCATACATTACTGGAAAGGTATTTCTCTTAGCTATCCAATGAACTTGGAATCAGGTCAATCGGAGTTATGTAGAGGGAGAAATCTAAATTTTACTAGAGGGTGTTTAATCTGTCAGAAAATTTGAGATTTTTCTTTATAAGCCTCAAATGTCTAAAATTTTATCGGGGAAGTGTTTGGGACCTTGATGAAATATATTGATGGAATAATGATATGGAAGTAGGTCTATGATTGAGTGTTGGACTTTAATTTTGTGAGAGAGTTAAAGTGGAGATTCGTAGGCTTGATTGTGACGTACTCTAATTCGAGATGATAAGAATATAATTACGAAAAAGCACGAGCGAGCTTAAATTCGTTAGGTCAGTGGGTTAACAAGGGTAACTACTGAATTGATATAACAAGGGGTAACTAGGACCCTTAGAGTTGTGTGAATACTTGAATTAATACGAAAGTGAGATAAATTGGTAAAGCAAACAAGTACGGTGAATATTAGAGAGAAATATATTATGTACAAGTATGAAGAATTGGGTTGTGTAAATACCTACTGTTTTATAGGATTACTTGGGTTGTGAATGCCTATTGTGTGTTCCCTTGTGATAGGAACAAAGACTCGGGAAATATTAAGTTTCGGGCTAAGTAAGTGAGTCCGGGAATAATGGTTGGGTGACACCAAGTTATTAAATTAATGGATGTGATAATTAATGAAGGTAGAGTTGGAGGGTAGACTCGAAATAGTATTAAATTAATTGATGTTGTAATTAATTAGTTTAGGTTCGAGTTGTAGACCCGGAGTTTGGTATAAATTAATTATTGTGTAAATTAATTATATTAGAGTCAGACCACAGACTTGGATTTGTGTTGATTAATTAACGTGTAAATTAATTAAATAAGAGTCGGATTGTAGACTCGGGTGGGTATTAAATTAATGGGTGTGTTAATTAATTTAATGAGAGTCGGATTGTAGACTCGGGGAGGTATTAAATTAATGAGTGTGTTAATTAATTTAATTAGAGTCAGACCACAGACCCGGGGAAAGTATTATATTAATTGAGGCGTGAATTAATTATATTAGAGTCGAACCATAGGCTCGCGAGGATGATAAATTATTAAGTGAGAAAATTAATTACGTTGAGTCGGGCCACAGACTCAGGAAATTACAAGCAGGGTACGGGATTTTTAGTGCACGGTAAAGCCGGGGTTTATATTATATATATACGGTGTAGTGATAGTATATATATACGTGTTCATATATTGTGTGTGATATTAAATTACATGCAGTGTACGGGATTTTGAGTACACGGTAAAGCCTGGGTTTATATTATATATATACGGTGTAGTGATAGTATATATATACGTGTATATATTGTGTGTGATATTAAATATCAGTGACTAGATATTTATTCAATTTATATACTCTAATGCTATCAAGGGAGGTTGCGCGATGTGGGTGAATCCCCTAGCTTGAGGAGTAGGGCGAGTATATCCCGAGGTCATAGCGTCCGTTATATATGGGTGAGGGATCTATCTCACTTTCAGGGAAGGAATATGACCGCCTCCACTACGTTTATATTTTTGGGTCGAGTTGGTGAATGATTCCAACTTGAGGAACTAGGTTTTGTGAGCACACCTAGTGAGATAGCATTTTAGAGGGAATCATCCGGCGAGGGTATACTCGAAGGGATGTATATACGTATGTTATGTGTGTGGATTTTGTGGCAAAGGTACGTATATAAATGTAATAAATATTATATACGGGTAATAATACAGTGTGTGATGTATTTTCTTTATATAACTTATGACACGGTTATATGCTACTATTTAAGAGGAATTAATTAAGTTTATTGTCAAATAACTTATAATTCAGAAAATCATTATACTCGGGTTAGAGTAGTATGGCAAGGGAAGGTTATACCAGGACTAGTTGGACGGGGTAGTACAACTAGGTGGGGTTAAGATAACCGGTAGGTGTGCACAATAGTGGAGGGGTTAGAATGTCCACAAGGGAGTGCGACACTAACTTAAATATGAAGCGCATTCATGCATTTTAAATTATTGCAGTTAATTCACTTGCTAAATATTTTCAAAATATTTTGGGTTCTAACCCTTGCTATAAAACTATTTTCAAAACCTTTTAGGTGTCCAGCCACAGGGACGCCAAGATTGATATTCTATTCCAGGTACACGGAGCTGCGGCATATGTGGATGCTAGCAGGAGTTTGGATTAGACGCATCATTCATTCATTCCTAGAGTAGGAATTTTGTATCAGTCTCAGTTTTATTTAGGGCTTGTAGCCCAGACTTCTCGGTACAGTTTTCAGGTGTAATTCATTCAGGTGTTGAATATTTGTATTGAATTATTTATTTGGTGGCCGGTGATTTATTCGGCAAGTTGTGTAATTATTATTCAATTTACTTTCATTCAGTTGTGTGAATGGTTTATATTTTAATTCCGCATGTACTGTTTTGTTTAATTAAAAAGTTAAAGTTGGCACCAGTTTTTGGAATACTAGGTGGTTAGTAAGTTTCAAAAAGTTTTCGACAGTGATGCTAAGGATGATCCAACTGGGATTCCTGTTTTAATTTTGTATAGGACTGATCACCCGGTATTTTATTAGGCGGGGTGTCACAGATGGTATCAGAGCATCAGGTTCTAGTGTCCTTAGGATCTGTGCGGCTTTTCACGTTCCAGCTTAGCAATCTTTGATATAGAGCCCTATTATATGATTATTGTATTCTCATACGTACGCGCATATACGTCCTTTTGCGAAATTTATATTTAAGAGTGAACTTATACAATTCGATTCTCCTTCCGGACGACGCCCAGGAGAGAGAGAGCAGTTAGGGCAGCAGGGGGAGGTGAGACGAGGGAGGCTCGTTAGGAGCAAGAGTTATGGCAGCAACTGCCAAAGATAACTTTGGCAGCACAAGTAACCGAACTAATGGCGCGGGCGATTGAAACGACGGTAGTCACAAACGACAAGGTACTTTCCACGGGATCCGCCACAAGTGTTAGTGGCGCCGGATGTTCAGACTCACGCGGGGTCGTCGGGGTGGAAACAAGAATGAGTGGTTATTTTTAGGGGGAACCCACCAGAGTTGCGAGGGGGTTCAGGTGTAGAACTAGCGTGTTAAGGAAGAGAGATATCCAACGTCACCTACGCATGGGAGATTGCGATGGGGTGCAAAAGTAAATGCTAACCACTTTTAGTTAGTGGGAGCGGCGCTACAGTGGTGGGAGTCGCTCACCACAGTGAGAAAAGGGACACACTAGCTATTACAAAATTTTGGGTGCGGTTCGATCGCAAGTATTTTCCTCGAGCGGTTGAGACCGAAACGAGGAGAAAATTGTGTGAGGTAACTCAAAAGGGGACCGTTAAGTGGCCGATTACGAGGAAGAATTCACTCGTTGGCAAAATTTGGTACCGGATGAGGTAAGCGAGGAAAAGAGAAAGAAAGCAAAGTTTATGGATGGGTTAGTCTGGAGAATCAGACAACATTTAATTGATAATTCCGCATTAGTAGATTATACTGATGTCATTAACGCAACACTCCGGCTCTGTCGGGAATATCGCTTCCACGTGAAAGGAAGCGGGAGGGGAGTGGGGATTAGCCAGTCGAATGAGGTAGAAAGGAACAATACCAGTGGGGTATCCCAGCAGCAGACTGGGGGAGATCAGGGGCAGGATTTCCGGCAGGGAAATCATGCCAAACGATCTAGAACTGGAGGCTATCGGCGGGATGGCCAGGAATTCCAATAAGGTTGGCATGAAAGGGATCAGTGGCAGGGTGAACATATTAGAAAGTGTTTCATTTGTGGGAAAAGCGAGACACATGAAGAGATATTGCCTTAAACGAGGCAGGGGTCAACTACAGGACGAGGTCCTGGATGTACAGCCACTAAAACAAGTCACGGGTGCATTCGTGCAGGGAGAAGCTCCTCCAGAACCCGAGAACCAGCCGCTGCAGCTGGGGTATAGAGGTAATTATTTTTGCCCTAGGGGCATGGGTATATTTTTGAGTGACAAAGAGGATGTCACAGTATAAGACTTATTTTTCACTAGAGTTCGCAGGTGAGTCGAACTTAGTGGGTGCGTTGGCGGTAGCAGCCATAGCATGTGGGTAAACTTTCCGTAGGGTAGCGGAGTTCCTTAGTGTTCTTCACGGGAGAGTGGAGGCGTACACTGAGTGATTGGTTGAATTATGCGAGGAATTACTACTTTCGAGAATTATGGGAGTAGGGTTAATAATATTTTCAAAATATCGGCTGCATTGCGATGGAATTTAACTATTGTGGATAGTGGAGTTAAATTTTGGTGTTCGCGACACCAGGGTATGGTTGGTACTAGGTATCACCTGAGAGGGCTTATAGCCTATATATTTGTGGGTATATATGTTGTATTACGTGGTGCAATAGCACATAGTGAGGTTTTGTGTTCACATTTTATCCCGGTAAATGGGGATGTTTACTGAAGTGAATCAGGGTGGTTAAATTGATTTTCGAGCAAAGAAAGATAGCTCGGGGTTTATTTTGCGTAAGGACTAGTGGTAGTAAGGGCGCGGTATTTCATGTTGTCTTCGGTAGCATAAGGGTAAGAAAAGTATTTATGGGGAGAGATTTGAACGTTAGCACATGGGTTGGGTACCCGGGCGGTAGATATATATATATATATATATATATATATATATATATATATATATATATATATATGTAATATGACTATGGGTTCGAAGTTATATTACGGGCTACGACTAGCATAGTCGGGTAACTTTCGTGCGGTAGAGCGCGGGGATAGGGTGTATGGGCACCCGGGTTAATTAAGGCAAAATTTTGTGCGGTTAAGCATGGGTATAGGGTGTATGGTCGCCCTGGTAAAGTTAAATGCATACTTGTGTGACGTATGGTTAGAATCGGATGGGATAGATATAGCGGGCTTAGAGGCACTTGACTAGTGAGTAATATGTGAATACTGGAACACTAGGTTTATCTTAATTTCGAGGACGAAATTCCTTTGCAAGGGGGGAAGTATGTAACACCCCGTATTTTTGTGCATTTAATATTTAATTAATTCAGGATTTTAAATTACTGGTGTGTTGTAATTTTAATTGAATTAATTATGACAATATATAATTATTTAAATATTAATCGGGAAGTGAATGGTTAATGTTTAGGAAAATTTATTTACTAAGTGAATAGTAGTAATTTAATTACGTCATTTTGGGTATTAATGACGGGGTATGCACTTATCTCAACCGGGAGTCGGTATAGACTAAATTGGGTGTGAAATAAGGATTTTTATAAATTAATTCGGATGTCAATTCTGAGGGCGCGGTTGAGTCCGGATGGGTCGAGATAGTCAGAAAAGAGTATCCGGGGGTAGTAATTGGGTTTCGAGGTATTTTTGGGCATGGTCGGGCCCACACGGGGTGAGTTGGGCCACTTTAATTAAGCCCATTAGACTAAAAACGGGATTAAGGGTTTTTAACCTAATTGGGAGATTAAGGGATGGCAGCCAACATAACTCTAAATCTAGGGTTTGAGAGGAGATTTGGGGGAAAGCAAATCAAGAACAAATTGGAGGTTATTGGAGCCAAATTAAGGGACATCAACAACGGATCAGACACTACGAACACTTACAGGCAAGTGGTTAACTGTTTTTACTCCTAAATTGTGATATCCAATTCATATTTTAGTGATGTGTAACTAAAATTCATTTTGGGGATAAATGGGTACAAAATGGGGTTTTGTTAATGGAATCTTTATGAGTTCTTGGATAAAGAACATGAATCTTGAATGACTTAGGGTTTATTTGATGAACACAAGAGGTCAATCCTCTAGAATTTTTAATACAACTTTAAACGTATGCCATTTGAGTTGTACTTCGAATTAGAGTGTGAACCATACATGTCTGGAAAGTTATTTCTCTTAGCTATCCAATGAACTTGGAATCAGGTCAATCGGAGTTCTGTAGAGGGAGTAATCGACCTTTTAATAGAGGGTGTTTGATCTGTCAACATAGTAATCTGCCAGACTTTTAACGTGACTTTAAACGTGTACGATTTGAATTTTACTTCGAATTAGAGTGTGAGCCATACATTACTGGAAAGGTATTTCTCTTAGCTATCCAATGAACTTGGAATCAGGTCAATCGGAGTTATGTAGAGGGAGAAATCTAAATTTTACTAGAGGGTGTTTAATCTGTCAGAAAATTTGAGATTTTTCTTTTTAAGCCTCAAATGTCTAAAATTTTATCGGGGAAGTGTTTGGGACCTTGATGAAATATATTGATGGAATAATGATATGGAAGTAGGTCTATGATTGAGTGTTGGACTTTAATTTTGTGAGAGAGTTAAAGTGGAGATTCGTAGGCTTGATTGTGACGTACTCTAATTCGAGATGATAAGAATATAATTACGAAAAAGCACGAGCGAGCTTAAATTCGTTAGGTCAGTGGGTTAACAAGGGTAACTACTGAATTGATATAACAAGGGGTAACTAGGACCCTTAGAGTTGTGTGAATACTTGAATTAATACGAAAGTGAGATAAATTCGTAAAGCAAACAAGTACGGTGAATATTAGAGAGAAATATATTACGTACAAGTATGAAGAATTGGGTTGTGTAAATACCTACTGTTTTATATGATTACTTGGGTTGTGAATGCCTATTGTGTGTTCCCTTGTGATAGGAACAAAGACTCGGGAAATATTAAGTTTCGGGCTAAGTAAGTGAGTCCGGGAATAATGGTTGGGTGACACCAAGTTATTAGATTAATGGATGTGATAATTAATGAAGGTAGAGTCGGAGGGTAGACTCGGAAAAGTATTAAATTAATTGATGTTGTAATTAATTAGTTTAGGTTCGGGTTGTAGACCCGGAGTTTGGTATAAATTAATTATTGTGTAAATTAATTATATTAGAGTCAGACCACAGACTTGGATTTGTGTTGATTAATTAACGTGTAAATTAATTAAATAAGAGTCGGATTGTAGACTCGGGTGGGTATTAAATTAATGGGTGTATTAATTAATTTAATGAGAGTCGGATTGTAGACTCGGGGAGGTATTAAATTAATGAGTGTGTTAATTAATTTAATTAGAGTCAGACCACAGACCCGGGGAAAGTATTATATTAATTGAGGCGTTAATTAATTATATTAGAGTCGAACCATAGGCTCGCGAGGATGATAAATTATTAAGTGAGAAAATTAATTACGTTGAGTCGGGCCACAGACTCAGGAAATTACAAGCAGGGTACGGGATTTTTAGTGCACGGTAAAGCCGGGGTTTATATTATATATATACGGTGTAGTGATAGTATATATATACGTGTTCATATATTGTGTGTGATATTAAATTACATGCAGTGTACGGGATTTTGAGTACACGGTAAAGCCTGGGTTTATATTATATATATACGGTGTAGTGATAGTATATATATATACGTGTATATATTGTGTGTGATATTAAATATCAGTGACTAGATATTTATTCAATTTATATACTCTAATGCTATCAAGGGAGGTTGCGCGATGTGGGTGAATCCCCTAGCTTGAGGAGTAGGGCGAGTATATCCTGAGGTCATAGCGTCCGTTATATATGGGTGAGGGATCTATCTCACTTTCAGGGAAGGAATATGACCGCCTCCACTACGTTTATATTTTTGGGTCGAGTTGGTGAATGATTCCAACTTGAGGAACTAGGTTTTGTGAGCACACCTAGTGAGATAGCATTTTAGAGGGAATCATCCGGTGAGGGTATACTCGAAGGGATGTATATACGTATGTTATGTGTGTGGATTTTGTGGCAAAGGTACGTATATAAATGTAATAAATATTATATACGGGTAATAATACAGTGTGTGATGTATTTTCTTTATATAACTTATGACACGGTTATATGCTACTATTTAAGAGGAATTAATTAAGTTTATTGTCAAATAACTTATAATTCAGAAAATCATTATACTCGGGTTAGAGTAGTATGGCAAGGGAAGGTTATACCAGGACTAGTTGGACGGGGTAGTACAACTAGGTGGGGTTAAGATAACCGGTAGGTGTGCACAATAGTGGAGGGGTTAGAATGTCCACAAGGGAGTGCGACACTAACTTAAATATGAAGCGCATTCATGCATTTTAAATTATTGCAGTTAATTCACTTGCTAAATATTTTCAAAATATTTTGGGTTCTAACCCTTGCTATAAAACTATTTTCAAAACCTTTTAGGTGTCCAGCCACAGGGACGCCAAGATTGATATTCTATTCCAGGTACACGGAGCTGCGGCATATGTGGATGCTAGCAGGAGTTTGGATTAGACGCATCATTCATTCATTCCTAGAGTAGGAATCTTGTATCAGTCTCAGTTTTATTTAGGGCTTGTAGCCCAGACTTCTCGGTACAGTTTTCAGGTGTAATTCATTCAGGTGTTGAATATTTGTATTGAATTATTTATTTGGTGGCCGGTGATTTATTCGGCAAGTTGTGTAATTATTATTCAATTTACTTTCATTCAGTTGTGTGAATGGTTTATATTTTAATTCCGCATGTACTGTTTTGTTTAATTAAAAAGTTAAAATTGGCACCAGTTTTTGGAATACTAGGTGGTTAGTAAGTTTCAAAAAGTTTTCGACAGTGATGCTAAGGATGATCCAACTGGGATTCCTGTTTTAATTTGGTATAGGGCTGATCACCCGGTATTTTATTAGGCGGGGTGTCACAGATGGTATCAGAGCATCAGGTTCTAGTGTCCTTAGGATCTGTGCGGCTTTTCACGTTCCAGCTTAGCAATCTTTGATATAGAGCCCTATTATATGATTATTGTATTCTCATACGTACGCGCATATACGTCCTTTTGAGAAATTTATATTTAAGAGTGAACTTATACAATTCGATTCTCCTTCCGGACGACGCCCAGGAGAGAGAGAGCAGTTAGGGCAGCAGGGGGAGGTGAGACAAGGGAGGCTCGTTAGGAGCAAGAGTTATGGCAGCAACTGCCAAAGATAACTTTGGCAGCACAGGTAACCGAACTAATGGCGCGGGCGATTGAAACGACGGTAGTCGCAAACGACAAGGTACTTTCCACGGGATCCGCCACAAGTGTTAGTGGCGCCGGATGTTCAGACTCACGCGGGGTCGTCGGGGTGGAAACAAGAATGAGTGGTTATTTTTAGGGGGAACCCACCAGAGTTGCGAGGGGGTTCAGGTGTAGTACTAGCGTGTTAAGGAAGAGAGATATCCAACGTCACCTACGCATGGGAGATTGCGATGGGTGCAAAAGTAAATGCTAACCACTTTTAGTTAGTGGGAGCGGCGCTACAGTGGTGGGAGTCGCTCACCACAGTGAGAAAAGGGACACACTAGCTATTACAAAATTTTGGGTGCGGTTCGATCGCAAGTATTTTCCTCGAGCGGTTGAGACCGAAACGAGGAGAAAATTGTGTGAGGTAACTTAAAAGGGGACCGTTAAGTGGCCGATTACGAGGAAGAATTCACTCGTTGGCAAAATTTGGTACCGGATGAGGTAAGCGAGGAAAAGAGAAAGAAAGCAAAGTTTATGGATGGGTTAGTCTGGAGAATCAGACAACATTTAATTGATAATTCCGCATTAGTAGATTATACTGATGTCATTAACGCAACACTCCGGCTCTGTCGGGAATATCGCTTCCACGTGAAAGGAAGCGGGAGGGGAGTGGGGATTAGCCAGTCGAATGAGGTAGAAAGGAACAATACCAGTGGGGTATCCCAGCAGCAGACTGGGGGAGATCAGGGGCAGGATTTCCGGCAGGGAAATCATGCCAAACGATCTAGAACTGGAGGCTATCGGCGGGATGGCCAGGAATTCCAATAAGGTTGGCATGGAAGGGATCAGTGGCAGGGTGAACATATTAGAAAGTGTTTCATTTGTGGGAAAAGCGAGACACATGAAGAGATATTGCCTTAAACGAGGCAGGGGTCAACTACAGGACGAGGTCCTGGATGTACAGCCACTAAAACAAGTCACGGGTGCATTCGTGCAGGGAGAAGCTCCTCCAGAACCCGAGAACCAGCCGCTGCAGCTGGGGTATAGAGGTAATTATTTTTGCCCTAGGGGCATGGGTATATTTTTGAGTGACAAAGAGGATGTCACAGTATAAGACTTATTTTTCACTAGAGTTCGCAGGTGAGTCGAACTTAGTGGGTGCGTTGGCGGTAGCAGCCATAGCATGTGGGTAAACTTTCCGTAGGGTAGCGGAGTTCCTTAGTGTTCTTCACGGGAGAGTGGAGGCGTACACTGAGTGATTGGTTGAATTATGCGAGGAATTACTACTTTCGAGAATTATGGGAGTAGGGTTAATAATATTTTCAAAATATCGGCTGCATTGCGATGGAATTTAACTATTGTGGATAGTGGAGTTAAATTTTGGTGTTCGCGACACCAGGGTATGGTTGGTACTAGGTATCACCTGAGAGGGCTTATAGCCTATATATTTGTGGGTATATATGTTGTATTACGTGGTGCAATAGCACATAGTGAGGTTTTGTGTTCACATTTTATCCCGGTAAATGGGGATGTTTACTGAAGTGAATCAGGGTGGTTAAATTGATTTTCGAGCAAAGAAAGATAGCTCGGGGTTTATTTTGCGTAAGGACTAGTGGTAGTAAGGGCGCGGTATTTCATGTTGTCTTCGGTAGCATAAGGGTAAGAAAAGTATTTATGGGGAGAGGTTTGAACGTTAGCACATGGGTTGGGTACCCGGGCGGTAGATATATATATATATATATATATATATATATATATATATATATATATATATATATATATATATATATATATATATATATATATATATATATATATATATATATATATATATATATATGTAATATGACTATGGGTTCGAAGTTATATTACGGGCTACGACTAGCATAGTCGGGTAACTTTCGTGCGGTAGAGCGCGGGGATAGGGTGTATGGGCACCCGGGTTAATTAAGGCAAAATTTTGTGCGGTTAAGCATGGGTATAGGGTGTATGGTCGCCCTGGTAAAGTTAAATGCATACTTGTGTAACGTATGGTTAGAATCGGATGGGATAGATATAGCGGGCTTAGAGGCACTTGACTAGTGAGTAATATGTGAATACTGGAACACTAGGTTTATCTTAATTTCGAGGACGAAATTCCTTTGCAAGGGGGGAAGTATGTAACACCCCGTATTTTTGTGCATTTAATATTTAATTAATTCAGGATTTTAAATTACTGGTGTGTTGTAATTTTAATTGAATTAATTATGACAATATATAATTATTTAAATATTAATCGGGAAGTGAATGGCTAATGTTTAGGAAAATTTATTTACTAAGTGAATAGTAGTAATTTAATTACGTCATTTTGGGTATTAATGACGGGGTATGCACTTATCTCAACCGGGAGTCGGTATAGACTAAATTGGGTGTGAAATAAGGATTTTTATAAATTAATTCGGATGTCAATTCTGAGGGCGCGGTTGAGTCCGGATGGGTCGAGATAGTCAGAAAAGAGTATCCGGGGGTAGTAATTGGGTCTCGGGGTATTTTTGGGCATGGCCGGGCCCACACGGGGTGAGTTGGACCACTTTAATTAAGCCCATTAGACTAAAAACGGGATTAAGGGTTTTTAACCTAATTGGGAGATTAAGGGATGGCAGCCAACATAACTCTAAACCTAGGGTTTGAGAGGAGATTTGGGGGAAAGCAAATCAAGAACAAATTGGAGGTTATTGGAGCCAAATTAAGGGACATCAACAACGGATCAGACACTACGAACACTTACAGGCAAGTGGTTAACTGTTTTTACTCCTAAATTGTGATATCCAATTCATATTTTAGTGATGTGTAACTAAAATTCATTTTGGGGATAAATGGGTACAAAATGGGGTTTTGTTAATGGAATCTTTATGAGTTCTTGGATAAAGAACATGAATCTTGAATGACTTAGGGTTTATTTGATGAACACAAGAGGTCAATCCTCCAGAATTTTTAATACAACTTTAAACGTATGCCATTTGAGTTGTACTTCGAATTAGAGTGTGAACCATACATGTCTGGAAAGGTATTTATCTTAGCTATCCAATGAACTTGGAATCAGGTCAATCGGAGTTCTGTAGAGGGAGTAATCGACCTTTTAATAGAGGGCGTTTGATCTGTCAACATAGTAATCTGCGACTTTTAACGTGACTTTAAACGTGTACGATTTGAATTTTACTTCGAATTAGAGTGTGAGCCATACATTACTGGAAAGGTATTTCTCTTAGCTATCCAATGAACTTGGAATCAGGTCAATCGGAGTTATGTAGAGGGAGAAATCTAAATTTTACTAGAGGGTGTTTAATCTGTCAGAAAATTTGAGATTTTTCTTTTTAAGCCTCAAATGTCTAAAATTTTATCGGGGAAGTGTTTGGGACCTTGATGAAATATATTGATGGAATAATGATATGGAAGTAGGTCTATGATTGAGTGTTGGACTTTAATTTTGTGAGAGAGTTAAAGTGGAGATTCGTAGGCTTGATTGTGACGTACTCTAATTCGAGATGATAAGAATATAATTACGAAAAAGCACGAGCGAGCTTAAATTCGTTAGGTCAGTGGGTTAACAAGGGTAACTACTGAATTGATATAACAAGGGGTAACTAGGACCCTTAGAGTTGTGTGAATACTTGAATTAATACGAAAGTGAGATAAATTCGTAAAGCAAACAAGTACGGTGAATATTAGAGAGAAATATATTACGTACAAGTATGAAGAATTGGGTTGTGTAAATACCTACTGTTTTATAGGATTACTTGGGTTGTGAATGCCTATTGTGTGTTCCCTTGTGATAGGAACAAAGACTCGGGAAATATTAAGTTTCGGGCTAAGTAAGTGAGTCCGGGAATAATGGTTGGGTGACACCAAGTTATTAAATTAATGGATGTGATAATTAATGAAGGTAGAGTCGGAGGGTAGACTCGGAAAAGTATTAAATTAATTGATGTTGTAATTAATTAGTTTAGGTTCGGGTTGTAGACCCGGAGTTTGGTATAAATTAATTATTGTGTAAATTAATTATATTAGAGTCAGACCACAGACTTGGATTTGTGTTGATTAATTAACGTGTAAATTAATTAAATAAGAGTCGGATTGTAGACTCGGGTGGGTATTAAATTAATGGGTGTGTTAATTAATTTAATGAGAGTCGGATTGTAGACTCGGGGAGGTATTAAATTAATGAGTGTGTTAATTAATTTAATTAGAGTCAGACCACAGACCCGGGGAAAGTATTATATTAATTGAGGCGTTAATTAATTATATTAGAGTCGAACCATAGGCTCGCGAGGATGATAAATTATTAAGTGAGAAAATTAATTACGTTGAGTCGGGCCACAGACTCAGGAAATTACAAGCAGGGTACGGGATTTTTAGTGCACGGTAAAGCCGGGGTTTATATTATATATATACGGTGTAGTGATAGTATATATATACGTGTTCATATATTGTGTGTGATATTAAATTACATGCAGTGTACGGGATTTTGAGTACACGGTAAAGCCTGGGTTTATATTATATATATACGGTGTAGTGATAGTATATATATACGTGTATATATTGTGTGTGATATTAAATATCAGTGACTAGATATTTATTCAATTTATATACTCTAATGCTATCAAGGGAGGTTGCGCGATGTGGGTGAATCCCCTAGCTTGAGGAGTAGGGCGAGTATATCCCGAGGTCATAGCGTCCGTTATATATGGGTGAGGGATCTATCTCACTTTCAGGGAAGGAATATGACCGCCTCCACTACGTTTATATTTTTGGGTCGAGTTGGTGAATGATTCCAACTTGAGGAACTAGGTTTTGTGAGCACACCTAGTGAGATAGCATTTTAGAGGGAATCATCCGGCGAGGGTATACTCGAAGGGATGTATATACGTATGTTATGTGTGTGGATTTTGTGGCAAAGGTACGTATATAAATGTAATAAATATTATATACGGGTAATAATACAGTGTGTGATGTATTTTCTTTATATAACTTATGACACGGTTATATGCTACTATTTAAGAGGAATTAATTAAGTTTATTGTCAAATAACTTATAATTCAGAAAATCATTATACTCGGGTTAGAGTAGTATGGCAAGGGAAGGTTATACCAGGACTAGTTGGACGGGGTAGTACAACTAGGTGGGGTTAAGATAACCGGTAGGTGTGCACAATAGTGGAGGGGTTAGAATGTCCACAAGGGAGTGCGACACTAACTTAAATATGAAGCGCATTCATGCATTTTAAATTATTGCAGTTAATTCACTTGCTAAATATTTTCAAAATATTTTGGGTTCTAACCCTTGCTATAAAACTATTTTCAAAACCTTTTAGGTGTCCAGCCACAGGGACGCCAAGATTGATATTCTATTCCAGGTACACGGAGCTGCGGCATATGTGGATGCTAGCAGGAGTTTGGATTAGACGCATCATTCATTCATTCCTAGAGTAGGAATCTTGTATCAGTCTCAGTTTTATTTAGGGCTTGTAGCCCAGACTTCTCGGTACAGTTTTCAGGTGTAATTCATTCAGGTGTTGAATATTTGTATTGAATTATTTATTTGGTGGCCGGTGATTTATTCGGCAAGTTGTGTAATTATTATTCAATTTACTTTCATTCAGTTGTGTGAATGGTTTATATTTTAATTCCGCATGTACTGTTTTGTTTAATTAAAAAGTTAAAATTGGCACCAGTTTTTGGAATACTAGGTGGTTAGTAAGTTTCAAAAAGTTTTCGACAGTGATGCTAAGGATGATCCAACTGGGATTCCTGTTTTAATTTTGTATACGACTGATCACCCGGTATTTTATTAGGCGGGGTGTCACACTTCAATGTACGAGCATCCCCATAGTATCAACATTACCAAAACAAAAATTAAGAAAAAGTATTTGAACATAATTTCTTCTATGTACGGGTATCCCCACACTAGAAGCTCCTCATATTAATAGTCTCTATCAGTCCCCACCCATGGAAATCGTTGCTGGAGGACTATTCCTTCCGCTTATTCATCCTCTCCAAAATGCTAATCCAAATCATCACCCACATTTTCTGTCTCCTCATCCAAGAGATCAGTCTTTACCGATTTCTTCTTCTTCTTTTTCAAACCCGAAAAGGCAGTCTCAAGATTATCAGCAACTGAGAAACTTTCAGTTTTCTCAGCCAACTTATCAACATAATCATCTGCGGGATTCGTAATTACAACCTTCTTTTTCCTCCTCTACTTAGTAGGATCAAATGGGGTAATATCTGCCCCTTCTTCTTTCACCTCTTCCTTCACTTCATTTTGATTTTCTTCATCAACCATTGTTATTGAAATCTTTGAGGTTGAAATTGAGGAGTCTTACCTTTTGTAGCCGACGCTGTTGTTTTGCTCTCTCTTTGGGTGCACAGTTAACTGTAATCATTATTGGCATATGAAGCTGCATCGTAACCATTCAAACGGTCATGTTTGCCTTCATAATAAAGCTTAAAAATATCTACTTTCTCATCTGGTGCAATGTTTTTGCTTGTCCACTTTGTTCCCATCTTGTGGTTCCTTTGCATGCATAATTTTGCATTGTGTGTCATAGCGTCGTAGTTCTCATAAATACCCTTCCTATACTTGTCATCCTGGTATATCTTGGCACCTGTCATACCATGATTTTGTATAAATTGGATTTGAATTCAATTTCCTTTGATGCTTCAAACTCGGTCTTTGGATATTTAGATACCAAGGTAAAGATGACATATACCGAGGGATATGAGGGTCAATTTCTTTCCTATCCTCGTCAACCGCAGCCGACGCAAGACCATCCTTACAGTTTTCTTCTAATTCCATCTGCTTTCGATGGTCCTCCCTAGATTAGAATGCAATTGATGCAGTCGTAGTGTATATGTCCAACTGCAGCAGTAACCAAAAAGAAAAAAGCAATAAACGAATATTAGTAAATATTTACTAATATTAATAATCAACAAATAAATATTTATTTTTGTTAGTAATCAACAGGGTTATAGTTACTTCAATAGTAACCATAGGCTTTTGAGTGGCTCTTTCGTGTCTATTTTTCTTGTTCATCTTCTCTCCACAATTTAAAAACCTTTTCATCAGAGTTCTTTACAATGTCAATATGATAATGGTTGTGAACGATGAGGATGAAATCATTTACTGAGTTTGGCGAGAGAATAAAATATGAAAAGGTAAAGAGATATAATGAATGAGAGAATCTACAATGATATATATTAGTTATGGGAAATAATGAGATTAAAAATGGGATTGACAATAAATAAATGAAACTTAAATGCTAATGGGAAAATATTGGAAAATATCTGCCAAACGGATCTTATGTCGAAGCATTTTGATACTGCAGCAGAGAAGCGCAATCAGATGGTAGCTGGAAATGTTATCTTACATAATACAAGCGCAACAAAACAGAGGATAGAGAAACACACAAACATAATATCTAAAATACATAATATATATATATATATATATATATATATATATATATAACCCCCAAATCGGAAATCTCCAAATTCATAAGTGCAAAACCCAAAAAAGGTGATTTTGTAATCTGATCAGTCGTGTGTTTATTTCTCTATTGAAATGCTTATGCCTTTTTATATTGAAGTGCTTGTACCTTTTTGCACCGACAAAATAAATTAGGTACACATAAACACGTGACACCTTTTTGCACCTATGGACTGTGTTTAGAACTCATCCACCTGTTGAGAAAAAATGAAGAACAAAATGATTATCACAGATAGCCAAGGCATAATTTAAATGCACTTGATAACCAAGGACAATAGTGTTTTAATACCCCTAAGCGCTAGGCGCAGTCACGCGCAGGTGGGGCACCTTGGTAGGGCATACAGTCCTCTTTTATTTGGTATGTTATTATAATCTTTTCAAACCAAGGTCAAGGGGAAGCTTTTCAAACCGAAGCCATAAAGATGTACTACTCACACAACAGCTTCTGCCCAAATTTTTCTCAAGAATCGACACATCTGTAGTAGTACAGATAAAGTAAGTTCAATTCCAAGGTTTTTGAAAGTGTTTACTTTTCGTTCTTTTACAACGTAAACTATAAGAATCTTGGTCTATATAGACTGTATGTCAATTATTACACATAAAAAGACTTATCAAAATGAAATGTAATTCACAATAAATTAAATATGACCAGATGTCCTGCTAGATAAAAAAAATAGTGTTTGTTCTCAACTGCAAAATCATTTCAACTGCTTTGAAAAACCAATCTCCTAGTTTACTGTTTTATAAGGTAAATGTCAGTGTATTAACATGAGCCAGGTAAACCTCTTACTATGAGTAATGGCATATCCTACTTGTGCAAAAGTCGTTAATAAGAACAACTACCAGCCTATAACCACACTCCTTGGAATGCTGTAGAGCTTAAGAAATATGTTTTTGTGTTTAACAATACTCTTACTTATGCGCGGGCCAAACACCAAAGTAAGCCTAGACTCCGCTAAGGAACAAAGCAAGAATAGCACCCAAGAGGGCTAAAAAAGACCACTGGTTCTTAAAGTACTCAACCTGAAGTTGTGCTATCTATTTTTTGCCACTGTCATCATAGTGTTCTTGGATATCAGTTTTTGTCTTGGCATAAATTACAACGTTGGACACCAAGTCCTTGATTATGTTATTGAACAATTGGGCCACTTCTTCATCGCTTTCGAGGCAATTTTCAAGCCCTTTGGCAGACCGGAATACTTTCACGTCATTGGCATCATCGATTAGAGAATCGAAAAAGCATATATAGGATCTGACCTATGACTCTTTGGGACATTGGAACACATCTTAAAGTCTACCAGGTTCAATGATAAGGACTCTATGGAGTCATCGACCATTATTCGGGGAAGCTCAAGGTACACACAAAGCTTACCAAAGGCATAGCCAATTCCAGATAAATTGAACTGAATTCCAGTACCATTGCTCATGTACCGCACAGCTCTGCTTGAACTGAATTCCAGTACCGCGCGCAGCTCGTGTACGTTACGAAAGGTATATGGTTTGGAGGGTTGATGTAATGATATTTCAAGGTGAAGGTAGCCTACAAAAATAGTTTACAATCATTGCAAGGGCAAAACCAATGGCGCTAAATAAGAGAAAAGCTTGAGGATATCATATGTTCATTCTCATTATTAATTCCATATATGAAAACATTGTTTATATAGTAGATAGCATTCGAGACTGTTTCACACCAATGACACATGCTATACCCTCAAAATAATACCGTTTTTATTATCTTCTAAATCAGTATGCAAAGTAACTTTCTTAGAAACTTTCATAGACAGTTTCTTAGAAATTTGTATTATCTTCAAAATCCATAAACATTAGAAAGTTGTTTCACTAAGAACTACAATTAACATAATATTCATCACCAAAACTATTGTCTAGTCCGATACCAACTCATAGCTAAAAGAAACATCCTATCGAACACATAAAAAAATTTACAAATTGAGCTACATACCCAATACCATCTATACACCCATTTAAATTACATACCCAATACCACTCATGTAAGTTACATACCCAATACCATTGCTGTTAGGTCCCAATTAAATTAAATAATGAAGTAGTTAGAGAGAGAAGGGTAAAAGGGTATTGGGTAATAACTTTAGGAATATTTTAGTACAAACACCATATAGGCAAGAGAGTGCAATCGGTGAAAAAATTCACAAATTTCTTACCTCAACACAAAAGAGAGCTAGGATATAAAGTCTAGGGAAAATCTCTTACCTCAACACAAATTTCTTACCTAAACATACAACATATAAAGCTTAAAAAATAAGAAAATCGTCATACCTAAGAAACTTTCATGCCTATAAAGATAATCCTCAAGAACTTGTAAAACTAAATTGCCACAGGAGGCTTAAAAAATTCAACACAAGACCCCCAAATAACTACAAAACCAAAATTTCAAATTATTTCTAGAAAGCATCTTCATATGAAAAAACATACCCAAAATCGATAAACAACAAATTGGTTTAAGAGAGAGACTGAGTTAAAATGTAAGGTAAAAAAAAATAAGCACAATTATAACTCAGAGTTTCGAATAATAAAATCCATAAATCTTCACAAAATAGAGATCAAACCTAGTTAAAGAAGAAGAGGAACACCGCACCTGAAGAAGAAGAAGAAGAAAATTGCGTGCAAAACTTGAGAGAGAGAGAGAGAGAGAGATCGTGAAGAACTCGAGTGGGTATGGTATGAGTCTGTGAGTGGGTATGACGTTGATTGAGGGGGTATGGGGCTGATTGAGTGGAAAGGGTTATTACCAAAATACCTCGAAATTTGAAATAAAGTGAAATAGTAGTGAGGGTAGAGGGGGGGAAATTTCTTCATGAATTTTCAACCCTTGGATTCAATTTTGCCCCATTCGATCCTAGCCCCTCATTAAGTTGTCAACTTATGGAATAGTGTCAAAACTTCTACTCCTTAATATATATATATATATATATATATATATATATATATATATATATATATATATAGAGAGAGAGAGAGAGAGAGAGAGAGAGAGGACTATTTATGATGCAAACCCCGATACATACCATTTTTTTTTAAAATAGTAAAAAAATAAATTTTTTGATGAAAATTCATGGATATGATCTCCACGGTGAGAATATCATCTTCAATTTTTTCATTATAAATTTAATAAAAAACCCGTTGAGATGAGATGATATATAAAAAAATGATATAAATATTCATTTTCGAAAATTAAAATGTTGATGATCATCTCACCCACTTTTTGATTGAATTTTTTGATGAAACTTCATTGATATGATCTCAAGAGTGAGAAGATCATATCAATGGAGTTTCATCAAAAAATTCAATCAATAAAGTAGCTGGCGCCGATCCAACATTTCAACGGTTGAAATGAATATTTACACCTTTTTTTACATATCACGTCATCTCACCTCGACGGGTTTTTTTATTGAATTTTTTGATGAAAAAAATTGAAGACGATCTTCTAACCGTAGACATCATATCTATGAAGTTTCATCAAAAAATTTATTTTTTTACTATTTTAAAAAATAGATTATGTATTTTTAGGACATAAAATAATATTAATTACGGATATAGGACAACAAACATTTCGTTTCCATTTTTAGTCCCTATTTTCAAATTAAAGGGACACGTGGCATGCTGTGATTGGTTGACGTTTTATGAGTATGGGTCCGCGCTAACGACTTTATTAAAAAATAGGGACTAAAACTATAAATAAAATGTTTGTTGTCGTATTTCCAAAATACATATTACAATGGGTCCTAAATTTACAAAGCCCCTTTAAAAAATGGTATATACTGGAGTCTGCAACATAATGAGTCCTTACAAGAGACTTTCTGAATATATATACATGTGTCACCTGACGGTGAACCCAGAAAAGAGAGAGAGAGCCTACAATTTAGCTGATAATTTCTGGGCTCACCGTTAGGGGACACATGTCCAGTCTGCACTGTTAAAATTTGGGACAGTCTGCAGAACATCGGTACTATATCTACATAATATGGGAGAAGGGTGTTTGAATAGTAAAATGATCTAATGGGTATAATTTGTTCTCCTGTCGCGATCTAAGGGTGGTAGAATTTGCCATGTCACATGAGAACATTATGAGGTGGCAAATGAGGGAATCGCCCCTTCAATCCAAAACCCTAACCCGTCTATCTCATTCTCTACCTCACTCATTTCGGATCTCTACCCTATCCACACGAACCCTCCCCACACAAACCCTAGCTGCCGCCGCTCCTTGCCACCGCCGCTCTCCGCCTCCAACGCTTCCCCTTTCTGATTGTCTCTCTATACTACTCCCTTACACTCTCACACACGCAAGAACACACATGTGCACACACAGATCTGTCACCCTTCGCCTCCCCACCGCTCAACCTCCGCCTCTCTATCACCCTCTCACGCACACACAGATCTGGGAGCTCAATCACACCTTTTTTGTAACAGGTACACTCTTTTTCGCAATGTTCCAAGCCATAAACTGGGATATATACTCACTAACGTTGTCACCCAAGGTGATATCTCTCTTCTTCTCTCTTCTGTATTTTATTTTTATGGGTATATATACACTAATGGTTGGAGATTTTGTTTCCCATGATTTCAGATTTACGATTTGGGATTTCAGATATGCGATTTTTGGGTCAAATCCCCAAGGTTAGATCTCTCTTCTTCAGATTTACAATTTGTCCCCACAATTTCAGATTTTAGATTTGGGTTTTGATATGTATATTTGTTTTAACTTTTTATTGGTTGGAAAAAGAGTATTTTTTAGATTGAGTGATTGTATTTTGGGATTCAAAATGAATTAAAGATTTAGTACACATATTTAACAAAATGGATTGAAGAGTTAGGGTATTTCCATATTACTTTTGATTTTGGGTTTTGTATTTCGGTTTGAACTAACTTTTTTTTCCAGAAGTGAAACTGCTACTCATACTACTCCACCACTAAGAATCCAAGCAATTTAAAGGTTAAACAATGTTTTAAATCTTTAGTTTGATTTTTATAATTGTAATTGTTTCTCTCCCTCTACCTGTTTTTAATTTTTAATTTCAATGGTTTCTATACTTTAAAACAACTATACAGTTTACAAAATAAGAGTTTGCAGCACTACCGGTGCCATATAAGCCATTGCCGATAGCAGGGGAATCGAAAAGACTATGCAACTTTGAATTTTGTGTTCAAGATTTGAGTTCTAATTTGAAGGTGATTTTGGTTTTGTGATTCTTTATAAGATGGATTGATGGCAATGAAAAAAATTAGGGACATGAGATTGGATTCAAAACAGTTTATGACATTTTTGTTTTAAACTGATTAGTTTTATATAAAGGTTATATATTATGTGTATATCAACTGAAATGTTATTTCGTTTCGATTTCAGTTCTTACGTATGTCTAATTCGTTTCGATTTCAGTTATAACGTTTTGTATATTTTAGCTTTCTTTCGATTTTAATTTTTGAAGTGGTTTCTAATTCTAGCTTTCATTTATTTATTAACGTGTTTCGTTCTAACGTATATCTAATTAATTTATTACACTATCATACTTTAACCAGACGTTTATCAGTTGGTGACTCCGTACAAGGCCTTCGCAGCCAATTCATAAAATAAATAGATCAAGTTTAATCATTCTTTAAATGTCATTTATTTAGTTTACTCTGTTCTCAAAGTTTGTAATTAAACAACCTAAAATTAAACAAAAAGATTTACATTTAGTTGGATTGTAAGCTTATTTGATATCGGTATTTTGCTTTAAATCTTACAAATTTGCTTTACAAATTTTGCTTTAAATCTAACAAATCTTACATTTAAATCTTACAAATTTTTCTTTACATTTTTCAGGTATGCCCTATTTTCTCAACCTGATTCTCTGCCTCTCTTTATCTATTTAAGTTTTGTTTTTGTTTTCTTAATTTTTTGTTTTATTTCACTATATATATATTTATATCTAATGCCTTTATATAATGCTATATGTGATTTTAGGCGTACCTGAATGGGAAACGTTTGTGCGTTGTAATCTTTGTTACTAAAGTCATGAATGGGAAACGTTTGCAAGTCTAAATAGATGAGTATGCGATTCATTTGCTAGGGGCTATCTCACATGTACTTGGTACCACAGATTAAGCAGAGATGAACCAACACATTGGCTCAGTGGTTAAAAATAGATAGCGTAGTGGACGCACTTCAACTTGCGAGGCTCTGCGATGCACCAGATCTTTTCCTCAAGTTTCAAGGCCATTGAGAATACCGAAGGCTGCAAGTTCCTTAAAAATCATTGATGAAGTTGAATCAACAATCTTATGGTTTTATGCTGACGGCTCGCATTTCTTCTCCCCGACCTGCTCTTTGGGTCTGTTACATTGAGTTTTTAGCCCACCGACTTGCTAAACTATCTCGGCAACTCAAAATTTATGGGCAAAAAACAAAATTTTCGCAATTATAATTTCTCATGGATGATCAGAAACAAGGTATGAGGGCCCCAGGATAATTGTTCCACACATCAGTTACGTCACCAGACCAGCTTTTGTGGTCAGCTACCACTGCTACATCTTTTGGCGTCAACTTTAAGCACTTGATTTGGCAATTGAGGTTTGATATTCAAATTAATGACAATATACTTATAACTCTGTCATTTTAACTGTGTGCAGAAACTATATTGGCCCAGAATACTTATAACAGATATATATTTATATATATAGCTATATAGTTATTATATATAGTAGCTATATAGTTGTTGTTTTATATATAAAAGCTAACAACTATATATCTGCTATATATATATAACATTTATATAGCTATATTTATATTACAACTATATAGCTGTTAGATATAATTTGGCTGTTCCATTCTCTCTAATGATGCAACTTTACCTACTATTTTGTGATTTTCAGTTGGAAGTTTGGTTTCAGTGTAGTATTTTAGGATTTTTTTATCTGAATTCATTTCTTTGTATACTCAATTTGTAACTTCATTTTGTTTTTGAATATAGGTTTTTTAATTCTTACTTGGTCTTTCTGTTTTGGAACCAAAAATATGTGTATAGTCACTTTCTTAATGTACTATAACTAAAGTATTACCATATTAGAAATGAGATGGGTAAAAAAAAATCACCAAGTTGCTATATATACAGTACTGGACCTTGCACGAATAATTCACCAAATGGCACCACAGTCAATTACAGAAAGTGCACATGACGTTTCTGAAAGAGAGTTGTGAACCCAACTGCCAAAACAGAATAGGAATGTTACCCATCCATGTAAATTGAATTTAGTTTTTTCGTTTGATATTGAAATTATGGTATGATTATGTAAATATAATTTCATATTTAGGTACATCTAATTTCTAATTTCATATTTAGGACATGAATCACATAATTATTTAGGAGTATCTATTTGTGGTTTTGCTGACATAGGGGTAACTGTTTATGATTTTCTTGACATAAGAGTAACTGTGTTCATTCTAAGTTGTTAACTTGGCTTTTCACTTTTCACTTTTCACAGAATTATCATCTGTAGCTGAATGGAATGACAAATGTGTTGTAGAGCATACTTTGTCACTGTGTACAAAAGCTTGGATGGAGTCAAGATTGATTCCACCATTTGGGAACTGGATGAGAGATGCCAATGTTGTAGAGCATACTTTGATTATTTGGGATTGGAAATGTTAGCAACAACCCCAAAACCATTGTTCGAAGACTTACGTGAACCGCGTTGATTCACTAGCGTCGAATCGAATTGGCCGCAGCAACCGATCCCAATAAATTACACGTTTTGATGAATGATCCTATCTTGGCTTGGCTTCCATCTGTAATATTTCTGACTGAATCGGCTGAGGATATTGTTCATTTGATCTGATATTTGTACATTTCCTTAACCTTTCCCATTCATGAATTATTGTGATTTTCTCCACTCTATCGATATCATGGCTTAACAGAATAAATGTTCTATAAGTTTGTGTGTGCGTTCGATAACATTATTTTTGGGCTTAATTAGTTTGGAATAGTTTCGCATGCCTTGCTTTGATTTCTTCCCTTGCTACTATAAGAAAATCGCAGTTCTGTTATTAAATTGTAGAGAAACGTGCATGTATCTTACCATTGCTAACAAAATTAGTATGACAATTCAGATTTTGAATTTCATTGTTGCAGACTAAAAATGAGGAAGATGCGTTAATTTGTTCGACAAACTTAGAAGTCCCCCACCTTGAAGTGTACAACTTAATTAAGCATATCACCACACATTTATTATATTTTCTTAATGTTTAGTTACATTTGCATATCTCCTTTTTTTAGTACAATGCTAAATAATTTTTATTCATAAATTTAATATTTTTAGCAACATGTTGCATTGTAATCATCTCGGGCATTCTGTATGAATTGAAAGAGTGATGCATGGATGGCCAACTTGACAAGACCAGCATGGCAGCAAGCACCAAGGAGTGCAGAGAAAGTGGATTCATCTGTTTTAAATCCTCCCCCAAGTATGTCATAAACATTTCAAATGCCTGGGATGAATGTTAACAATTCATAACATTTTATCATTTTTTATAATTGTTTCTATTTCATAACATTTGACTGATAAAACCTGAATTTGAAATGCCTCGGATGAATGTTAACAGATCCATTGTTAGCAGGACTTGCGGTTGTTGTTGCTGCTTATGTTAGTAGATATAGTATCCACGCGTGGAATTTGACCACCTTCATCTAAGGTCAAGGAAGCACATAGAAGTGTGGTGGTTGAAAACCACTTTGAATGACTCCAAACAACTTATCCCGCGGAGTGTTTTGCAGCGCTTGGACCACTGCGTAAAGTTTAATTTATTTACTTTCCTTCTTTTGATTCATGTCAGAGTACTAAGTCATTTTTGTATATGTATATTTTAACTTCTTAGCTTTTAACATATACAAATTTTTATATATGTGATAATTTTATGCGATTTATATTATCTATCACTGAGTTTTTTGACTTGCTAATTGTAGCAAAAAAAATATGAAGTTTCTTTAAAACCATCGGCTTACCTTTTTTAAAAATTACAAGCCAACTGCCTAGAATCATTTATATTGTCATTTTGCAGTTACATTCGACTTTATTCATTTGCGACTTTATTTTTTATTTGAGACTTTAGTCATATATTAGTGTATAGACATTTACTTCTCATTATCCGATGTTCTGTTTCTACTATCATAAGAGTGGATAGTGGACCTCATGGTATGTTCTCATGCTCATGTTCTTTGTACAGGCCTTTTGAATTGGAAAATGGAGCAGTGATGTCCTATAAGAGTGATGTCGTGAATTCTGAGATTTACTAATTCATACTTTGATTGACAAAGTTAATACATTGGCTCATCTATGTTTAGGCAAGTTTCAGGAAAAGGTATGTATTAATTACAAGTTTTAGTTGAATGATTGTACAAAATCTGTGTGATGGACGAGGCGTTCAGATTCGACTTTTAATTTTTTATGTTCAGATCCGACTTTTGATTTATGGAAGATACGTCTATTTGAAGTTCTTTCACGGGGCATGTCGTATACACGACACATTGGTGTGTTGGATGAATACACATGTATAAATTTATAACCATGCCATCGGCACGGGTAATATGTAGTGTTACAAGTGAAACCTCCACATGTTGTAATTTTTATTTTATCGTTGTAGTTGGAATAGACCATATTATTTTTTGTGTTCATTAATGTTGAACTATTTATTATTTGTTTAGTTTAGTGGTTGGGGAACGAAATTCTTCTGCCCAATTTTTTTAAAATTAAACGTTGTTTTGTTGGGGAATTGAATTTTTTTCGTTTTGCAATTACATACTTTGAAAAAAAATCGTGCCTTCAGGCACGGGCATACACTAGTATATATATATTCTTAATTCACGCCGAACATTAAATATTGCATGGAAAGAGTTCTAACATGCTTAGTATTACATTTAAATACTTGCTGAAAATTTTACAGAGATTTAAATAGAAATGGGCTTAATATCTTACTTCCTTGTAATATTACTTTGCAGGAGATGGATGATAAGGAATGGGAATCAAGAATAGATCCTCTTTTCTTCTTACAGTCAGGCCAAAGGCCTCAGTCATGTCTAGTTCTTCGTTCTTCAACCCATGGGCGAGTTTCCAGTCGAAATGGTACAGCAATTGGGCAAGTGGCAACTCAATGTTAGCCATAGCAAATGATATTCCTGGGCATATCCTTCTCCCGGCACCAAATGGTATATATTCAAAATTTGTTCCCTTGTAATCAATTTCACTGTTGAGAAATCTCATTGGATCAAACCTGTCAGGTTCAGGCCAGTATCTAGGATCGCGGCCAATCATCCATGCGTTTATAAATATTTTGGATTTGACGGGTATTATATATCCATCAATTTCACATCCCTCACTGTTTTCTCTTGGAACTAGCAAAGGAGCAGAGGGGTGTAACCTTAAAGTTTCTTTGATCACTGATTTCAAGTACTTTAAATCATGAAGTCCTGTTTCATCGACATTTCTTCTCTCATCAAACAGTTTTCTTACCTCGTTTTGTGCCCTTTCCATTATTCGTGGGTTTTTCAGCATTTCGGACATTGCCCACTCCACAGCTGTTGATGATGTTTCACTTCCAGCACTGAAAATGTCCTGCAATAGTATGGACTAGACTTCAGGCTACTATATTCATAAACACTGAGTCATATTTACTCGTGAGTTGTACTATTATATAAAGAGTAATGCTACGGCGACTCAAAATTGAAGCTCAAAATCGCGACTCGCTGACATGGCTTGTCGCGATTGGTTATTGCCGCTGGCGCGAACCCACATTCATAAGGGATCAGCCAATGACAGCACGCCATATAAGCGTGAGTCCCAATCAAGAGTCTCCCAAGTATTATCCTTATATAAATCCAAAAAGTTGTTCTACAACTCGGATAATGTACATATTACTTGTAAACTATGTAGATTACTACAATACCATTGACTGTTTTGAGGATAAAAGATAATTTAAGCTCAGGCCAAATTGTCCCACTTATTTTACAGGCTTACTCTCTCTCTCTCTCTCTCTCTCTCTCACTTACATAGTATGCACCATATTCTGGAACATGTAACAAACCAAAATACATCAAACTTCCAAAGCATAAAACACGAGCTCAATCTTAAATATTAGAAAGAACTATAATCAGATTCTTGTTAAAGAAGCAAGAGGGAAGGTGAACATGAATAATTTTTTCTGCCAAATTTCGCGCACCGAGACTAACTCTTCTCCCCGGTCCGGTCAAAGGTGGGCCATCCACGTCGGGACTAGGGAATTCACGGGGCACTCCAAATCCACCCTGGTCTGGCCCCATGAGGCTATCAAGGTTTGAACCTAGGATGTCTGAGTTTTCGGCTTGTCCCAGGTCAATTCCAAGGGGTCTGTGATCATAAATCCTGAAAGGGTGACTAACAGAAGTGTTTTACTAGATACTGGCTCATTTAACTGTATATTGCCTCTCATATTTCTGAAGCATCTTATACATTGATATATGATAGCAGGAAAATGAGAATTCACATTTTATACATTTGGTATAGCAACATCTTTCGAAAGCATGAGAGTATCAATCTAGTTATATATGAGAATGCAAAATGGAAGGTATAAAAAACTTAAATCATGTTTAGGTGAGTGGGAAAATTGTTTAAATAAACAGCAAGTTCGTTTTACAGTCTTTGTAGTTAAATATTCCATTTTTACCGGACCGAGTTGAAATCAATTTACATGGGGAATCCTACTATTATCTAATTAGGGGCATTCCAATAAAATGGATTTTGATTCTGCCATTTCTGTCCTAGGATATTAGTATTTTTTTTAGAACTCTATATGGGAAATAATTCCCAACAACAACTTTTTATTTTTATTAAATATATAAAGATGAGCTACAAATGGGGGTGATTGCTTCCCAATTTAATTCAGCCCTAAAGGTGTCTTGGTTGGGGATCTGTTTGAATGATCAATATTATCCCTTTCTGCAGTATATAAGCTTTAAATGAATATGGATAAATAAGAAACCACCAACCCAGATGACTGCTTTGATATTGTTGTCCATCAATTGAAATTCAGCGTCCCCTTGCTTCTGAATTCTTAAAAGAACATCAACCAGATCCTCCTTCACTTCTGTGTCTCCACCCTTTGCTATGGCCTTCCTTTCTTTGTGGTCGTTGAGAATGTTTTCAAGTATCTTATCTATATTTTTATGTACCTTGTCAACTCTAGATCCCTCTCTGCTGAGCACTTGAAGCAATTTTACTGATGGGTACATGTCAACAATGCTGAAACCTGTCAGCAACTGTATAGCATCCCCCACAGATGATCTGAACGCTTCTTGGTGTTTGCTCTTTTTACCAAAAGCAGCTCTTGCAGTAATTCCATATGTGAGCGAGTAAATTTTCTCACTAAGATTGATCTCGTTCGAAGAAGCAATTTCTTTGATGAGATTAGAGACCTCCTCCTCCCTTATTGATCGATATGTTTGGACACGTTTTGAACTCAAAAGCTCCATTGTGCAGATTTTTCTTAGTTGTCTCCAGTAATTACCGTATGGAGAAAACCCAATGCTTGTAGACTCATAAGAGAGAACCCTCCAGGCAAGAAAGCTAGGTCTATGAGAAAAAATGGCATCATGTTCTTTCAGAACTTGTTTGGCTATTTCTGGTGAAGAAACGATAAAGATGGGAACTTGGCCCAGATGAAGGTACATGAGCGGTCCATGTTTTTTGGCCAAATCTGTTAGTATATGATGGGTTGATGAGCCTACAAGGTTGTGCAGGTTTCCTACGAGAGGTAGTTGCCATGGCCCTGGAGGGAGTTTAGTTATTGACTTGTTGGTTTTGGATGTCTTCACATATTTTACTACCATGAGCAGAAATAAGAGGAAGGCAGAGAGGAGAGAGAGCGTGGAATAATGGAGCTCCATGGGGATTGAAGAGAGTGACTCGTGCTTGGGAGATAATTATTGGCTTCCTCACATAAATAACTTTCAATGCGAAAACGTTTTCCCTTTCGCATTGAAAGTCTTTTCAATCAACCATTATTTCAATCAACCATTATAAGGTGGATGATTTTTTAAAGTCATTCCAACAAAAAATCTCAAACAGCGCATAATATTGTCATTTAATGACACCCAAAATTGAATACCACATTTTCAAAGTTTTGGCCTCACTTTTCGTTTCCTTTTAACTAAAAAAATACTTCTAACTTTCCGTCTAAAAAGCATTCAACTTTCTCTCGCTTGTCTTTTCCTCTCCTTTTTCTTACTTTCCTTTCTTCTCCCATTTATTATTATGTCTACTATTTATAAATAACAATTGTACATTTATCTTTGAACTTTTTCTTGTTATGTTTGGAAGTGCCTTCCCCATCATACTTTCGTTTGTTCTTCTTAGGTCCTTCAACGACATGGACCTTTGTTTCCATCGGATTCTTCCCACTTTTCTTTTGAGACTCACGATTGTCTTCTTCGATTCTTAGCCTGACCACCAACTCCTCCACATTCATCTCCTTACGCTTGTGCTTGAGATAGTTTGAACAAAGTCCAAGATGGTGGCAACTTTTCAACAATTGCAGCAACTTGGAAAGTTTCACTAATTGACATTCCTTCAGCATGAATGTCGTGGAGGATCACTTGGAATTCTTGCACTTGCGAGATTACAGATTTAGAATCAACCATTTTGAAGTCCAGAAAACCCCCGACGATAAATTTCTTCATCCCAGCATCTTCAGTTTTATACTTCTTTTCCAAAGAATTCCATAATTCTTTGGATGTCTTGATAGTGCAGTAGACATGATACAGAGTCTTGTCCAAGTAGGCCAAAATATAATTTCGGCATAGGTAGTCCGAATGCTTTCAAGCATCGACAGCAGCAACCTTTTCAGCATCATCTCCCTCTTGAATAGAGGGGCAATCTTCATATACAAACCTGCCCAGTTGGCAGGTAGTGAGATAGAAGTACATTTGTCCTTGCCAACGTTTGAAGTCAGCCCCAATGAACTTTTCCGGTTTCTCCCCGTGTGGCATAGATACGGGTGCAGTCACATTTGTGTTGGTGACAATCATTTTCGTAGGAGTATTGTTCGTACTTAGCGATTCCATTTCTATTACAAAAACAAAATTTTTATCAATGATAAAATTCATATATAATGAATTAACCAAAACAGAATACAAAATTCTGTGCACCAATTTCCTCCAAATATAGTTCACAAAAAATGAATTCCAAAAGAATTCCAAATAAAATTCAGAATTAAACTATAATATAAACAGAATTCCGTACAAAACAGAATTAAATATAAAATATGTGTCACTAATTTTTAATAATAAAAAGAATTATGTACAAAACAGAATTATAATTTAAAGATTAAAAATTTTACATAAACAGATTTTAACAAGAATACACAAATAAAATTTTATTTTCTAAAACAGAATATAAAAACAGTATAGAAATTAATTTCTATATCAAAACTGTTTTACTAATTTCTACAATAAAGCAGTAAATAATTCATTTTATTCTGTCAAAACAGATTTATTTTCAACAAATAAATTTCCGTAATAAAAAAAAATTATGTACACTAAAAACAGTAGAACTATATAAATTGTCTTAAGATTGTTATGTCTACTATTTATAAATAACAATTGTACAGAATTAGTAATTATTATATAATTCGGAATTAAAACAGAATTACAGAAATGAAATACTTACTTGAATTTGCAGAAATAATATAAGAATAAAAGAAATAATCTGAGCCCTGTTAAGAACAGTCTCCTTAAGACAATTTATTCCCTCCAATGTGCTCCGAGGTTGATGAATGTTGTCTCCCAAGATATAACGGATTTTTCCAATTAATTATGTAGCACAACAATAATTAATTTCAACGAACTCAAATTCTGTGGCTTTTACTCAACAACAATGCAAGATATGTTATGCAGAAAAAAGAATTTCTGGAACAGATATGAGAGGAATAAAATGACAACAATTCTGGAGGAGGGAAAAATTTCATTGTTTTAAAAACGGAGGGAGGCATCTGTATTTATAGCAAAGTAGGTGACGGTTGACAAATAACTGTCAAAACAGTTAAACGAATTAACTGTTGGCAATAACTGCCAACAGTTTATTAATTAATTAATAATTAAAGCGCAGAAAGTTAAATAAATTCGGCCCCAAAATGTAGGAGATTTTTATAAGCCCAAGCCCGAACCGAGTCGGCCGGACGTGCGCGCGTGTGTGGACTTTTGACCAAAAGTCAACCCGTGCATAGCTTAGGCCATCTCCCCTTCAAAGAGTTGGGATACCCCAAGGCATCCAAGCCTTAGTCCATACTTGGGATGTTATTAACTCATCAAATTTCCACTACTCTTTCAATGTGGGACAAAAGTTAAAACACACCCAATTCATTAACTTTCATTACTTTGTGACTCACTTTGGGGACATATTTATCATTCATAACTTATTAAAATTGGACGTATGAATATACTACGTTAATCTCCTTGCGGAGGTGAATGCATTCGTATATGGTCCCACGATTTTCGTAGTGTGGGTCCCACCTAAATTTGAGCTCAAAGTTGCTCAAAATTCGTTCCAAAAAATTCTGGACAGCTTTCTTAAAACCCAATTCATGTCCAATTTTCCAACATTTCTTATATATTTACCACATCCGAAACTTTTACCCCCTACAAGGGTATTAGGGTCCGTTTGATACATATTGAGTAAAAGTGTTGGCATAGTTTTGCCTAAGTAAATTTTGTCTAGACAAATATTTTTTTTTCACTTTAGGCTATCAAACACCAAATGAGGTAAAACAAGTTTTTTAGGCAAAACATTTTAATAACACATTTTTCGTCCATAGTAACATATATAATAATAAAAAATATGCTTTTCTTAATTTTCGTCCCAAGTTTTATTTACTAAAAAAACAGTTTTTTCTTTTCTTTTTTACTTCCCATTCTTATTTATTAAAAAAGTAACAAACTATATATAAAAAAAGTTTTTTACGCCTTATATTAAAACAGTTTTTATATTAAAATATTTTTTGCATTAAAACAATTTTTACATTAAAACAATTTTTTACACTAAAACAGTTTTTAGGAAAAAATAGTTTTTACATTAAAACAATTTTTTACATTAAAATAGTTTTTACATTAAAACAATTTTTTATATTAAAACAGTTTTCACATCAAATTTTTTTTTAATTTTTTACATTAAAACAAATTTTTACATTAAAACAGTTTTTTACATTAAAACGTTTTTTTACGAAAAAGCAGTTTTTACATTAAAACAGTTTTTTTAACTATTTAAAACAATTTTTTAAATATTCATAACAATTTTTTTAATTATTTAAAACAGTTTTTAAATTATTTTTTAAAATATTAAAAGCGTGTAAGAAGTTAGCAAATTTGTTGGCAAATATTTCTCACTCATATAGCAAAGCAAAATTTGCCAACATGTTATGCATATGAGGTGTTGTACATTGGCAAATAGCTTGTAGGCAAATTTTGCTATCAAACACACCAAATTGTAGGCAAATGTCATATTTGTCATTTGCCATGGCAAATAATGCTATCAAACGGACCCTTACTTCTTGAATCCTTCCTGAAAACATCCCGACGGTCCCCGGATATGAATGACAGTGAACGCCGAAACTCTGATTTCAGCGCCGGAAATTCAGCATAAGCAACTACGGAAAAGAAATAAGACGTCGGCTAAGAAATCTTCAATACATACGATGTAGTGCATTTCAACTGAGAGGCCGGAGGTTTGGCCAGAGATGAAATTGAGTTTATATATATATATATAGAGATGTATTGGGTGTTGCTAAATAAAACTGACTGGAAAGATTGAGTTTACATATAAAAGACCCATTTTTTACAACCAAAACTAACGTAAACATAAACATACGATACAGCTGTGATTATTTTTTTTAAAAAATGCCCCTGACGAATAGAGCCTCAATTTGTAAGTTCAATCAATGGTTACGGCACCCCCACAGATGTGGCACAGGCGAATCAAGAACTCATTGAAGAGTGGTGAGAAAAAAATGGCCTGCCCACCCTGAACCCATTCCATCTGTTACCATTGTCCATATTTGGCCCGTCCAAATATGATCCAATCCAAATTTAATCCCCCTAAATTCATCCGAACTCAGTCAACTGCCATTACTATTGTTGGGTATGTGAAGTTAGATGTGAAACTATTAACTCGACTAAATACATTTTTTTCCTTGGTATCATACTACGTGGTGTTCGGGCCAGCTTTAAGCGCACCTCGACTAATCCACGTTCGCGGTTTGTAGCTTCCGCTAGCCAAGCATTATTTTGAGTGTTGCGCTAAAGCAAGACTATCTTTAGTGACCAAGACGATAAAACTCACTCGGCAATTTTATCAAACACTTGGTGTGCGAAAAACACCCAAGACCTTGTTCCCAAAATGAACTAGTGTGCAAACTCCCAATCAAATTAACCAAGCGTCAATGAAGTGACAATAAGAACATACAAGCAACAAACAATCAAAGCAACAACAATTTACGTGGTTCACCCAAGCTTTGGGCTACATCCACAAATGG